>JARHVA010007710.1:82500-357500 GCA_037957365.1 Torreya grandis | reverse complement strand
ATCCATGTGATAAGATAAATAAGTGAAATATAAGCAACTAACATAAGCATATTATACCAGTCTCTATATACATGTGTTAGAAAAAAGTCTTACAGTATAGAATTTTTAACACACTGAGTAAGATGTGAGCATGAGTATAGACATGTGTAAGTGTTAGTATCTAAACTTAATATGTTAATGTAAAGTGATCATCATACAATATCACCTATATCACCTATGATCAATAGAAACATATACCCCTAATGTAATGTGTCATGTGGGTAGAGGAAAGGTCAAACATTTGTCTACTCATGTATCATGTATCTAGTGTATGCCTATATCAATATGAAGTACATATGAAACATATGTGTGTATATAAAAATATATTCTGTTTAATAACACAAATAAAAAAACATATGTAAAAGCTAGTAAACATGTAAATGCTAAGTATTTTTGTATTTTTAGTGTATTTGAATATATTTTATTTTATTATTTTAATGATTTTTTATTTTTGAAATTATTTGCATATTTTTATTTGATTTTAGAGTTTTTGAAAAGACACATTATATCCAATTATCTCAATGTGAGGGAAAAAATCTATGAGTGGTGAATGAATAACATCTCTAAAAGTAAATGTGCAAAACATGTGTATAGTAGAATCAAAAAGCATATCACATTATTTTCTAAGATTTTACTTGATATTTTCACTTGAGATATAGTTATATTGTGTGGTATTTGTCTAAATATGTTACTTCTTTGTAAAAAGATGTAACATTTCCTTCATAATCAAATTATATGTAACCTTTGTTTCTATCAATCATGGTTGCTATTAAGTGTAACCATAGTTTTACAAGCACAACATTGTATGCACTTGGATTAGAAATAACATGAAAAGGAAGAGAAAATTATTTTGAAGTAAATAAAACTCTTAAATAAATTTTTACCACCCTTGTTAAAATTACTTTAACTTTATCTAGTTGTGGATTCTTATTTTTAAAAGGGCTAAGACATGATGGAGAATAAAAAATTATATCTTGATAGTCCATAATCTTGATATATATGAATTTTTTGTCATCAATATGAGAAGTGATAGTGAAAGGGTCTTGATATGAGGAAAGGCTTGTAATTTCCCCCTTTGTAACTATGATCATACTTCCTGTGACCCTACTCCTCCCTATGATTACACATCGGCTCATGTGAAAACTATCAACATTGGTTATCCTACTTAAAGTCATAGGTCAATTGATTATACCCTTTCTACATGATATTCTCATCCCCCATACATCCTTAGTCCATCTCAAACCTTTCTCATGCTAAACAAACTCTCTAGGGACCCCCAGGACCCATTCAAGAGGAAACCCATGGTGTAGGCAACATGTTTCCTTTATGAAATCCATGACCTAGGCTGTAGCCCAAGTAGAACATGTGAAAAAGTGTTCTGAATGGACCCAAATGGCTAAAATGGCTAGTTTCTTACGGTTTGCTAGATTAAGGCTAAGTTATATTGGGTTTTAATCATTCATTAATAGAATATTCACTCTCACTCAAATTTTGATACATCTCTACTCTGATCATTTCCATTGATCACTCATATAAAAATCTTGGATACCTCCTTGAATCTCTCTTAATTCTTGCTTGGCACAATTATTTTCTTTATGAAAAGGGATGCCCTACTTTGCTATTACTTCCATTGGTGATTATATGCGATGTTGATAATGTTCATAAAGATTTTGGAATACTTATTTCCTCCTCAAGACTCTATTTCACCTATTACTTATACTCCTTTCATTGCCTCTCATAGATTGGTGGCTTCTCCTTCATCTCTTCCATAACTTTTGGCTCTTGGTCTAGACTCAACCTATACACGGCCTGATCTTCTTACTCTTTTGCCTCCTATCTTTGATAATTAGTTAGTAGAAAGTTTTCACATACCTTTGAGTTTGATATGAGGGAAATTTGATTTGTAAAATGAAACTCTTTGTTTATTTTTAGTATTATACATGCTAGGGTTTGTATTATTTTAGTAAAATAGTTGTTTGTTGCATTTCTTAGAATAGTTTATGAAGTTTCTTATATTTGTGCATGATTAAAGAGTAATTTCATTTATTGAAATATTAATTTGATGTATTTCATTACTCTCTTTGGAATATTTCTTCATTTCATAATAGATAAACTATAAAACTTGTGTAAACCCTCTCTCTTTTGTTAAGACTAGAACATTGCATGATTAGAAATTAGAAGTGTTACTTTGAAAAGATAGCTCAAATATAGAATAGGCATGCTATTGAACCCTTACTTGAAAACATATTTATTACACAAAATATCTTTCATTTGGCCTCAAAGTACCTTAATTTATAGATTTACATTTCATTGGTTATCTCATTTCATTCAGTATTATTGCTTTCTTATCATTTATGCAATCCATAGTATAGTTTTAGTTACTTAATTTACTATGGTTGGATCCATTAGAATTTATTACATACTTTATGTACTCATATGTACTATCCATAACCTAGTTTAAAATTTCATCTATATCTTGGTGCAAGCTAACAAACCATATAGCCACTATAGACCTCTTGTAGCACATAAAACCCCTAAGCCTTCTAGCCTCTTAATGGTTTGCTTTAGCACCCTGCCAAACACTAGTGGTTCTATTCATATTATTAGAGCTACATAAAAACATGCCTGATGGGAACTCAAATATGTTTTCATGCTAGTTCTATCTCATTTAGATCTCTCTTAGACAACTCCCCACTATTAGCTATTAGGCTTTACTTTCAGTTGTGTTTCAGCTCTCAACTTGGTTGTTTTATTCTGCTTTGATTTTGTGTTTTTACCCCTATTTTTTCTCCTAAAATTTTCCTTTTTTGTTGTATTTTGTGTTGCTATTATTTCATTTTACCCATGGCCAAAATCCCACCCTTGGTATGTCACTCCTATTGGATTTAGGGTCTCATCCCTAATCTCACTCATGAGCAAGCTATGGCTACAATGGAATGCCATAGATACCGTAGGATTTGGGAGCCTTCCTTAACCTAGGATGGTAGTTTATACCCTCTCATGTTAAAAAGGGAACACTATTTTTAGGACTAAAACCAATGGATTTGGTCTCTTTTTCACCAATCTAAGATTCATTCATCTAATGATGTTTCTTCTCATCCTCATGTTGCATCTCACTCACCCATTTGAGGTGATAAGGATCCTCTTAACCATTTAGGACTAGGTAAGTTATGCACAATCATTAATAATTTACACAAACATCTTAAAGTTAATGAAGTATATCATTCTCTCCCTAGGAGCTGATGATGTTTCTCCTCTAGAGACAGAGGTTGTACCCATTCAATGTTGAGTGCCTCGACTAGTTCCCACATGAGTTCCCCATCACTTTATTGGTAGGAAACTCACTCGTAGAAATGTCTGTATGTCCATGTTATCGATCATATGTATTCCCACTTGGGAATATATCTTCTTCATGGGTGTTCTTCTCATCTTCCTAGCCCTTCCTTTTGAGTCTCTAATGAACATGTTGATTTTGATCATCAATTACAGACTAGAGATCCATGAGATGCATATTAGGAGTCGTAATGGCCACTATTTGACCCTTGTTTGATGGCACATGACCAAAATCATGAATATTTTTATCATCATGACTATTTCCATGAGTATGCCATGTCTTCCCATTAACCCCATGGGGATCATCACACTTCTCGTAGTCATTCCCCACTTCATGGTAGAGATTATTAATGTTATGACTAGATTCCTTATCAAGAGCCACCTCAACATCATACTCACTATGGCCATGGTTATGATGATGCCTATGGGTATACATAACATCATTATCATCATGAGCCTCATCTTGGATATCATCACTAGTCTATGATAAATTGTGCTTATGAGGATCTCCATCAAAATCCTCTAGCCCCTTGGGTACATGTTATTCCCCTCCCTACCCCTATCCATGAACTACCAAAGTTTAATGAGACTCAAGACTCTAGTCCTATAGAGCATATTATAACATTCATGATGGCATATATGGATTAATAATAAGATGAATGCATGTTGTTGAAGCTCTTCACTCATTCTCTATGAGCTAAAGCTCTTATCTGGTTTTAGAATCTACCTTTAGATTATCTCTCTAGTTTTTAGCTCCTTCTAGATTATTTCATCCAATATTTAGATATTTATAGAACCTTTAACCTTGGAATCTAGTCATTAACGTCCATTGCATAGGCCAAAGGTGAGTTTTACTTTCATTTTATGTGTAGATGGCATTCAACTATTCATATGTGTAGAACTAGGTTCTCAAATGATCAGCTTTATGATATGTTCATGCGAGCATTAAGGAAGGAGGTTCACATTAAGGTCCTTAAGCATGAGCCTACCTCTTATGATGAAGTTGTTAATGAGTGTCTAAATATTTAAGTATTTGAGGTGTGTTTGGGAATGCATATTGTACCTTCCCAAAAGTGATCCTCATTATGTGATCACAACCATAATGTGACCAACGATGGTGTTACCAATTCTCTTCCTAAGAAGAAAGATAAGAAGGAAAGATATGAGGTGAATGTCATGAGCAAGAAACCAGTTGAAAATAAGGTTTTTAAATCTAGTCTAGGAAAACAAAAAAATAATGTTTCCTTATGACCCCATTAAGTTTTGTAATTACCATTAGATGAAGGGGCATGATGATGCTAATTGTGCCACCTAAAAGTTTGGTGGGCAAGCCTTACCTTAGTTTCAAATTTATCCTCTTGCTAATCCCAACCAAAAGTTAGATGTGTTCAAGGAACCTCTTCCAGACTGTGAAAATGAGAAGATGAAGAAAAAGAAGAAGAAATCAAAGGCTATGGCCCCATATTCTCCTTCTCATTCTCCCACCTCTTGTGAATCCTCTTCTTAGGATGACCCAAGAGGGAAATCCAAGCATGAGAGTAGTAAGGTTGTTTCTAAAATTGGCATTGCTCCCACTAGTTATGAGTGATTTGTCAACACGTGCTTAGGTTAGGCCACCAACCCTTAGAGATACTAGTGGCAATAGGCCTCCCATCCAACCCATGGGGATAAGGAATCCCAAATTCTGAATTTCAATGTAATATCCCTCACCAAGCTAGATAGTTTCCTTACTTTGTCATTGAGGAGTTATAGGGCCTCTTGGCAAGGATCTCCATTTGGTACCTAATTCACCTTTGTCCTAAGCAAATAAGCCTCATCCTTGATGAGATTGGTCTCTCTCATGAGAATGCACTAAAATATGGTATCATAGTGTTATTTAAATCTCATACACTTGAGAACCCTCATCCACCTATTCTATCTTTTGACCTAGCCTCTTTACCAAATGCCTCAATTCTAAAAAAGAGGGCTTAGTTCCCTCTCTACATCAAGACTTTTGTTGATGATTTCCACATTAAGTAGTGAATTATCAATGAAGGAACCACCTTGAATATCATGCCTTTACATGTATTTGATGAGCTCAAGATTAGTTGGAAAAAAAAAATTGATTCTTTTCATAGGTGTGTTGGCTTCAACAACAACATAGTTATGCTAGTGGTGAATGTGAATTTCCACATCAATTTTGGTCATAAGGTGGTCTAAATAAAGTTTTGTTTGTTATACCTTAATCTTCCATATAAAATGATTTTTATCTATCCTTAGACCACCTCCATCCAGGCCATCACATTAGCCATATTTTGTATGGTGTAGTTTATTCATGAAGGTGATGTTCACACCCTAGACATTGACCTAGACCCTTGGGTACTGATCTATGTAAATACAAAGCCCTCAAGTGAGGATTTGGATATCTCTTTGTGGAGTTCTATAGGTGCCCACATGCCCTTCATGGTTTAATCTCATTTTTTTAAGGATGAGTATTGTGACTCGACTGAGTACCAATCCCTGTTTATCCCTTCAAATTTTAGCATGTATCTAATGACTCCCTCTTCCACTCCACAATTTTAGTCCAACCCATCTCTTTTTTGAGACCTCTTATAATATGAATTTATAGAAGTTAATATACTCCTTATGTTTTGCTTTTTCCATCAGAGTATATGCTCTCTTAATGCATCTCCCTTTGAGACCTCTAGAGTGGCTGAGTCCAATCTCGAGTGTTGTTTCATTCATGTCATGACACACAAATTTTTCAAGGAGAGAAAGGCTTATAATAAGATCATGAAAGATTTCCATAAGCACCATTATCCCCTTGATCACCTTGGTTTGGAGATTTCTCTCACTGAAGGTCTAACTCTAGACATTCCCTTAGTGAATGTCCTCCTGGTTGAATGTAAAGTGTTAGACCAGTCACTCCCTCCTACTCTAAAGTGTTTTGAGGAAGGAAATTCTATATATGTTGAAGGATCCATGGATGTCAACCTTGGCACTTCAATAAGGCCCAAGATCATTAAGATCAATGTCAACCTTGCTCCAAAGGATTAGGATGTTTTGGTCACCTTATTATGTAAATTTGTGGATGTATTTGCTTGGGAATACACTGATATGAAGTTAATGGATTTCAGCATCATTGTAAATAACCTTGTTATGAATTATGGAGCCCACCCTATTCATCATAAGTAATGACCAATGGCAAAAAAGTCTCCTAGTTAGTCAAGGTTGAGATTAAAAATCTCATTCAAGTTGGTTTCATTCAGTCGATTGACTACCCTCGATGGGTTTATAACATTTTTCCCATTCTTAAGAAGAATGGAGCAATTAGTATTTGCATCAACTTTTAGGATCTCAATATGGCTTTCCTAAATGATAGCTTTTTGACTCTTTTGATTGATCATATTATTGATTCCACTTCTAGTTTTGAGATCACATCCCTCATGGATGGGTTCTCTGGGTATAATCAGATATAGATTACACCTAAATATCAACAAAAGATGAAATTAACTACCCTATGGGGTACCTTATACAATGTTGTCATGCCTTTCAGCCAAAAAAATACTGGGGATACATATCATCATGCCATGACCCATATTTTTCATGACCTCATCCATAATATTATTAAGTGTTATGTTGATTATATCCTTGATAGATATCATAAGTGAGATGAGAATGTGTGATACCTTAGGATCATATTTGAGCATCTATAAGAGTATCACATCAGTCTCAACCTCAAGAAGTGCATTTTTGGTGTTTTTACTAGAAAGCTTCTTGGCTTATTTATTTCACAAAGGGGCATTAAAGTGGATCCAAATAAGATCAAGGTAATACTTGAGATGCTTTCCCCATGCAATATTGTTTAGTTTTAATCTTTTATTAGAAGACTTAACTTCCTTTGACATTTTCTTAAGGTGTATGCTCACAATTCCATACCCCTCACATGCCTCTATAAGAACATGTTTTTATTGTGGTTTACTAAAGTCCCTTTAAGGAATTAAAGTGCATAATCTATAATCCTCTCATCTTAATGGTACCCATTGAGGGGTGTGAGTTCATCTTGTATACCTCTATAACTAATCTTTTCTTTGGGGGCATGATGTGTCAAAAGGATGACACTAGTAGAGAGCTATTTACTACATCTCTTGTATGTTAGTTGGCCCTAAGCTCAACTAGTCTCTAGTTGAGGGGTAGATCCTCTCCCTCATCTTCACCATGAAGAAGTTGAGACATTACATGTTGGGTCATACTACCAATGTGATTATCCAATCTGATCCACTCCATTACTTTCTCAACAAGACATAACTTACTGGTAAGACTGTGAGGTGGATAATGTTTCTTCAAGAGTTGAACCTCCACATCATCAACCAAAATTCCACCAAGGGCTTGACCATGGTTGATTATCTTGCTGATCTCCCACTACCCAATACTAGCATGAAGTGGTTTGATATGCCTTTCTAGATGAGATGGTATATTCAATCAACCACACTGAAGTCTCTAAGTGTGATTGGTATTAGGACATTGTCTGTTACCTTATAGACCAGTCTTATTCCATTTATTATCTTTCCAAAAAACACTATCGGCTTTATAAGATTTCTATTCACTATGTCATTATTAGTGGTATATTGTTTAAGAGGGTTCTTGATGGTGTGTTGATGTAGTGCCTTGCCCCCAAAGATGTTCCTCTTACACTTGAGGAATACCACAAGAGAATTTATGGTGGTCACCTAGGTGGGCAAGTCACTAGTCAACATATAATAAGAGTGGAATACTACTATCCCACTCTTGTTAAGGATGTTATATTGTACACTAGGAAGTGTAAGATATACCAAGTCACTAGGGATGCCATCAATACCCTAGTAGGCCTATTTCACTCTATGTCCACTCCTTGGACTTTCTCAATGTGGGCTCTTGACTTTATTAGAGATTTGAAACCAACCTCTTCTGATGGCCATCATTGGTTCATCATTTCCACTAACTATTTCACAAAGTGGATTGAGGCCAAGCCCCTTAGTGGCATGTGTCGGAAGACTGTCACCAAGTGTGTCCTAAACCAACTTATTTATAGGTTTGGGGTTCCTATAGTGATCATGGATAATAATGGTTTAAGATTATAAATCCTTGAGATGCATGAGTTGGATGAACACTTTAGCTTCAAGCTCAGTTTCTCCTCTACCCATTACCCCTAGGGAAATGGGCAAGAAGAATATTCAAATAAAATTTTGAAGAAGATGATTCTCTATACCATATCCTAGTCTAATATATACTAGCATCTCATGCTCTATCTTTCCTTTTGGGCCTATCAAACTAAATTTTGAATGGCCATAGGGGTAACCCCATACTCTCTCATGTATAGGTCCAAGGTTGTTCTTCCCTCAGAGGTCCTAATCCCTTCACTATGGGTTAAGACATTTAGATATCTTTCAAATGAGGAAGAATGTGATGCTTACCCTATCAATATTTGAGTAGATAGATAAGTGATGCCTGGTCACTCTTGAGCACACCTATGCTTACCAATGCTATCAGTCCAACCAATTCCAAAAGTTGGTATGCCCTCATATTTTCAAGGTAGGTGATATGGTACTCATTTTTTTATAAGGAGCACCATAAGAAAGGCAATATTTCTCATAAGTGGTTTAGATCTTTTGTCATCATTACCTCTCTAGATAATGGGGCATATCATCTCTTGACCCTCAAAGGCAAGCCCCTGTGGTACCCAATCAATGGATTCTATCTCAAGACATTCCATGTCTAGGGCCGACATGGCTCTCTAATAAATTCACCTATGGTGGTAAGGCAAACCTTTCCTCTCTTTTCTCATCACTACCTTCATCCCATTAGTATATGTGTGTGCATGTGGGTCCTTAGTTAGTAGTGTCTACTATCTAATCACATTGTATCTAGTAGTCTACATCAAATGAAGCATACATATCACATGCAACATTGTATACACACATGTGATAATAATGTGAAAGGTGTGTATATATATCACAAAATATACATGTTTTTCTTTAGGTATATCACATGGGCTCATAGTCCCCAAAATATTCCATGGGTGTGGCTACATATGCATACCCAATCAACCTATGATTGAATGATATCTATGATAGTCATACTCTATGTGGGTATCTAGATCTTTTCATCTTGACTAATTGAGTTACATTCTCCTTTAGTATAGCTATCCAATCTACCCTTGCTCCAAATGCCTTAGCTCCTCTAGTCTACTCTCAATTTAGCTCATCTTGTATTTGATTGATCTCAACCTTAGCTCTCACTAGTCTCACATCATTCTCAACTATCATCACCCAGTGGTTTTATGACTTAACTTGTAGTTATGGAATCCTATGTCATGCCCTCATTATCTTGACTAAGGCTCATGTAACCACATGTAAGAATTGAGTATGTGGTTTTACCCTAGTTATAAGATGTGGTACCTACTCTATTAGTGGTGTGATTGTGACATTAGGGAGTAGCTCCCTTAGTAGGACATCCACCTAGGGTCCAATCCATCTAAGTTGGTCTCCTACACACACATCATATATGTTAGTTACATTTATGTCTCTCACTTAGGATGAGCATAAAGATAAAGTTTTATCTATAAAATACACTTGTCTTACCTGGTAGTGTAGATGGCCTCTATGTCACCTTTGTCATTCATCCTCCTCTTGGTGGTGATAGTCCTCACTATGATGGTCTCTCTCCACTACTTTTCCTCTTGGTCTACTACGACTACCAACCATGCTCAGCTCCAACTGGCTTGGGATGAGAACATCTCTCTCACTACTAAAGCCTACCTCCTAGGATGAAGTTATGGTCCCTATGGACCTTAAAGATATTTCAAGCCCACATAGGTCTCTACTGATACATCCTCTAGACATACCATAGACCTATATATATCACAAAAATATCTCACTGAAACATTGAAATCTAGGCTAGCTCACATGGGCCCAACCCTATCTATGAACCATTTAGCCCATGTCATGCTTGTATCTAGTGTTGGATATGCATCATTACCATATAAAACCCTTAGTTTCATTTAAGGGATCTTCTCATAGGCCCAAGCCATGATTATATTGGGTTGTGTCAATCCAATTGAAATTATGCATCAGATATGATCCAACTACTAGTATGATCCACTTAGGATTTACTAGCCCTAGGCATGTCTCTAGCCCCTCTCTGTGTTAGACAACTCCATTCCATGAGAATGGTAGTAATCATATACTCTAGTTGATGTAGAGCCTCTTGACTAATGTATCTGTTATCACCATCTTTATTGGTGGAACTCTTGATGATTATTGTGTGATCTAAACTCCATGGCCATTATGTTGAGAACAAGGTCTCACCAAGTAGACCTTTGTTATCATTACATCATGTATTGATCATAAGTATATCTTTGTGATTGTAAGATCTAACCCATAGAATTGGTAGATGTCATTTATGTTGAGGATGGCCTCTATCTTGGGCCCTATCTGGAACATGTGTCTCTCTAGTACCCATGTGGTTGTCAGTGCATTCATCGAGTCTCTAGAATAATGTAACAAAGGTATGTGTGCCAGCCTCTATAGTACTACACCCTATAGGCATGCCTAATCTTATATAGGTAGAGCATCCACCTCCTTAGCTAGCCATGATGGGACTCTATTCTAGTTGGACACCTTATACAGTCTATCCATCTAGGCCTACTGCTCTTTCACCTATGAGGGTTCTACCTCCTTTGTTATGGTCACTCCTTCATGTGTCTACACAAATGAGAAACGTGAAAAAAAGTTAGCATAATATATATGAAAAAGGTATAATGGAATAAAAACCATATTTTTATCACCTTGTATCTTTTTGACCCCTTTCTCTCTGCTCTTAGCCCCTTCTAAGAGCTTTTGGGCCTTGTTGAGCTTCCTAGGGCTCTTTCTGGACCCTTGCTACCCAAGGCCATGGATTTTTGGGCTAACCTTATAGTGGGGTAGGCCAAAACATTTATGGCCTATCCAAATTCTAGGTCATGGCCTAGCCCAGTTAGGTCATGACCTACATGGGATGCCTTGAGGTACCCTTATGCTCCCTAGTTCTCCCTCTTTAGGAAATGAGAGAGCTTCCCATTGGTCTCATTTTATTTCTCTCTCAAATCCCACCATTTTCAACCCTTGTTTCATCTAATTCATCTACCCAATCATATATAATGAGTTTAAATGGCATTAGGGCCTCCCAAACCCCAAAATTTATTTGGACTTACCCAAACCATCTTGTGCATCTCTGGCATGCTCCTGTGACCTTATTTACTCTGCTTGGGCATTGGGTTACTCATGGGCTCTCATTTGCCTATATTAGAGTTAAAATGACCTATTTTCCCTCTTTTTGGCCTCTTTTTTTAGCATTTTTGTGGGCCCTTTTTAGGTTTTTTTTCCCATTTTTGCATTTTAGACTACAAGACCTTTATCTTAGGGGTTTTGGCACATTTTAAGTGCATTAAAAGCCTCCATTTTTTAATCTAGGGATTATTTGGGATTGATATAGCCATATTTTGGTCCCCTAAATTCCCATTGACCTCTTGGGCCCATGCCCCATTTTTTGGGCACCTAGGGATAGAAGTTACTTTCTATACTTTTTTTAGTTAGTCATGTCTTTGCATTCATGTAGTTGATCCATTATAACTCCCTCTCTCTTTTTTTAATGTGATTATAGGTTGATGGTGTTAGTTATATACTTTGGTTTGAGACTTGATCTAGTCTTACTGACTTGAATTTGTCTTCTCCAAACTTCCCCCTATTTTCCCTAATTGCCTCATCCCATGACTGGTGTTGATTAACCACTTTGGTTATGGATTGGTTGCATTTTTCAACTCCCTTGTGAAACTCACTTACTTCACTCCTTGTTGAGATAAAATTTATATAGTCATCAGTCATACATCCTCAACCCCCATTATGGTGTACCTCTTAGTGGTGACTCACATAGATGGTGACAGTTAGGGAAACCTAAGACCTATGGCTATGGCTTGGGTTATTAATGATTCCTGGGGACATGAGCTTATTGTAGCTGGTCATTTTTTGATTAATGAGATGAATAAAACCACTAAGTATCATGTAATCATTGTCACCTTGATTGATGTCCATGAGTTAGGCACATGATATATGTAGTTGTTCTCTAACTCACTCTTATTTGTGTCTCAACTCACTAGTGTTTGGGTCATCCTTAGCTCTGAGTTTCTCCCCTTCTTTGAGGTATTCTATAGTATTATCTTCTTTTTTGAGGATGTCTAGTTCACCCATATCCCTCATAGAGATAAAAATAGGGATGATGCCTTAGTGAATGTCATTTTGGATAGTATGATTTGAATTGATATCATTTTTTTCCCTATTTTCAAGATTTGGAGCTGGAGCTAGAGCTAGAGTTGGATTTTGGATTATGCAACATTTGCACTTTCACCTTGGGATCATTCCATCAACATTCTTCTACTACCATCCTTATCTCATAAGTTTAGGTAATGTTTTTTGTTACTTTTATGACCTTATTTCCTTTTCTTTGGAGTGGCTTCTAGGTACTTCAAAATCATTCCTTGTTCATTTGAACACTAACTACTCATACCTTGAGGGCATATATAGTCATACTTATTATGACCCTATTCCTCCCTATGATTACACATCAACTCACATGTAGGCTACTGACCCTAGTTATCCTACTTAGAGTCATAAACCACTTGATTAGATCTTTCCCACATGATATTATCATCCCCCATACATATTTAGTCCATCTAAACCCTTTCTCACACCAAACAGACTCTCTAGGGACCCCCTAAGACCCATTCGAGAGGTTGTTGACTTGCCTAGGCCCCTATTTGACCTAGGTCATAGATTTGGGAGGAAACCTATGGCCTAGGCCACATGTATCCTTCATGAAAGGCATGACTTAAGTATAATATGTGAAAAAGTTTCTTGAATGGACCTAAATGGCTAAAAATAGCTAGTTTCTTATGATTTGGCAAATTAGGGCTAAGTTATATTGGATTTTCCTCATTGATTCATAGACTCTATTCACTCTTACTCTACTTTTGTTGTATCTTTGATCTAATAATCTCCACTAATCACTTATATTTAAATCTTGGATGCCTTGTTGAACCTCTCTTGATTCTTGCTTGGCATAATTGCTTTTTTTGTGAAAAGGGATGCCCTACTTTGTTGTTTCTTCCATTGGTGATTCTCTTTGTTGTTGATAGTTTTACTAAAGCTTATGGACTACTTATTGCCTCTTCAAGACTCCATTTCACCTGTCACTTTTGTTCCTTGCATTTCCTCTCATAGATTGGTGGCTTTTCCTTCATCTCTTCCATAATTTTTGGCTCTTGGTCTAGACTCAATCTATACACGACCTGATCTTCTTCCTCTTTTTCCTCCTAGATTGTATAATTGGTTGGTATAAAGTCTACACATCCCTTTAAGTTTGATATGAGGAAACTTTGCTTTTCAAAGTGAAAATATTTGTTTATTTACAGTAGTATATATGGTATGGTTTGTATTGTTTTAGTAAAATAGTTGTTTGTTTCATTGATTAGAATAGTTTCTAAAGCTTCCTATATTTGTGATTGATTAAAGAGTACTTTAATTTCTTGAAATATTCCTTTTATGTATATCATTACTCTCTTTTTAATCTTTCTTCACTACACAATATACAAACTAAAAAACTTGTACAAACCCCCCCAAATCTCTCTCTCTCTCTCTCTCTCTCTCTCTCTCTCTCTCTCTCTCTCTCTCTCTCTCTCTCTCTCTCTCTCTCTCTCTCTCTCTCTCTCTCTCTCTCTCTCTCTCTCTCTCTCTCTCTCTCTCTCTCTCTCTCTCTCTCTCTCTAAAACTAGAAAATTACATTATTAGAAAATAGTAGTCTTGCTTTGAAAGGATAACTCAAATTTAGAATAGGCATGCTCTTGAACCCTTTCTTAAATATTTCTTTGTTACACAAAACATCTTTCATTTTACCTCAAAGTGTCTTAATTTCTAGAATTACATTTCATTTGTTATCTCATTTCATTCAGTGTTTTTGCTTAGTATAGTTTTAGCTACTTATTTTACTATGGTTGGATCCACTAGAGGTTCCTACATACTTTGTGTGCTCATTTATACTATCCCTAACCTAGTTTAAAGTCCATCTATAGCCTAGTGCAAGTTGACAAACTAGATAGCCACTATAGACCTCCTGTAGCCCATAGAACCCCTAAGCCTTCTAGCTTCTTAGTGGTTTGATTTAGCACCCTGCCAAACACTAGTGGTTCCATTCAAATTATTCGAGCTATATTAACCACATTTTAAACATTAGTGTTTATAGGCACCTCTTATTTTTTGAGATCTTTTGTTATAAATATTTATTTAAGCATGTTTGTTGGCTTACTTTGAGTTTAATTTTCTAATTTATCTTTCTATAATGTTTCCTTTGAAACACATTATTTTTATAATTATTAATTTTCATGTTGTGCCTTTTATAACTTTTATTTTTCATCATGATTTTTTTGTAACATTGTTTGCTCTAGCTTTGCCTCTTAAATTTTTTATTTCTCTAATTTTTTCAATTGCAACTATTTTTTATTTGAATCATCTTTTTGTGCCCATACATGTTATTTATAAACTTGTGTTGTAGAACATGAAATCATAAGGTGAGTGGGTTTATTGATTCATGTATCTAGGATAGGATCGCCACTATCAATTATCTTTTGTATTTTATTTTTCAAATCCAAAAAATAATCGTTATGATGCCCATGCATTCTATGATATGCAAAATAGTATTTGGATACCCTTAAAGGATGTATAGGATGTAGTTTGATCAAAATGTTTCTAATAATATCACTTGAAATATTATTATATTTTTATTCACTTTTTGAAGGACTAGTTGTAGATGTAATTTTTGTGGGTTTTTATTAGGCATAAAATTGCTATATGAATAGGTAAACACATTATTAACACTAACAAATTATGTATTATTTGCATGTGTGACTTGATTTTAAATGATGTGATATTCTAATTTAAATAATGATTTTTATTTTTTAACTATTATATTAACTTTCTCATAATGATTATTTGATCATTGAGGGCTTCACAAGCACAAACCCTAGTTATTTCGAATTGAATATGATTACACACTCTATATAGAGGATCTGTGATAGGTGGAGGGACTTGAGTAAGGATATGTTGGTCACTTTAATTTTGTACTATATGGTGGGCTACCTTACCCATTGAAGTAATGATAACATGAACCACAAAATCTAAGACAAATCATGGGTGAATAATGAGAGTAAGATGATAGATATCAACCTCCTTAAGGTTAGGAGGAGAAATAGGTTCCATTTTATCCATTTTAAATGTTCCAAATAATAATATGATAACATGAAAATAGAGACATAAATTATAGAAAATAACCCAACATGGTAAAGAATTCAAAATTAAATTTGAAACCCTAGAAGGATGAAAGTCCTAGAAAAAGCTAGGGTTACACAAGAAGACTCAATAGTTGGGTTAAAAAAATGTGTAACCCATTTTATAAAGAGTTAGGGGAGATAATATCCTAATAAAAAAATGTATAATCTATTTAAAAATCAATCTAATTAAAAAATTCATATTCATAAATTTTGATACAATGTTGAATTATGAAAGTATGCTAAATATGGAAAGTACAATGCCAAAAACTTAATGATGAGAATGTATATCTAAGAATTATATATGAATAATAACAAAATATTATGTTCCATCCTAATTCTTTAGATTTTAGAAAATAGTTCTCTGGTAGTATTGACACTATCATTGGAATTTGGACATTACCATTGATGTTTTTATCCTAATTCAATGATTTTATCCACAATGAATTACATTTAATTTTCATTAATGACTACTTACACCTATTAGGGTTCACTTTCACCTTGTATATTCTCTATTTAGATTGTGTATAAAGTATGTCAAAACCCTAGATCATCCACCTTGGGCATGCCACCTTGAAAAATTGGGGTTTAGTGGGCTCAAGTAAAATAAAGATAATATAAAATACCCATATATAAATTATTATTTACTAAATAACCATATAATTTAAAGAGGGACTTATAGCAACGTATTTATCCTCCTTATATGGACTTATGTGTGAACAATTGTGCAATATGTTATATGTGAGTGCATGTAGTGATATAGCTCATAACCTTATAAATACTACCCATGAGATGTTATTTAAATGATTTATACCTTTAAGAAGACTAATCCTATGATTAATTTGTAAATACAGAAGAATAGGGTAGTTTTTCAAGATTGAGAGGTGATTTTTCTTGGTATAAGATTTATGAGTGTTTGATTTATACTTTTTAATAATGAATGGTATTTTAATTATATTTGTGCAACACATTTTGAATTTATCTCATAGGAGGGTTAATTGAAAAAAAATTCCAAACCATGAATTTCAAAATATTTGAAAACTTTACCAATTGCAAAGCTAGGACACTACCATAAGACCTGGGACACTAGTATAGATGATAGTGTCCTAGTCTAGACAGTAGTGTTTGAGAGGATAGAAAGTTGTTGAAGATATATTAACTACTAGATCATGATATAAATAAGGTTTTATGTGGACTATGGTATATAGGTGATCTAAGTAATTAAAATATCAGGGTTGGACTATAATGTAAACATTTAAGCATAGTGATATGGCAAACATGGGCCTTTTGGCAGTGGGATGGTCATGAACTAAAGGGTTGAGCCATGAGTGATATTTGTCAATTTTATAATATTAATTTATCATATAAAATAATATTTTATTATTTAAACAATGACAACCTTAAAATTAAGGGGAAAAAGACATCATATAAGGAGACAAGGTACAATTGACACTTATGGATGATTTTAAAAATAAATCCACCATGTCATGCCTAAAATTATTTATACCAAGACCCATGTATAGTGTTTTTATTTTTTTTAAATGAATGATGATAAATTATTTAACCATTATTGTTATTCTTTCAAAGTTGTAACAAGAGTGTGACACAAAGAATTATTCAATGATTTATTTAATTTTGTTTTACTTTCTACATCAAGTCTTTTCAAGGAATAAAAATACAACCATATTAGGGTGAGGTTAAGTTCAATAATGGTATTTGAAATCATTTATTTAATGTTCACATTAGTATGATGTCATAAACATAAATTATAACTTAATTATATATTTTTATTTAATAGTTCATGAAGACATTCAAAGATTCTTCTTAAATCAACACATAAGTGAAAATAATAGTAAACCAAGGAAAAAATTAATTTATAATATATTTACTACCATAAGTCTCACAACGGGAATTTTTTTATTAAATACTACATAAACCATATTCATAAGGAAAAAAAAGAGGAGAATTACAAAGATACATCCATCTCAAGGTAGAACACATCAAATCAAAACAATATTAATATATAGTGATAAAAAATAAACACCCATAGATTAATAAAAAAATTAACTTAATTATTATTATAAATAAATTTAATCTAATAAAAACATATAAGACAATGCAATTATGATGATGAGACACCTCTAACCTAGACTATGATCTAGACATAATACCCTCATAACTTGGGTAGCCTACATATATAATCCTTGGAATTAGGGTGTAATGTTGTTGTCCTTGAATTTATGATGGGTATGGTCCATAATAGATAATAAATTAAATTTATTTGACACTTTAATCCAAAAATTGACAAGTTAACACAACTCATGTGATATTCTCTTATCTCTCAATCTCAAACTCAAGATGAAACCACACAATAGTCACTTGTTGTAAAACACCTTAACAACATAAGGTGTATATGCTTACCCATAAGAAATATCACACAAGAGCACAAATGAGGATCAAAATTAATTAAAAATTAACCCATGTTCATTTGACCCAACCAGATAAGAATTACCAACAATATTTATCTTACACTACTAAGAGAAACTCTATTTGTAGAGTGTGTTTATATAGAAGACTAAGGTAAATATGGAATAACACAAGAATAATTAATAGATATACAATGAGCGTCACTAGAAAAAATTAAATATATTCATAACAAATAATCATAATATGAACGTATAAAATATGATGGGTACAAGTGTATAAGGACACACCCTAAAATCTACCATAAGGGTAAGAACTCTAGGGGTTAGTTGTTAAAGAAAACCCCAAATTTAGTTATTAGTGCATACAATATGAAATATTTCTAAGGGTTATTTATCTATAATTTATCACATTCCTTGAGTTACCTACATATATGTGATGATAAATTTAATACATAGAATTAGGGTTGATGTCAGGATCTTACAACACACAGCTTTGATTCCACTTGTTAGGATCTAGAACACACAGCTCTGATACCAGCTGTCAAGAATCTAGAACACATAGCTCTAATACCACTTGTTAGGATCCTACTCCTTAAGAGCACAATTTATTACCTTTGTATAAGCAACTAAACATGGAATTAAACTAGAAGTAATATGTAACTAGAATTCAGAAACAACACAAAATATGAGAGACAATACAATCTTGTATTAACACTCTTCTAGAAGGTAATATAATGAATAAATCTCACTCTTCCCACACCTCTTGGGCATACAGTAATTTTCCCTCAAGAGATCTCTCTCTCTCAATTACAAACACAATCAACTTAATAACCAAGTTGTTTCCACCAGTAAGTGACAATCAACTCAACCGTTGTTGCCTACTTCCAATCCACCAAGTACTCAAAGTACTCCAAGTAGATCTCCCTAATCTTGCTCCTTATTGTGTTACAAATCTCCTTGATCTTGCTACCCTGTAGATCTCCTTTGACCTTGCACACACACACTTGTAGATCAATTGATCTTACACTTGGAAGAACCCTTGTCCTTGTCCTTGACAAGTCCTTTTGATCCTTGATTACAATATAGCCCCATGGGTCTATTAAATAAATCCCAAACCAAACAATAATTATAAATGTAGACTCAAGACTAAAATTAGTCTTTACATGTAAACTGACTGTCCATCTAAAATTAGACTAGTTTTGGAATGCACAGATGACCGACGTTGGTCACTGTCTATCTAGAGATGATCGACGTTAGTTTCTATTTGACCAATGTCATTCGACCCCTAACCGATGCCGGTTGCTCTATACACTAAATATGACTGACATCAGTTGGCCTGATCGATGTTGGTTATTGTAACACTCAGTAACCTCCTCCATTTGCATACATGTGAAGCTTTTAGCTCCACAACCTAACAATCTCCCACTTGGAAATAAATAGCTACACTTGTACCTGTACCTATACATCATCTAATTTTGTTTCTTGGCTTGTATCCATCTTCAAGTTAAATCTTGAAGACTAACCACCACAATGAACACATATCCTATGGTGCTTCTCCTGTCATCCAAGTAACTTGCCATATCCAAATCTACATACCCATGTAGAGAAGTGCTTGACCCTACATAGTATGAATCCCTAATTTTGGTCCCTCTCAGACATCTGAGAATCCATTGAACTACTTTCCAATGCTTCTTTCCTAAATTGGCCACAAACTTGCTGACAACTCCCACTACTTGGGCAATATCAGTTCTAGTACTCATGTACTCAACCTCATCATGTGATTTAGGACACTATTCTATGAAATGTCCAACCATAGGTGTGTTAATCAGTTCTGCATCTTGCATATTAAACCTCTCCACTACCTTATTCACATAATCCTCTAGAGATAAAATCAACCTGTGACTTTCCCTATCTCTAGAAATACTCATGCCAAGGATTTTCTTTGCTCCTCCTAAATCCTTCCTGGCACATCTCTGATCTACTTTTACCTTTAGCTCAACAAATCCCTGCATGTGTGACCCTACAACAAGCATATACACTACATATAGTAATAGGATAATGTCACAACCATTATCCAACCTGGTAAAATAAACACAATGGTCACATTGACATTGACTAAAGCCATGCTTTGTCATACACCTGTCAAACCTTAAACACCATTGTCCTGGAGCTTGCTCAAGACCATATAACCTGGCCTTCTGTCTCACCTGTCCATTCTCTCCTTTCTTTAACGTGTGAATCTATTCATATTTTAGTGCTTTCATTCTAGCTGGCAACTCTACCAAATCTCCCATTTGGTTCTCTTCCAAGGAATCAATTTCCTCATTCATGCCATGCTCCCATTGTTTCCTAGATTCTACCTACATTGCCTCTTTAAAAATTCCTGGTTCTTGACTATCAGTGAGAAACAAGTAGTGTAAAAAAGGGGAATAATGAATTTGAGGCTTACTTACCCCTTCAATCCTCCTCATCAGCATTTGAGACTCCTTGATAGCTTGTTGTTTGCCCAAAATCCATTTTAATAGTGACCGATCTCGGTCACCTCTAGATGACCTCAGTTTGCACCTAATCGATGTCGATTCCTCCTAATCACTGACATAAGTTCCCTAACCAATGTTGGTGTCCACTTGCCCAACATCACTGACTTTGGTTTGCATATGACTGACATCAATTCCTGCCTTTCAACATCAGTTCTCACCTGACTGATGTCGGTAACTATGTTTTCTTGTGAGTGATGATTTTTACCCATGAGCTCATTTTGGATCATAACCTTGTCCAAATCAACATTGCCCTGCTCAAAATTATTAAACCTATTGAGCTGATCTCTGTCTATCATCTTCTCCTTGAAAACCAAGGCTTTCCAATTCTTAAGTTTGTCAAAAACATCAGATTTCCTCTTAAGAACATGCATTCCCTTCTCACTCATGTAACCAATCCTATAGTGCCACATCTTTGCATTTACATCTGAAGTAGATAAAATAGAAGGAGAATCAGTAATACAAGTAGATAGATAAAGAGAACCCACTTTCTTACCACATGCTAATTCAAGTGCACCCTTAGAAACTTTCCAAGATTCTACTATGAGAGTTACTTTGCAACCCTCATCACCCAACTTTCCTGCAAAAATTAGACTCCTCTTCAGGACTGGGAGATGCATGACATCCTTCAACACCCATATGTTGCCAGTCTACAATTTTAGCTGCACTTTCCCTTTGCCAATAATTTGACAAGGCTCACCAACCCCTAAATAAATATTTCCAAAGTCTCCATGGACATAATCATGGAAAAATACTCTATTTGGGGTTACATAAAAAGAGGCATCAGAATCTAAAACCCAAGATTCTACTTTATCCAAAGAACATATAAGAGCATCCCGTGTAACAATACCTGCATCATTTGCTTCTTTATTTTTTTCATGTTGATCTTCTACCAACCAACAATCTTTCTTTACATGCCATTTCTTTCCACAATTCCATAATTGATAATTCTTGCCATTGAATTTCTCCATTCTTAGTGTACTTTCTTCTACCATTGCTTTACTCCCACTTAATTAGAAACCCTTGAGAGTGACCTGTAACCAACAAACACTAACCTGCTCTGAACCAGGCTCTGATGACCCTTCAACCCGGCTCTAATGAACCTTTAACCAGGCTCTGATACCACTTGTTAGGATCTTACAACACATGGCTTTGATACCACTTCTTAGGATCTAGAACACACAACTCTGATACTAGCTATCAGGAATCTAGAACACATAGCTATGATACCACTTGTTGGATCCTACTCCTTAAGATCACAATTGATTACCTTTGTATAAGAAACTAAATACAGAATTAAACCAGAAGTAATATGTAACTAGAATTCAGAAACAAAATAGAATATGAGAGATAATACAATCTTGTATTAACACTCTTCTAGAAGGAAATATAATGAAGAAATCTCACTCTTTCCACACCTCTTGGGCGTACAGTAATTCTCCCTCAAGATCTCTCTCTCTCTCAATTACAAACACAATCAATTAATAACCGATTTGTTGTTTCCACTAGTAAGTGACAATCAACTCAACCATTGTTGCCTACTTCCAGTCCACCAAGTACTCAAAGTACTCCAAGTAGATCTCCCTAATCTTGCTCCTTGTTGTGTTGCATATCTCCTTGATCTTGCTACCTCATAGATCTCCTTTGACCTTGCACACACACATATGCAGATCAACTGACCTTACTTACCATGTAGATCTCCTTGATCTTGCACACCTGTAGATCAATTGATCATACACTTGGAAGAACCCTTGTCCTTATCCTTGACAAGTCCTTTTGATCCTTGATTACAGTACAGCCCCATGGGTCTATTGAATAGATCCCAAACCAAACAATAATTAGAAATGCAGACTCAAGACTAAAATTAGTCTTTACATGCAAATTGATTGTTCATCTAAAATTAGACTAGTTTTGGAATGCACAGATGACCGACATCAATCGCTGTCTGTCTAGAGATGACCGATGTCAGTTTTTGTCTGAGTGATGCTGACCGACCCCTAACCGATGATGGTTGATCTATACACTAAATATGACTGACATCAGTTGGCCTGACCAATGTCGATTACTGTAACACTCAGCAACCTCCTCCATTTGCATACCTATGAAGCTTTTAGCTCCACAACCTAATAGTTGATATACTTCACCTATTACCAAAGACAATGTGAATCCATCTAGTCTTCACCATATTTTCTTATAAATAAGCTAACGTAGATACCCTTTTGTGGGTATCACCATGGATACTAATTATACCAAGTGTAGTTAGGCTTAAATCAAATGTGAAGCCATCTAGTCTTCACCATATTTTCTTATAAATAAGCTAACGTAGATACCCTTTTGTGGGTATCACCCTGGATACTAATTATACCAAGTGTATTTAGGCTCTACAAAGAGCTAAATGAATAATCTAGACATATGGGTAAAAGTGTGTTTAGACTTCCAATGATTGAGCAATAATTAAACTAAGAGAAAATTCTATTGTTGAAAAAAAACCTCCTCAAGACCTAATCTTAGGGAAAGTAATTAATTATAAAAATTAAAAGTGTTTAAGGCTCAAAACACATACTAATCCTATAAACATTTTTTGTACGTTTAGTTATATGTTTTTCATAGATTTTAAGGCTCAAAACTTGCTCAATTTTTGAAGAAGCATTTTTATTAGTCACATGTTTGTCATAGCTTTACTTTTTTGCATTGCTTTACATTTCCCATACTTATTACTTGTATGTTGATCACTAGTTATATGTGTGTGTGTGTGTGTGTGTGTACACACACACACACACACACACGCACGCACACATGTATGTATGTATGTATATATGTATATATGTATGTATGTATGTGTGTGTATATATATGTATATATGTATATATATGTATGTATGTGTGTGTGTGTGTATATATGCATGTATGTATGTATGTATGTATATATATATATATACATACATATAAACATATATATACATATATATACATACATACATACATACATACATATATATATATATATGTATGTATGTATATGTATGTATGTATATGTATGTATGTATGTATATGTATATATATATATACATATATACATATACATACATACATACATATATATATATACATACATACATACATATATATATATATACACATATATACATACATACATACATACATATATATATATATATATATATATATATACACATATATACATACACACACACACACGCGCGCACACGCACATGCACACACACACGCACATGCACGCACACACACACACACACACACACACACACACACACACACACATAGAGATATATATATATATATATATATATATATATATATATATATACTATGGAGACAACATATCTTGAAGGTTCAACTTTCATTAATATCTACAGACCTTTAAGTTTATCTTTTACACATTATCCCTGACACTTATCTTAGGTCCTTAGGTATTTTTTATTTTATTAGGAATATTATATTTTTAATTTATGATTTGCATTGTAAGACCTCAGTTGAGACCAAACCTTCTTTAAAGAAATTAATCTATATATGTTTTTTATTCAATCATTGTTTCCTCTTTTTGGTTCTTTGGTATTATCTTCATTATACATACTCTTCTTAGGGCCTTTAATTGCATCTCTTGATTTTTCAATTTATGAGTTGTATTTTAAGACCTTAGTTAGGACTAGGGCTTCCTCTTAACAATTGATAATATCATTTTATATATTTATTTTTCAACCAACCTTTGTTAAGTGTCTCCCTACAAGATAAGGAAATGGTCAAGAGTAATTTTTTCCCACACTTAAAATCAATTGCATTGTAATACCTCATATGAGACCAACCCTTCCTCAAAGACATTAATCCATATACCTTTTTTAGTCAATCATTATTTCCTCTTTTTAGTTCTCTAGTCTTATCTTCATTATACATACTCTTCTTGGGGCCTTTAATTGCATCTCTTGATTTTCAAGTTATGAGTTGTATTTTAAGACCTTATTTAGGATTAGGGCTTCCTATTAATAGTTGATAAATTCATTTTATATATTTATTTTGCTCCCAACCTTTTCTAGGTGTAATCCGTAAAAGATAAGGTAATGATCAAGAGTAATGTTTTCCCACACTTAAAATCAATTATATTATTTTTTGGTAAAAATATAGTAGTCTATTTTCATGTCTTCATTCCCATATATCACTTCTCATGATGATGATGATTCATGCCTACCTATTATTTTATCATCATTAACTTATAAATTTTTTGTGCTTGGGTAAACCTAATTGTTTTATGATCATTTCCATTAATCCCGATTTTTCACTATCCTTTTGGGCTCACCAAGGTATTTTGGAGATCACTCTCTTTTCTAAGTTGCAATTTTAGAAAATTTTGACACCATGTTCTTTAGGTCATCTTCTCTAGCCAATATATGTAAGCTCTCTTGATATATTCATCTTTAACACCCATGTTTAGTCTTTTGAATTTGTATGTAAGAGGAATAGAAAAAGTCAAAAAAATTAATATCCATATCATAAGAAAAGAGAATGCTAAAAGGTGATTATATCTTAAAATCCAAATCAAACCAAAAGACATGATATTTATTTGGCACATATTTTATTTTAGTCAAAGCTAAAACTCCATAGTTGGCTTCATGATAAATTTGAGCTCTATTGAGGTGCATTAGGTTAGTAGACTGGGGTAGAATGTCTCATTATACCATTATATCTTCTTACATATTAGTGTCATGTAATTTATCACACAAGGACCCAATATTTATAGTATACCAATAGATCGAAAGGGATATTTAAGATTAGGTAACACATTATGGTAAGGTAGGATATTTTTAATTTTCATGCATAATAGCTTTCATGAGATGATATTTATATACTCTACTAGTTATCCCAAACTTGCATTTTTAGGTATGGATATCTAAGGACATCAATGTAAAAAACCACTTAGCAATAAAAAATTTATTTGAGTGTCTAATTTATGATTAAAATCATGTTTTTCCTTTCCACCAACATCTTTCCCCCACCACCCATTTAAATTTCCCCTTGACATGCAAGTTTGTTTCTAAATTTAATTCCATTTTTTGTACTTTTTATTATCGATCACTTTTTGACATGGTAAGAATATGGAAATTTTATTTTATCCCTTTTTTTAATATAAGATACATCTTTGAGTTGTTATGATACAATCTCTTGGTTTTTTCCTTATCTCTCCAAGATTTATCTTAGTTATGATTTGGGACCTTGAGTATTTTGTTCACCATTTTTTGGGCCATATGGTCTTATTTCTCCATTTTCATGCTTTTTTATATATCATTTTCCCATATTTATTTTAGTATATATTTTTAATTCCATTACATATATTTTATCATCATTATTTAGTTACATGTGTCCTTTGTTTGATCTAGATTGCTACTTATCTCACTTTGGATGCATTTTTGGGTTTTTTGATCCTAAGTAGACTTGGAGTTTTATATTATCAATTTTTACCTTAGTAATTATTATTTCTCCTTGGTATTTTGGTCATAAACAATCCCTTTTAATCCCATCTTTCCACTTTTTTGAGTGATTAATTTAGATTTGAGATTATTCTATTTACTTTAGCCTTCTTATGTTTATTTGATTTGATTTATAGCTTTGTATCACTAAGGTTTCTAAAATGTAGTTATTTCACCCTCCACAATAATACTATGATTCTTGAATGCAACCATTATGATATAAAGGTAAGTCCATGTACTTATGTAATAAATTCATTTATTAATTATTTAGCATTTACTTTGAACATTTATTTCCCTATTTAATTTTGGTTAGCTTAGGTTTTGTGTTTCTATTTTATTTCCTAAAGAACCATCCAGTGTTACCCTATTACAACACATGATGATCTATAAGTGTGGCATATATACGCACACAATTTATCACTTTATCAGTTATTGACTCTTTCTTTTACAAAAACTTATTGAGCATCAATCTCCCTGAGTACATGTCATAAAGGGTGTATTGGGAAAGGGGTGGGAAGACCTTTATTTATTTAGAATATATGTATTTATCATATAATTCCTATTTATAGTTAAAAATATTCATGTTTTAATTCCTACCTACCTCCTTCCATCCTACCTCACTCAATTATATAATTTTCCCCATTTCCTAAACATTGGCCTAGGATAATACCATCTATTTTAAACCTTTTACCTTATCATACTATATTGACCTAGTTGATGCCATTTTGAGCTTGTCTTCTATAATTTTCACTATTTCAACTCGAACAACATAATTCAATGTCAACCATATCCTCTTAGATGTTGTCAACTTAGCCTTTAGGGTGGGTTTAGGTATTTCATCATTATATATACAAGTTGTATTTGATTATAATCATATCATATCACACTCATTTTATTTTATTTTTCTCACACTTTTATCCCTAATCAAATTTGGAGGAATCATATGTAGAATATTATCTTGAAGGAATCTTATCTTGTCAAAGTCTTGGAGATCCATTACGAGTAATTTTAGCTTAGAACTTTATTTAGACTTTGATGTATTCACAACCACAAAAATATCTTGAAAATAACCATTTACCAATGGGGATATTGAGGCTCGATGAGTCCCCATCAAGGTAAGTATTTCTAACCTTATGCTCTTTCCTTTATTTCATTTATTGATAGATGTTGCTTATTTCTTAGTGAATGAATGTGTGTGTGTCTTTATCCAAATTATCACTAAACTTACACTTATTATGGACATACTATTTCTTGGACTTTACATCTTCCCTTTTAGGTTGTCTAGACCACCATTTGTCAATCATGACACCTTACCCATTTTGATCATTCTAACCCTTCCTCTTTACTTTAGTTTAATTTAATTGAATAACTACTTAGATTTCTTATTTTAAATATAGATTAATTACATAGAGGTATAGTTAAATCTATCTCACTATGCCATATGACTAAAGGCTTTGGACACCTTTCATTTAATGTTGGTGATATATGTACCCCTCTTTATAGGCCTATAGGTTTATTGGTCACTAAACAAACATTAGGTATCATGATATCTCTTTGATTAACCTTATTTGAGTCAAGATATTTATATATGGGATAGTTGTAGGCTAATCCTAGCTCATGTATACAAGGCCTACCCATTAACCTTGATAGCCTTCCTAGAGAGGCTATGCACAAGTTTTTCAAATAATATAATTTATAATTCAACATAATTTAATTTGATTTTTAAGTTTTATATTTATTGATTTAGAATTTATAGCAATTAAAATTCTCTATGTGTTTTTCACTAAACAAGGGATTCAAATAAAGGAGAGAAATAAAATTTAAATTCATGAATACCTAAAGGGTCATCACAAAAGATGAACACACCAAGCCATTTATGGGAAAGGTGCCTCATTATGAGGGGTATTACACACTTACCCTCTTATAAAAATATTGTCCTTGATACACCAATCAAACATTAAGTGATGAAATATAACATATTTCAAAAAAGATGCACTAAACTACAACCCAGGTAGACCTAATTATGGTAATAAAAAACATTTTTTGTGTTTTAAAATCATAAAGTATAAATTATTTTGATAATTAGTTGAATGTCCTTTTAAAAGTTCAATTATTCACAGAATTTTCTCTTATAATAAAGTTTAAATTTTTTGAATTTCAATGTCATTTTTCATTAATGTGTATTTGGATTCACCTTGAATAGACTAATTATATATAGGTTTTAAGTCCAATAGTTGATATCAATTTTATTAGATAGTTAGCCATCTAGAATATGTTTCAATCCAAATTAAACCCCAATAATTTTTAATGCTAAATAATTATGATAAGTAAAATGTGTGACAATAGTAAAATATTGTTGTAATATCACACTAAACAAATCTAAGCACCATTGCATGGATACAATATACTATGAAAAATAAAGTTTCATTTGAATAGAAAAATATCAATGCTAAAATATAAGAAACACGATAGTATCATAAAATAATCATGTCTAATGGGTGGGAAGGATAGTGTCATGAACCCACCCATAGAGGTTCCCATATCAAATCTATAACTATATTCCAAGATATTTATTCTCCCTCATACCCACATAAAGTGAACAATGTGCACATTAATAACATATATAAAAATAATATTTAATCAAATAAATACAATCTCAAAATAAATTATCTCAATAATACAATTAGATCAAGATCAAAGTGGACACAAGAAAGCCATATATAGGAGAAATAAATATTATAATTCAATTAAAAGTAACTCAATAATTATTAAAATAAAGTATTTAACCAAACTTAAATCAAAGAGATGCAAAAGTGATGGTTTTGAAATCAAATTAAATTGACAATTAAATTATAGTAAAATTTGATACAAAAATTTCACAAAAATTTCACATTACGACACTATATGGCTAAGGAATCCACTTGAGGGGAGAAGGAAATAATACAAACCTCAATTACCTCCTTGAGGTAAGATAAAAAATCACTCTCCATATGTATTCTAGTGGATTAAAAGGATACAGTAATGGTAAATCACAATGGTTGTTCTTTCAACAATCACTAAGGGGTGAGAAGAGGGACACATCGCTCATATGCAACCACTATGCCCTAAAATATGACAATGTTTGAGTCACTAATGGTTATTATAATTGAATACTCAATCAAATATTTTTTTCAAAGGGGAAAAGTGGGATTTTGTCCAATGAGAAGCTCCACTCCCAAGCCATACCTATTTTAGACTATTATGGACAAATATCTACATCCCCACTCGATCCCATACTTATATCAGTGATATATTACTAGAACAATGATGTAGGGTTACTCAACACAACACAACACAACACTATATAATAATAGTTTGACATAGGCATTATATGTTTATATGGATGAATTTTAATTTAAACAACATTTACACACATGTGATTTACACACAAGACACATCATAATCACATTTACATTCATAGAAGTATAATTTAGTTCAATAAAATAATTGACATATTTACACCACAAAATACATAGTATGATCACACAACAATACTATTTATTTTGAGAGGCTAAGTTATTTAAGAGGTTTATTACATATGAACAATTAATTTTGGGTGGGGGGTTAATTAATATGTTACAATTAAACATGAACGTGGACTAATACCAAGGTTAAAGAAACATATATTTAGCTTAATATGTATTCATTTAAATTGGTTCACAAAAATGGGTACAAGCACATCACAATATGGTAATATAGTTTCATTGGTAATACATAGAGATCAATGTATCCTCATCAGTCATAATTAATGTAAAAATGTCATCCTTTGTAATATTTCTACCAAATAATTTATCATTGCTACTATTGAACGAAGAATAAAAAATGGTCATCCCACATGTAGTACCCCAATGCCTCTAGAGTATCCCATGAAAATATGCATGTTTCTATGTCTGACTAATCATGAATGCCAACTATTATGAAATTGAAGATAAAAAAGTTAAAATCCCTCATAAATAGTATATTTGTATAGAAAAATCATCATGAAATAATTCTAACCAAACTAAAATTAATCATCATGTTCTTTATTTATTGTACAAGGTAACTAAATTAATCACACTAATTTTCCTAGACTTTCTAGTGCTTAACCTATGCTCTAATACCAAAATGTCATGACCAAAAGTTTTGGTCCCAAGACCCAAATATATTGTGGTGTTTTTTTTCTTATATTAGTGAATTATTTAACCATTTTTTTTAATTCTTTAAAATTTATAAAGAGAGTGTGACAGACAAAATTATTCAATGATTTATTCGGTTTTATTTTACTTTCTATAACAAAGCTTCCTAGGGAAGTAAAATACAACCATATTAGGGTGAGGGTTAATTTTAATAATGGTTTATTAAATAAATGAATTAAATTCCTTATTAAAGAAGAGGTAAAAGTCACATTAGTATGATGTCCTAAACATAAATTCTAACTTAATTATATTTTCTTGATTTAATAGTTAATGAAGACATTCAAACATTCATCTCGAGTCAAACATAAGTGAAAACAATAGTGAACTAAGGAAATAATCAGTTTATAATAGGGTTACCACTATATGGTTAACCAAGAGAGAGTCCTTACTAAAGAATACACAATCTCTACTCCTAGGGCATAAAGAAAATGAGAGTTAAAAAGGTATATTCATATCAAGTCAACTAACATCAAAACAAAATAATATTAATATACACGGATTAAAAATAAACACACGTAGATTAATCTTGAATTTTATTTTATTATTATTAAATTTAAAAAAAATCTAATAATAATATATAATAAAATGGTAGGGATGATGATGATGATGAAAAATCCCTAACCTAGACTATGACCTAGACCCAATTCCCTTATAACTTAGGAAACCTACACATCCACTCCTCAGAATCAAGGTGTGATTTAGTTAACCTTGAACTTATGATGGGTCTCCTCCATGAGATATCATCAATGAATTTTTTTTAGAAATTTAAGACAAAAAGGAACAAGCTAATGTGACTTAAGTGAGATTATATAATCTCTTGACTTCAAACTCAAGATGAAATAACACACTAAAAAATTACTTATCACAAAACACCTTGACAACTCAAGGTGTATGGGATTATACATAATAATTATCATGAAAGAACATAAATGGAGATCAAAAGTAATAAAAACTAAACCCATGTTCCTTTGATCCAATGAAATTATAATTCTAAACAATATTTGTCTTACACTACTTGGATAAATTCCATCTCCTAAGCATGTTTTTATCGATGACTAAGGTTAATATACAAGAACACAAACATACATACTAGAGATAATATGAGGGTCACTACCTAATAATAACTATAGTCATAAAAGCTTAGTGTACTATGAATGTAGTAACTATAATGGGTACAAGTGTACAAGCATCACACCCTAAAATATGTACTAAAAATAAGCACTCTAAGGGTTATTCATTAAAGTATGTGTTCTAAGAACACCCTAAACATAGTTACAATAAGGAAGCATCCTAAGAGTTAGTTATTTATGCCTAATCCCACTCCCTAAGTTACCTACATATTTTTCATGATAAACTTAATATATATAATAAGGGATGGTTGTATTTCACCTATTAAAAAAATAAGTGTTAGATCAAACATGAAGGAATTTTTCCTTCACCAAATTGTATTATAATTAAGATAACATAGCTACACTTTTGTGGGTAATAGGGTAGCTACTAATTAGACCAAGCTCATTTAAGCTCTACCAAGAGGTAAATGAAGCATCAAGACATACAATAAAAATTGTGTTTAGACTTGAAATGATTGAGAAATAATTAAACCAAGAGCACACTCTATGGTTGACAAAAAATTACTTAAGACCTAATCTTAGGGTAACTAAAGCTTTATAAAATTGAAAAGCATTTAAGACCCAAAACTCACATCAAGGCTATAAATTTTTTTTTAGGATATTAGATTGAAATATAAACACTTATTTAATTATAAATGAAAACAATGTTATTAAAAAATACAAGAAAAATGATGCTTCTAAAAAATACAAAATACACCAGCTCCAAGTTGGATAAACTAGGTACAAAAGAACCCTCTTTTTAATTTATGAAAAGAGATGTTATTTTATAAGCATTTGAACCTATTTTATAATCTATAATTAATGTGTTTAAGGATTTTTAATATTTTAACTTTGGAATAAAATAATTTTATCACTAAACATCCAAAACTGAATTTAACAATCTAATAATTGCTCTACAAAATTCTTTGCAAAATGAGTTTCAAGATTACTTCACTAAGTATATAAAAAATGAATTTAATGAATTTAATTATTATTATGATAATTTAAATCCATTATAATTGTGTTATGACTTGAATATTTTATAATTTCCTCTTTTTGATATTCTATTTTCATCAATTACAAATCAAATATGGAAATAAGAACCAACAATGAACCTTTTGCTCTTGTAAATTACCTCTTGAATTGGCAAAAGAAGACCATTAATGAAGGGGTTAAAATTTTATTTATTATTTACATTTTTTTCATCCTAAATGAGTTAGATTAAGTTCCATGATTGGGAAAATTCTCATTTTAGATATTTAATTTACACTAGTTCTAAACTGACTTTCAAGAGCTAGAAACATGATAGAAAACCACTTGTAGAAATGGTTTTGAAAACTAATTAATTTCATTTATCTTCAAGGGAAATATTTTTTTGAATAAGATATTAATAATAATTATTTATTTTAAAATATTTTAATACTTTAGGTTTTGAGGTTTTCAATTTTTGATATTTAAATTTCATTAATTTCATAACGATTTTAACCTAGTGTTTAATAAAAATTAAAATTTATTTAAAACCCTAAGTGATAACACTACTATGAAAAATTAGGATAATAATATAAAAATAATAGAATTCACTGATTTGGCAATACTATATTATATAAATTTTCTAAAATATAAAAATATAATGAGAAAATAATGACTTAGATGGAAACTATATCCACAGGAGGAATTAGAGCATAAAACTTATTGTGAAGAGTGCCTTGTTGACTAAAACCAAGAATCAATAGTTGGATCTAGGCATGGAAAACAATGCAATGAGTAGGAAAATAGGGTGGTGGTTCTATTATCCATTATACATCGCTTATATCCACTTTTATTTAGGAAATCATGGTTTTTTAGTTCTTTATATCTTCATATATGGAGCCTATATCTAGTACAAGGGCTTATGATCACTTAAAGAGACCCATGTATGAATTGTTTTCCTTAAAAAACCTTAACTCATTGACATGTGAATACTAATTCAAATCAATAGGGTGAAAATTGGTTATCAATTAAATTTAGGTGAGACCCCAACACCTCATTTACTGAGTTTTACGTACATACCGATACTCTGAAGAGGGATCAAAATTCATGTAGTTCTCCCATGATACAGTGGTGTGTGTATATATAATGTAATGTGATAGATGATGGTGTAATTATAAAGTTATTAAGTGCCTTAACCATTAATTTTGACCTATAAACTTGATTTTTAGGATATTAAGGATGTATACAATCAAAATTAGGAGAAATAAGTACTTTGATCTCAATGTGCAATTATGATTTTGGTGTTTTTCAATATGGAAGAATATTTTCTATGAAATGATTTTATAAGTGTTTATATAGTCATATATATGAAATTACTTTGAATATGGATCATTACGAACATATTCAGACCTTCTTGTAGCTTTTAAATTTACAAATTAGTCATTATTTGTGGGAATATAGGAGAGGGCGCAATGACACTAGAGTGATTCACTATAGTCCCATAGGCTGATCTTGTCCAATGGGTGATTTAATAATGTTAAGTGTTAGACAGGGACTAATTTTTTTATGAATCTAATAATAATAGGGATTATTACATTTAATTACTATTTATCAATTGAGAGGAGTGTGCAAGGTGGTTGAAAGTGATCAAAAGGGGCCCTGAAATAGGTTTAGAGATAAGTGTGAAAGAGTAGTCAAAAGTAAAATATTTTAGATTAAATGTTAATTTATATGTCTAAATTTGACACATTTTTATTCTAGTAATACAAAAAAATGGAAGTACTAGAGTAAAAGAAAAAAATAATATGTACTTAAACCTACCTATGAGGAGTTATAAATTGTGCTCCATGAAAAAACCTATAATGCAACATATGAAATATTAGTCATTAATTAAGATGAATATAAAAAAGTGAAAGGAAATGAATTAGAGAGTGACAGTGAGTGAATACACTTGATTGGCTATGCAAACTATTATGCTTTTCTACTATAAAAAAATGGTGACTATGGTAAGTTGTATACTTTTAGTTTCATTAACATTGAATAACTTGGAATGAATTATGCATGCCATGATTATCATCAATATTTAGGTGTGAATAAGAAATCAAGGTGTGATTTACTCCCTCATCTCATAGCAAGGGTATCAAATAATATTTGTAATCCTTGTATGAATCCTAATAAATATTTATGGTGCAAAAGTTGGTGTATATACTAGTACAAATAGAGAACCAACCACTACAGATGGAACAAGGTTCAATTCTAGTGCAAAAATGGTACAAAATTGGTGAAAAAATTGAGTATAATATGGATCTAGTGTATAAAATGTGGATAATGACATGAGTTTTCCATTCCATCTATAAGATTGGTGTTAAAAACTAGGACATGAGGAAACAATGTGATGTGCATATGCCCCCCAAATGATATATGGTGCATATAGATTTTGAGATGGATTAAAACATTTAGAATTCTAAGTAAACTTGTGTGATATCTTGTAACAACATGACATGCATAATTTCCCCAAAACTTAGCAAATCTAAGAAAAAATTAGGTAATTCTACAAATTGAGACTATGAAACTACTGAGTACTATTCTAGGTAAGCTAAGGTTTTGAGAAATTATGGAAATGCCTATTTTTTAGGAATTTAGATAAAACGCTTAGAAGGACATTAGAGTAGTGCTCTCTTGTCCAATGTGTAAATCCTATCTATCATGAATTTATGTGTATTTTCTAAGCTTTAAAATATGTTAACTATGTAATCAATGTTAAATCATGTATATGTATTGATTTTGGGAAGTCTATTATCTAATACAAACATCTATAAATCCCCCCTCTTTTGAGGTGAGCTATTAAACATGCGTAAGAACTTGATTCAAAATAAAAATTTATGTAGTAGGTTTTTGTGATGTAAAAATGTAAATATGGATAATATTGATAACATTGAGAAGCATGCGTTAGGAATATAGAACACATATCAATATTAATGAATTAAAGATAGAAAAATGCATAAAACACAACATAATAGAGACATAGATTTAATGTGGTTCACCAAATATGGGCTACATCCACACAAAAATAGCCAGTCCTTTTTATTATTTAATTCAATAAATGATGGGAAAAACATGCAATATAACCACTGCAATATCCTCTTTACTCACACATAGTATACCACCATGATTAAAATGCCCTCTATCAAATAAGGGTTACATATTAGGGAAAAAATGTAAAAACATAATTTTTACCATTAGATCTATGACCTAATAGTGAATGGTCCATATTTAATATGAAATTATAATATTTTACAATGAATTATTAATAAAATATTGCTTTGGGGGAGCTACCCCCAAACCGCAATTAGGTAGGGCTCCAAAATAGGTCACCACCCCCTAGACCCCCATGGTGACCCTAGTGGGGGAGTGTTTCCCCCCACACACCCCTATTAGGAACTAGGCATTAAAATAAGATCAGGCTCCACCATCCAAAAACATGACATCATTTTTTATGTAAAATAATCATATAAATCATGTAAGATGCATGTGGAAAAAAACATTTATAGTAAATGTGTCTAGATAGATGTGATAATGAATCATATAGATAAGTGAACAACTGAGTATATAATTATGAATAAAACTAATTATGAAAGGATACATGATATCCATCTTGGTATTGGAAAGGCTAGGTGGATTCATGATGTCCATCATGACATCAAAATTCTAAGTAAAAAAGCAATCAAGGTGTCATGGCCATGACACACATAATCAAACAATACATGCACAACACACAAAACACAAAATATAAGGCCCAAAGGGATAATACAAGGGACATATTAAAATTTCACTTAAGTATAAATCACATATAAATATATTTTAAAATGTCCTCACATGCACAAAAGTAAACAATGGAGGATTAAATTCACATAAAAGGACATATGTAAGTGTCTACACATGAATATAAGACATACATAAAGACATATTCAAATTTCCACACACACATGCAATCGAATACATGAAGGTTTAGAGCCACCAAAAATGACATATTCAAATGTCCTCAAATAAAACAAATAATGCATATAATATGTGAAGATATAAAAAGCAATACATAGAGCATGCATGAATATGTAATTTTGATCAACAAAATTTAAGTTGTAACCTAAGTATATTCAATAATTGAGATAAATAATAGTATATCATAATGTTAGTGAGTGAACAATACTGAAAGGTGAAATGTTATGTAAAGATATGAGCTATTATTAAGATGATGTGAGCTAAGAAGGATAAAGCATGTCTATACCATGACCCTAATGAGCTAACTGACTAATGTACATGCCATAGAAATCTTGTGTGTAGTATATAAATATGTCATGATAGTATGAGATCAATGGTACAATAGTGGTGTGAGGAACACAAGAGTAGAGCACTCCTATCCTCTATATTGATCCTATATAGATACAAATTTTGAGTATGTAATAGTGAAAGTGATTGAATATAGGTTTGGGGCTGATATGCTATGTAATATAAAATCACTCACGTAACAAGGTGAAGTATGTATGATATATAACCAGATAAAAAAATTATAGATTATTGTGCATAACTAAATTGATGTATGAAAAAACACATATATGAATGCCGAGGTCCTAGTTTTTTTATTTTCTAAATATTTTACATTTTTTGTGTTTTTACATATATATGTAAAGAGTATGTACAAGATGGGTTAATTAAATTATAGGATTGATAAATATAGAACTACCATAGTTTCATAATGTTCATTATATTGTTGACTTCTTTACCATCAAGTGAAGCTAAATGATTAAATTTTGGGCTAATATTTTTGGTAATCACATATGGTCCAAGCTATTTTAGATTGAATTTTCCTTTTATTTCCTCTTTTGCATTAATGTTCCTCAAAGTTTCCTTGAAATCCAAATTATCTATTTTGGACCTACTTTTTATAATATTTTTTAATGTGTTTCTAATATATTATGAGATGTACAATTAATTGTATGCATGTATGTTCTAACTATTCTAGCCCATGTTAGTAATTTTATCTATATTATTCATCTATGATGAGTGATTTTAAACATACATGTAAGGATGGGATCTCTAATTCAAGTGTAAAAATTGCCTCAGTTCCATAAATCAATGAGTATAAAGAATCCCCAGGATTTTACTAATGCTAGTGTGATATGCCCATAACCTATATACTAATTGATTATGCCAATTGTCACCAAATTCAATAATTATTTTTCTCAAAATATTATTGATAGTTTTATTAGTGGTTTATACCTATCTATTCCCTGGGGTTAATAAGGAGTAGAAAAATTGTGTCAGATATTGTACTTCGTACATAATTTCTTAACAATTTTATTCTTGAATGATGAACCATTATTTGTGACTATAATAGAAGGAAGGCTAAAATAGGAGATGATATGTGCCATCAAGAATTGACATATGTACTCTCCTATTTTTGACTATAGTGGAATAGATTCCACCCATTTTGTGAAGTATTTTTTAGTTATAATAATAAATTTACATCCACATGATGATTTCATATTAATTTATACTATCAAATCAAATCTGTATAATGTGAATGGCCAAGGTGAGATGTTGGGTTATAATTCATGTGAAGGAACATTTTGTAAGTTACTATTTTGTTGACATTTCTCACACAATTTAGAATATTTGTGAAATTTTTATTCTATAATATGCAAATATTATCTTTGGTGAAGTAATTTGTGTGACATTGCTTTTCCACTAAAATGACCACCACATTCATTGTCATGTACTTTTTTGTATGACTAGTTTAGCCTCAAATATGTTTAAACATCAAAGAAAGCATCCCTTAACTGATAGTTTGAATACATATCCACCAATGATCAAATAATAGAGGCTATCTCTATGTAATTAAGGTTTGTCATTTCTGGTGAAATTATCTAGTGTGAATGATTTATTCAAAAAATTATAGATATGTGTGAACCATTATGAAGATGTTGCACTATGTGTAGTTACTAAGACTGATAAAGGTATGAGATCTACATATGATATAAAATGTGTTTTTAAACATTGTATGGTGAAAATGGCCTGATCATCATTTATTTTTATTGGGATTAATAATGTGGCACTATATATAGCATCAACATGATTATTCTCCTTTTTTGGAATATTTTAAGTGATTTTTTTTAAGTGTGTGAGTAGACATTGTACCATATTTTTTTATGGGATCAACTTGTCATATTATATTTGATAAACACTTATGACTTGGTTAATAACTAACTATGAATCCCTATATATATTAATGGATTTGAAATAAAGAGCTTATGATACATATAAACCTAGGATAAGTGTCACATATTCTATGATATTATTTGTTCATGAGAAATCCAATATGTATGTAAATGACATATGTTGTCTCTATGGAGTGATGAGAATAATTTTGGTGCTAATTCCTGATGCACATTTAGATCCATCAATAAAATTATCCATATATCTTCAGTAACATTGTATGCTATGAAATCATCTCTAAAAGTATCTCTAATAGGTTTTGTATCTTGTAGTATAACTACAACTAATTGGTCTACAATCACTTGTACTTTAATTAAATTTTTTTGTATGATTTTTAGATTAAATTCCATGATTAACATTACCCATTTTTCTATATGTGTTTATAAATAAGGTTTAGACATGATAATTTCAATATATCAAATTTTGTGATGACTTGGGTCTTATTGTTTATCATGTAGTGTTGAAGTTTTTGTGTGGAAAATATGAGATCTAGGAATAATTTTCTCATTATAGTATATAATTTTTCTCATTTTCCAATTTTGTAACTAATATATTAAATATCTCTTTATTTGTGATCATTATCATATTTTTCTAGTAAACCACCCAACACATGATTTGTAGCAGAAATATATAAAAGAAGCAGTCTATTTGGTATTTGAGGCACCTAAAATGGGGGGATTTAACAAGTATTTATTGATGCTCTTGAATATTATTGACATTTTACATCCCATTTAAACATTTGTAAAATTTTTGAGTATTCTAGTGAAGTGTTGTGTTTTATCTACTAGTTGAGATACAAAATGACACATTGCTTAGATTTTACCTCATAGGGATTAGAGTTATTCAAATACTTAGGGAGGATACATATTAATTATATATTTTAATTTATTATGTTCAACCTTGATGCCTAATTAATTTATGATAAATCTTAATATTTTTCTTGATGTGACACTGAATACACATTTTTGTACATTTAAATGTACATTATAGTGGTGTAATTATTCAAATATTTTCCATATATCAATTGAATGATTTTTTTATTATATTTGGATAGTAGGTCATCTACATAATATTTTATTATATTTTGAATGAGATCATCAAATATATGCATCATGGCTCATTGAAATGTAGCTTGTACATTTTAAATCTAAAAGGTATTATTATGTAATAAAAGGTGCCCCATGGTGTAATGAAATATGTTTTTTTCTTGATCATATTTAGTGATCTTGAGGTTATTGTAAAACAATCCATAGATTATAACATCTCATATCTAGGGTGGAGTCTACAATCTTTTTGATATTGGGTAGTGGGAGTTCATCTGTAGGATAAGCTTTATTTACATCTCTTGAATCTAAACAACATTAGATTTGTCTATTGGGTTTAACCAAAATAAATATATTAAACACCCATTTTAGATAAGTATTAGTCAAATAAAACATACATAAATTAGTCTTCAGATCTCCTCTTTGACTAGTGATCCAAATTTGGAATGCATCTTGTAGATTTTTTATTTAATTGTTTTAGTATCCAGGTAAAGTGTGATTCGATGTAGTGAAATAGTAGGATCAATGCCTATAATATAAGAATATTCCCAATAAAATATCTCAAAAAAGTCATGTAGTGTCTATCTTATGATTTTATCTTCCTCATTGTGTAATGTTATGACCAAAATAACTATTTATATATCAATTTATATCCCATATTTAAATTCAACTATATCTTCATTAATTAATATATGGTGAAATTAGGATTATGTTAGAGTCATCATTTATAACATCATCCTGTGTATCAGACTCACCAAAATATGCATGAGCATTTTTATAATGAATAAATCTATTCTTATGATAAAAGGAAAGGAGATCCACATACACCCCTAGATATACTAACAAGGACTCATCATTAGAGAAATATTCTAGGGTTAAAATGTATAGGGAAACATAATTATCAATAACCTTTGGGTATAAAAATGATAGTGTAGATACATGATTAACTCAATGATTGAATTGATAGATAGATTTGTAAAAAGTTAAGTGTTATGAAGTGGATGTAACTATTTTAAAACCATGTGAATGATTAATGTAACTAAGGCCCTATTTACCTTTTTGGGTAGATGCCTTAATAGGATGGAGAATTCTTTGTTCATGATTCCATAACCCATATCCTTTGTAACCCATTTTTGTATATATTTCAATCCAAATCCATATCTTTGATCACTTATATTTTTAGAAAAATGTGTCCTCATGTAAATGTAGGAATTGTATCTCAATTGTGAATAGTAAGTTTCACTACTATTTTAGTGAAAGGTCCACATGAGGACATATTTCTATGTAGATTTAGTGCCCTAACATTATTTGAATGCCTCATGATCCATAGGGAATGTATATGTATGTCCCAAGTAGATGTACTTTAAACATAAATTTAAAGTAAAGGGGATAGCCTACATATCATTAATCCATCACCTCCCAAGTAAGATATTATAATTAATATCATTAGGAATGACTTGACATGTAGTGGTAACAGTTTTAGGTCCCAATGTGAGATTCAATGTTATTTTATCCAATACCTTATGAGGGATATTATCAAACCCTTAGATGTTAATATCAAAATAATCTAAGTGCTCAACTTGTATACTGAGAATGCAAAGTAAAAAGATATTACACATGTTTAATCTTGAGCAATTATCCACTAAAATGCATTTAACACCCATATCACCAATTCTAAGCTGAATGTATGATGTTAAATATCAATGGATGTTATGTTGTGGTGATAGATCCTATTTTTTGAAATATATATAATTTATATCCACAATAAAGTGTTAATTATTAAAGCAACATAGTTAGGTTCAATATCTCTAGGTATAATGGTGTCACACAATTTTGTATACAATGTCTTTGTATATGTTTGATTGTTGAAGTAACTCTAGAGTATAAATGTTGGTGGTAATATTACTAAGCTAATAAAGGATATTATATCCTAGGGTTCTAGGATCCTATCATGTCTCTTAACCTTGTTTAGTAATAACAACATGAACTATGAGGTCTATTACAAGTTGAGGGCAAATAGTAGAGGTGGGATGGGAGTTGAGATAATTTGGAGGTCATGGTGTGGAGTGATATAAAAACTAAGTATCATTGGGGGTATTATTATATTTGTTCATTAGGATATATGTTATCTATGTTATTAGATTATGTATCCATGGGTTGATATGCAACTTAAAAATATGCCATATGAAAGGAAAACAACATAGACACGAGACTACAAAACTTAGCATTAAGAATTAGTAAACAACTCATGTCACTATTATCATGATAATTATGAAAATTAGATAAAATAAAGAAACCCAATGGTAATCTATTTTTTTCAATATTTGACAATAAGTGGGTTCAGTAATATGTTTTATTAAATTTAAGATTTAAGTAAAACCCTAAGTGATAAAACTACTATGAAAAATTAGGAGAATAATATAAAAATAAGAGCATTCATTAATTTGGAACTATTGTATTATGGAAATTTACTAAAATATAAAAATATAATGAGAAAATAATGACTTAGATGGAAGTTGTATTTGTGGGAGGAATTAGAGTCTATTTTTTTGTGAAGAGTAGCCTAGTGACTGGAAAAAAGAATCAATATTTGGATCTGGGCTTGGAAAATAATTTCATGGGTATGACACTATAGGGGTGGCACTCCTATCCATTTATAGTTGGTAAATCAATATTTTTAGGATCTCTGTATCTTTGTCTATGGAGCATGTATCTGGTGTGGGAGCTATTACTATCACTTGTAGAGATCATCGTGTGATTGATTTTCCTTCAAAACACATAGATCTTTAACATGTGAATACCAATGCAAATCATTAGGGCAAAAAGTTTTTAGTGGCTTAATTTGGGAAAGACCACAACACCCTATGTGTTGAACACTGTACACATACCAATACTTTAAAGAGGGATCAAGCTTCATGTAGTTATCCCATGTTATGGTGGTGTGTGAATAAATGGTGCAATGTGTTATATATTGGTACAATATTGATGTGATTAAGTTCCTTAACTATGAATTTTAACCTATAAAATGTATTCAGACTTGAGATATAGGCTACTAAATATGTATGCATTATAATTGGGATAAATAGGTAATTTTCTCTTAATGCACAATTATGATTTTGGTGCTTTTCATTGTGGAAGTATATTTTCTACCAAATGGTTTTAAAATAGTTTATATAGTCATATATAAGACATTTTTGAATGGGGATCATTAGGGACATATGCTAACCTTACTATAGCTTTTGAATTTGTAAATAAATCATTATTTGGTAGGAAATTTGTTTAGAGCCCATCAGGTTACATAAAAGTTATAATTTTTATTTAAATGTCCATATAGATTACTTATAATAGCATCCATAATTATATATAAAATCACTATTTGACTAATAAATTTTCAGAAGTAATAAATACATAAAAGTATTAACCCATTGGTTAATAATATGATCCATTTAGTTTTCAAACATCCTCTAATAAAATACAAGATGAATATTTATCATAAATGAATAGTGGAAATAGTCAAGTGCATCAAATCACTAATATAATTCAAAATACAACTATAAATTAACATATAGCCATTATTGTTACAATATTCAAAATTATTTACAAGTCTTATAGCCACTGTTGTGATGAATAGTCATTAATAGTAATGTACTTCACATTACATTTTAGTACAAAGTCAAATATACATTATAACATGCACATTAGTACAAATAATCCTCATATATAACTCAATGATCCATAAAAATAGCCATGATTGTAATTCCTATTTGGTTTAATATTTGAATACAGGGAGATCATCATCAACATGATTTTCATCTAACTATAGACTATCGACCTCCCACACACCTCCCCATTAGGAATGACCCTTACCTTCATGGAGGGGTAGATGAAAACAATGTAAATATCAATAAATAAATTGAAATTCATGTGTGTATAATCACTAATACATGCAAAAGTCACATAGACCATGGAAAGCAATCTTCTATCTAATATGGCATCAACATACACATGTAAAATATAATGTGTAATAGAAATAAAATATCTCTGATATAACATACTTCGGATAAATTTTTCATTATATAAATAAGATCTTGTATGGATCTAAGTCAATTCCACTCAAAAACTCTCTGCTATGAAGCATGATCTATCAAGTGATATTAGGGGGCAAATATATGATATAAAAGTCAACACCCTCATATATATGTCACTTTTAATCTAAAAAACATGCCTAATAATTTTCACATACATATTCAAGGCATAATAAATACATATTATAACAACCATCAATCCAAATAATTATGTAAGGTATAATCAACCATTATTCAATAATCTCATTATTTTAAACTCATAAATGTCAAGTATATGTTGTTTTAATAAAATATATTCAAACCAAATAGGGAAGTACATACATACATACATACATATACATTAAATACTTCCCTTAAATCTATTAATAAAATGAACTAGAGCTAGTTACTATAACTTGCATATATCATGATCATCATGTGAAAGGTTTTACTAAAATATTATATGACTTAAGTTCTAAATTGAAACATATGAAAAATCAATCTCTATATAATATAATATTTTGTCAATAATGAAACTCATCTGACATTGCTAATTTAGAAGGATAAAATAAGGCACATGGTTTTTTCCTCCTTATTGATTTCAATAAAATCTTCTATTAAATAATACTACATAGTTATTATCTACTTATTTTTTAGGCTTTTTATGTTAAAGAACCCAATATTATTTTGGAATCAATTTCATCTCTATAGTATTTTGGATAGAACCAAGTTCCATTCCCAGATCTATAGACCTAAATCCCTAAATCTTAATGAATAAATTTACCAATAAATTTAGATTTCATTCCACAAGGTTTTGACATCATGTTTATAGACCTATGGATGGAACCAAGTTCCATCCCTAGGTCTATAGACATGAATCCTAGTTCTATTAACAAAAACCTACCATAACCCACATTTAAATGAAGTATATTATTGTTACTCATATCAAAGAACCATATAATATTTTATTTTCTAGTTAAACTAAGTCTACAATCAATACCCAAAATTACAAACTCAAAGTTCAACCAACCTGGTTTTGCAATGGCTATCATCTAAATGTGTGAAATTGTAGTTTTTTCCTTCTTGTCAAGATTTTTCCCCCTTCATACCATGTCCCCATTCTCTTATTTTCCCTTATTATTTTCCAAACTCCATCCAAATTTTGCATGGATAGTCACCTCTCCTACTAGACTATAAGTTCTTCATTATGAACTTGCCTTCACTTATGCTAATTTTCATTTTATTCCTAGTAATTCATAGTCTAATACCTTAATTTATTTCATGCCCACCACATGAAATTCTTCATCATTTCAAACATGTCCAAGTCAAACATAACTATTATCACTCTGGAGAGCACCCTTCTTGAAGATGTGTAGAGCACGACATCTCTCTAGTTGATACAATTGGATCTCATCAGAGTGTGTATGAATATGTATTGATAAGAACCTCTAGAGAGGGCTGGTTGACTTAACATCTAATTCTTAAACTAATCTACTTTGAGTTTTTGGGATGAAAAGGGAGAAGGAAAACAAAATGGGAAATTCTATCTAACATGGTGATGCACCTGAATGATGTTTATTATTTGAAAGATTTTATAAAATTGAGTAAGGCACACATATGAATCTAAAATAATCTCATCATTAAATCCTAAACATAAGTGTTTCAAAAGAAGGCCTGAAAGAAGCTTGCAAAACAAATTCTAATCCTAGCTCTTCAAATGACCTATAAAGGATGAGATTTTCATAGTAGGTGAAGAAAGGAACTAAAAAAAGGGGATATAAATCTCACTTATATGCTGGTACACAATAAAAATACACTCTATTCTGATATAAAACTTATGTGTAAAAATATTTTCTTTATTGATAAATGATGTCAAATTGTAGTTTCTACTCTAGCCTCATGAATTAATCATAATGGATTGAAAAAGTTAATATATGTGTTTAAATTCTAACCTAAGCCAATGTGGCATTTATTTTAGATAAGGAATAGTCTTGGTTAGTTAACCAAAGACTTCTTCCTTTTATAATATTCAATCAACTCTTTAAAATATCTTCAAACTCCCCAAAATATGCATGGTCTTCAATCTTGGCATAGAAAGGATGTGGTGGGCCCATGATGACAAGTCAATCTCCCTTTGCATAAAATTCTGTTCCAAAATATAAAAAGGGACTCCACTTTAAATGTTTGAAAATCTTGAATCACATGTTAACCAAGGATAGATGCATGAACATGTCAATTAGTCAACTGAAGTTTAAGACTAGTCAACTCCAAGATAACATTCACTTGCATGAAAAGAGACTTTTGAAGGATGAAAAGTGCATGATATATTCATAGAATGGTATATATGAATTAGTGAAACTCAAGTTGAACTCCTTGACAACCAATTCAATGCCAATCTCAAACTTGACCATTTGACCAACTAGGCCTATTAGACTAAATAGAACTAAAAGTTAGTTTATGTACTTGGACACCATTAAAACTAAAAAAAGAGGCCATTAAACCTTAAAAAATAATTAATTATGCATATAATAACTTTCCTCATCACCTGATATGTGATTTTGATGAGAAAACTCTCACCATTCAGAGAACAAGGTTGACTAGTTCTATTTTACTCCATTTTCTACCAGATTGGCCATTTTGATTGAGGTGGTAGGGACACTTCTAGGATGATTTATATATTTCATTTTACATGATTTCTTATTAAAAAAATTATTTATGCCCTCATCTATATATATCCATGCATAAAATTGACATTTATAGAATACTCTCTAATTTTAGTTGATGTTTGAGAAGGTTTCAGGTTGATCTAAGATGATTTGATGGAAATAAAATCAACTTTTTATAAAACTAGTTTTTTGAGGGTTTAGGAGGGCTTTGAAACTAAAAATTTAAACTAATAATTCATGAGTTAAAACCCTCAAAATACAAAAATATTTCCATTTATTCATATCAAATTTACCCCCTAACATACCTTAAAATATTGGGTTCCCATGCAAAAGATATGAAAAGTTACCATGTGAAGGAAATCTGCCTATAGCGTTTAGCTTGCATTCTAGGCTATCTATGATCTTAAATATTTTTAATAAATCACATTACATAAAATGGTATAATTTTTTAATGAATTATAATTAAATATGGGTCCTCAAAACATACTAAGATATTTTGGCCAAACTCCACACGTGGTGAAAGATATAAGCATCTGAACAAGAGGCTTAGAAGGGTGCCTAGAACTACAAAAAGTGAAAAACTTCACCAAGATGAAAATATCTCTTCCACATATTTAAAATTCAATAAAAAATCATCATGTTACCTTTATCATGTTATCAAAATACTTTGAAATCAATAGTTTTCTTGAAAATTCAAAAAAAACCCTTTTGGCCTATATGCTTATTTGTTTGCATAAGCTTGAATGAGCATGGTTTGCATAAAATTTCAAGTTTTTACACTATTTAATGATTAAATTATGATTTAAAATATCATCCCATGATTTTCAAACTTTCACCTGGGCCTAGAAACCTCTATGGCACTCTAGAACATTGTTTGCTCCAATGGTGACCTCAAATAGACATGTTAATGATTGTGGAAAAACAAGTATATCCAATCATTAAATGGAATTTAAAAAAATTCAGATGATTACTCAAGTATTTATTACCATGTGTACAAAATTTAAAGTCCTTATTCCACTTTTAGCTATCAAAAACCTTAATTTCCTTCAAAATTAACCCCCTATGCATGGACTATCTACATTTTTGACTAAGTTTTGCATGTTTGAAAGTGTTTTCATGGAGTTTAGATGTTTTAAATATAAAAATAATCATCCATTATCTCAAAATTATCTTCAAGAACTCAAAAACAACCTCTACTCTTATTTAAAGCATGTCAAGACCTTGAACAAGGCATTTAAGCTTCTCAAATGAATGTGATATGCTACTATAGGTGAAAATTAATCAGATTTGATCAATTTAGTGGAATTTTAATATTAAATAGGTGATTTAATACTATTTATACTAATTTATAATCTCAATTAATTTCCTTTTATCCATTTTATCTCTTTATGTAAGTTTTTAGGCCTCTTACATTCATAGTTTTGTACATGTTTGATGTACTTGACCATAGATGGTCCTCTGAGAGTTCCTTCATAAACCATTGATGATATTGTCATCATTGTCTTTCTAAAACTCTTCCTAATTGATATTAAAAAACCCTATAGCTACTTATTATCTTTATTTTTGATTCATGTCTATGGTGTGACTACTTGTCTTTATAGTTGTAGGTTTTTATAAGCCTTTAAGGTTGCAGGGAAGTATTATAGGGTGAACTTGTGTGACTGTTTGATCAATAATTTGAGCTCATGATAGTTCACCTTATAATGCTGCATACTCCTATGCCCTTAATTATGAGGGACCTATATATCACATTGCTCTTACTAACTCCTATCATATTTGAGAATGTATGGTTGTAGGTTTCAATATGAAGTGATTGACTGATAAACATAGTTAAAACCAAATCCAAACATGATTATAAAAAATATTATAGTTCACCAACTTCTTGATCCTGAACCAAGATAAAATTTGGACTCTAAATAACGTTAGTTCCAAACCTATATACTACTCATAAACAAACTTTAATCATATGATGTTTGTAGCTCCTTATTGATCTGTAGGTGGACTCTTATCCTTCACTTTAAGACTTATCATTGTTTATCCCTGAATGATTATCATTTTCAAACACAAAAACTTTTCCATAATGTCTCCAACCTCCATAGTCATTATTTTATTATAGGTATCTCTCATACATGGTTGTAAGGTTTAATAGACTTATTGTAGGGTTTCAAATAGTGATGGTTGTAAGGTAGTATTAGGGTAATATAGGCTAGCACTTAGAAATGGAGATCACCCTTTTGTTCCCATTTACCTCATGAAGTAAGAATTGCCACTTTGCATCTTGATCTATTAGTGTCTTAGGTTAATAGCCTCCATGAGGTCTCCTTGATGACCAAACATCTACTTGGTTATAGGGTTCTTAGGGGTTGTAGGTGCTTAAAATATATTTGATAGCCATCGTATGACTTTTAACTATGAATGAAATCATATCATGAATCAAGAACTACCCCAATTAGCTCTTTTCAACCTCATCATACCAAGGTGGTTAATATCACTCCAAAGCTCAGTTATAAATAGAGTTAACACCCTGTTGTTGGTGTTGACTATATAGTTGCTTGAATTGAGATACAAAAAACCTTAAGATGGTGGCATAAGTCTTTGGTGAGTCTTGGCATTGATTAACATGAATTTTAAGGGCACATGAAAAAAATGTCACTTGGAGAATATCCTTTATAATCTCCTTCCTCATTACCCCCACATTTAAATTCATCTCTATGCTTATTGAGGGCTTGTACAAACTAATTTCAAGGTTTAGGCCTTAAGAAACCTTGATAAATAAATAAAAAACATGATTTGATCCCTACATGTTGTTTCAACCAACTCAATATGCCCCTTCTTAAGGCCAATGCCTTTGAGGAATTTATAAGGACCTAGTCCATCCTCTTGGCTATAGATAACTATTGAGGGTGGTTGTAGGTCCCCTTTTATGACTGTAAATGATGCCTGTAGGTGCCTATACTCTTTCTCATGCTTCATCATTAGGATCAATACTCTAGAAACTCTTGGTTTAGGCTATATAGACCATGCACTTACTAATGTTTATAAGGTCCCAAAATCATTAGATGATTTTAGGCATGTATGGCATGACTATAGCTTAGTATGGATGAATTAACTTGACCTTATTGAAAACCCTCAATAAATCTTGAAATACCTTCTCCTTTTAAACATCAAGAAACTAACAATCTCAAATGCCACTTATGTTTTTCAAATTAAAACTAGCTTCCTTGAGCCACAAAGACAATTCTCATACTATTTAGGTTTACTTAAAAGACATAGGCATGTAGGATGTCCTTTTAGGTCTTGAGTTTTTTGCATTGACTAGCTCACATCCTCTTTTATGCTAGTAATGCCCTTTATCAAACTTGGCCTTCCTTAATGGTGAAAATATGGAGGGGGAGGTTTGGTTTGAGGGTGACTAGAGTGGAAATATGATGAGAACATATGATGGAGAGTGGGAAAAGGGTGAAAACATAGTCAAAAAAGGTAGAACATGGCAAATGTATGAGGTGGATGAGATGGAGGTGAGAAGGAGCATGGAGAAACATGAAAAGGCCAAAATGAGGAAATATATGAAAACATGGGCACAAAAAAATCATAACATATGAATTTGGATACCCTTAAAGGAGTGAAAGGGGATGAACTTGAAACATGGTTTTCTCTAAAAACCTTAAAATTTGTAAAAGTCCCATAATTTATGCTAAATTGGCTCTATTGAGACACCTTTAGAGCATGGAGATGGGAATTATTGACCATGAAACAAGAGAACCTTGGATGATAATGCTTATAAATAATGAAAAATTTATGTAAACCCTAAAAAACACAAATTTCTTGAAAATTTGACATTGCCTTCCTCTTCATGCTCTATACAACTCTCCCTTTCAAGTTTGTTAACTACAGATTTAGTTTGGTTGACTTTGTGACCCATTTTTTACCTTAAATTAGATGTAAAACACCTAAAGGAGGCCATGAAAAGGTATAAAATGTATTAAATATTATGGAACAAGTTTAATTTCCTTGAAACTCTACCTTGGTGAGGAGAAACTAAAGAAAATAGGTGACCTTCCTAGATGCAAGGTAGCAAAATTTGACCTAACTTCAACTAAATCATTCATGGGTCTAGAGAATCCAATTTAGGATATAATTAGACCATAAATAATCTCTCTAATCCTAATTTCTTCACCTCAAATTTATACCTGTAATCATCCTCAGTAGACCATACCATTAGAAAACCTACAGGTAGGTCCATTTGTGCAAAGTAGGCAAGTGCTAATAGAAGACTAGTTTTGCACTTGTATGGCCATGAATTTCCATGAAACTCCTATGTAAGCTTTTATATGCCTTTAAAATGATAACCCCTACTCTGTACTATGTGAAAATCATATGAAATCTGTACTACTCTTGAAAAATGAGAGGAAAAGCCTCTTTTTGCCCTTTTGAAAGAATACCAAAGCCCTCCACCACTAAGAAAAGAATATTTGAGAATTATAACATGACAATCATCAAAATTAGAAACTTTTGATCATTTTTCATGCTTTAAATTATGAAATTGGCATGTGGGAGGGGTTTTGGGCCCTTTTGGCTGATAAAACACATCAAATGACTTTTTCAAAGTTTGAAACTTTAGACTTAAGATATTTTCACATTTTTGAACATGAATAAAGGCCAAATGGATATTTAAATGACTTTTGAAACCATTTTTTATGTTTTTAACCAAAATTTACATTTTTAGGCTATAATAAATCTATTTGAATAGTTACAAAGGGCTAATGACTAGATTTATGAAAGTTTCAAATGATTGGCGTAGTAATTTGGTCTTGATAGGTCAAATTACTAAAAATTTTGGAAACTCTTAGGGATTTACCAACTTGGTGGTCAAAGAACTCAGAATCTCTGGTTATGATAAACTTGAACATACACTAAAGCTAGGAAGGCTTTTATATACAAAGACATAAATAATAAGAAACATGTGCACATATGTACTTAAAGGAATGGAAAAAAACAACTAGAAAAGAAATAATAATACTGAAATCATGTGTAGATGTGCACTTAGAGAAAAAAATAATAGCTAGTCTATTATGTACAAGCTAACCTTCAACTTGTTGTTCTTCCTAGATCAAAAGGAAAGTTTGACAAGTTTCCAACATCATGAGATGAAGTATTGAATAAGGCATGAAACTTATTGACCCTTGGTAATGATGCCTCATTTTTCTTTGTTGTATTTTCCACTTTCATTGGTATAATGATTAGTGAGAACTAGGTAGCTCCAAATAGGTCAGCAATATGTATCTAGATAATCTTAATTTCTTCAAATGGCTCCTTGACTACAACTTCCAATGGTGATCCCATAAGACATACATTTTTGATTTCCATGGTGTCCATAGTAAGGTTGGGCTTCTTCTTGGCTATAAGTTCTTCAATATCATCAATGAGATCTACATATTTGGAAAAATCATTATCTACCTTCTCAAGCACTTGATCTTTTTAAATAAGAGATATCTCAATGTCATCTATGTCCTCTATTTATACCAATTCCTCATCAAAACCAACATTCATATCTTGGTTGGGCATCCCTAGAGTAACACTACCTTCTTAAAGCTCCAAAACATTAATGAAAAACTTAGATGGAGATTCAACTTCTTTCACTATGTCATTAATTTCTTCTTGATGAACAACTGTAACATTAATCTTTACAAGACATTCATCAATCTTCACTTGGGGTGGAGATGCACTATCAAAATTTGTATAAAAACTCTCCAAGTCATCCCAAAAGGATTATTCATCATGATCAATTGAAAATACATAAAATTCATGTGTAATATTACCATTTTAAACATGTTGATCACACAATTATACCTTTTGGATGGAGTCAAATTAAGATTCTTGATCTCCTACACTTGTCTCATCTTCTTTAGGAATACTCTCCATCTCAGCAATGGCTCTATGTGAGTTATCTTCATGGATACCTTATAAAGAAGTATTTATTTGTACTTCATCTATCTTAGCTATTACAAGATCTTTAAAAACCTCTTGCAACTCCTCTTATTTAACATCATGAAATACTAAATCATGTGTGTCCTTGTTAAGTGGTGTCCCAATTATGATTTCTTCTTCTTGATCACTATAATTATCATCATTCTCTATCTCTTTAGCTACATATTCTTCACTTACCTTATAAATGAGAGGTTCTTTCTTTAAAATTGGCATGGTAGATCCTTAAAAGTATTCAATAAGATGCAAAAGGTATATATAAATAACCATAGATACCTAATTTTTCTCATGAGGCTGCTCTTCTTGGATCACCTTCACCTCATCTCTCTGTATTTTTTCTTGAATGGATTTCCATAAAGTAAAGCACTTTAGATTATAAGGAGAAAAAAATGGAGGATTAATTATCTCTTTCTTGAATTTAGCATCCTGAATGATGCTTTATTGTTCCTCTTTCTTGATTGAATCCATGATTTGGTTCCAAGATGGGAAAGATAAAGGATCTTTTTTAACCTTTTAATTCCAATTTTCCTCCTCTTTCCTTATCTTCAACTCCAACTCTTTGATCTATTTATCAATATTCTCTTGGAATATATTCTCTTTAAAGTGGTTAGATGTTTCATGAACATAAAGAATATAAGAATACTCTTGAAGGAGGATGGAGTCTTGGATCTCAATAGCAAGATATCCCATAACAATCTCTTTCTTTCTTTGACAATTCTCTTGGATAGATCTCCAAGAATGGAAGGCCTGAGAAACACATGAAGAACTTGGAAAACTCAAAAGAGCTCTTGGAATGGTCTATAGAGGAGGAATGGATGGCATATAAGAAGAGTGAGGTTGGACCTATTGATCCTTGAGAATTTTTAGTTAGTTCTCAATGCTTTGAATGTAACCACCTGCATCCATCATCTCACCAGTGAGATGGTTCCAATTGGATCTCTCAATAGGTGACCATTGCTCTTTTATTTACTATAATGACTCTCTTAGATGATGAATTTAGTGAGTATGGGTATCTTTTCCATAATATATTTGTGAATAAAACTCTAGTGCATGCTTATCAAGGCTCACTAAAGTTTAAGTGCTGGTATGGATTGGATAGCTACAAAATGGCCATGAATAAGTTGGCTAGATGGGTAGGATGTCTCATGATAGGGATGGTAAGGGGAAATATTATGATGGAATGGATATTCATAAGGAGGATATAGATATTTCTCCTACATATATGCCTAATATATATCCTCAAACTCTTGGTGAGGATCATAGTGTGGTTGGTCATACTGATCATAGTGAGGATTATATGGATCTATACTAAAACAAGACATTAGAGACCATTAATAGGCTAGATGTTGAAAGTAATCAATATTAAAATGATACATAATGTTCATAGCCAAATTTTAGTGCTTGAAGGTTTCACTTATCTTCTAAATGTCTGTAAAAGCTATTGTGTAAAAAGATATCCCACTCAGCATGTCAAAAATTGTTATCACTCTGGAGAGCACCCTTCTTGAAGATGTGTAGAGCAAAACTTCTCTTCAGCTGATACAATTGGATCTTCTTAGAGTGTGGGTGACTTTATATTGAAAATAACCTCCATAGAGGGCTATTTCCCTTAACATCTAATGCTAAAATTAATATACTTTAATTTTTTGGGATGAAAAGGGAGAAGGAAATTAAAATTGGAAATTATAGATAATGGGTTGATGAAATTGAATGATGTTAATTATTTGAAAGATTTTATAAAACTTACTAAGGCACACATATGAATCTAAAATAAACTCTTCAGTAAATCTTAAACATAAGTTTTTCAAAAGAAGGCCTGAATGAATCTTGTAAAGCAAATTCTAATCCTAGATCTTTAAATGATTTGTAGAGGATGAGATTTTCATAGTAGGTGAGGAAAGGACCTTAAAAAAGGGGATATATATATCTCACTTATATTATGGTACATAATTAAAATACACTCTATTCTGATATAAAACTCATGTGCAAAAGATTTTCTTTATTGATAAATGATGTCAAATTATAGTTTTTGATCTAGCCTCAAGAATTAATCATAATGGCTTGAAAAATCCACTATATATGTATAAATTATAACCTAAGACAGTGTGTCATTTATTTTAGCTACATAATAGTCTTGGTTAGTTAACCAAAGACTTCCTATTTCTACAATATTCAATCAACTCTTTAAAATATCTTCAAACTCCCCAAAATATGGACGGACATCAATTTTGACATAGAAACAAGGTGGTGGGTCCATGATGACAATTAAATATCCATTTGCATGAAATTTTATACAAAAATCCAAAAATTAACTCCAATTTAAGTGTTTGAAAATCTTGAATCACATGTTAACCAAGGATAGATGCATGAACATGTCAATTAGTTAACTAAATTATAAGACTAGTCAAATCCAAGATAGCATTCACTTGCATGAAAAGAGTTTTTTTAAGGATTAAAATTGCATTATATAATTATTTAATAACATATATTAATCATTTAAACTCAAATTAAACTCCTTGACATCTAATTCAATGGCAATCTCAAACTTGACCATTTGACCAACTAGCCCTATTAGACCAAATAGGCCTAAAAGTTAATTTGTGCACTTGGACACCATTAAACCTGAAAAAAGAAGATATTAAACATGAAAAAATAATTAATTATACTTGGAACAACTTTCCTCATCACCTGATATGTGATTTTGATGAGAAAACTCTCGCCATTCAGTCAAGAGGGTTAACTAGGTCTATTTTATTCCATTTTCCAGCAGATTGGCCATTTTGATTGAGCTAGTAGGGACACTTTCAAGATTATTTATGATAAAATTAATATTTTAGGATGAATAAAAAGTATTAGTATTAGATCTCCATTTATTATATTTCATTGAACTATTTTATATTTAATTTTACATTTTTTTCACAAAAAACATGATTTATTCCCTCATCTGTATAGATCCATACATAAAAATGACATTTCTATAATACTCTCTAATATTAATTGACATTTTAAATTTTTTTAGGTTGACCCAAGATGATTTTAGGGAAATAAAATAAACTTTTTTCAAAATTAGTTTTTTGAGGGTTTAGGAGGGCTTTGAAGCTGAAACTTCAAACTGATGATTCATGAGGTACAAACATACAGATATAAAAATATTTCCATTTATAGATATAAAATTTACCCCCAAAAAATACCTAAAAATATTTATTTCCCATGAAAAATATATGAAAATTTACCATGTGAAGGAAATTTGCATGTAGGGTTTAACTTACATTCTAGGCTGCCTACACTCTTAATTATTTTTCATAAATAAAATCCCCTAAAATAGTCTCAATTGTTTATTAATTATATTTATATATGGGTCCTAAAAACATACTAAGATTATTCATCCAGAATCCACACTTGGTGAAAGATACAAGCATCTAAACATGAGGATTAGAAGGGTGCCTAAAACTGCAAAAAGTGAAAAACTTCACCAAAATGAAAATATATCTTCCATAGATTTAAAATACCTAAAAAAATAATCTTGGTTCATGTAACATGTTATCAAAACACTCTAAAATCACACTTTTCTTGAAAAGTCAAAAAAACCCATTTTGGCATATATGCTTATTTGCTTGCATAAGCCTAAATGAGCATGGTTTTCATAAATTTTGGAGTTTTTACACTCTTAAATTATTCCTTAATGATTTAAAAAATCATCCCATTATTTTAAAACTTCCACCTATGCTTAGAAACCTCTTTAGCATTCCAGAACACTGTCTGCTCCAATGGTGACCTCAAACAAACATGTTGATGATTGTGATAAAATAGAGAGTATATACACTCATTAAATGGAATTTAAAATTTTTCATATGATTAATAAATTATTTATTACCATGTTAAAATATTTCAATTCTTGATTCCACTTGTAGCTCCCAAAAACCTTAATTTCCTTTAAAATTGACCCCCTATGCATGGATTGTCTACATTTTTTATTAAGTTTTGCAAGTTTTAAAGTGTTTTCATGGATTTTATATGTTTTAAAGATAAGAATAATCATAAATTATTTCAAATTTCTCTTTAATAACTTGAAAAAAATCTCTACCCCTATTGCAAGCATGCAAGACCTCCAACAAGGCATTTAAGCTTCTCAAAGGACTTTGATATGATGTTGTAGGTTAAAATTGATTAGGTTTGATCAATTTAATGGGAATTTCATATTCAATAGGTGATTTAAGACTTTTTATACCAGTTTATAATCTAAATTCATCTCTTTTTAGGCATTTGATCTCTTTATGCAAGTTCTTAGGCCTCCTACATTCATAGTTCCATACATGTCTGATGTACCTAACTGTAGATGGTCCTTTGAGAGTTACTTCATAACCCATTAATGATATTTTCATCATTTTATTTCTAAAAATCTTCATAATTGATATGAAACAACCCTATATCTATTGCTTACCTTTGTCCTTGCTTCATGTTTGTGGTGTGATTGCTTGTCCTTATAGTTGTAGGTTTTTATAAGCCTTTAAGGTTATAGGGAAGTATTATAGGGTGAACTTGTGTGATTTTTTGATCAATCATTTTACCTCATACTATTTCACCTTATAGTAGTGTATGATCATATGCCCTTCATCGTGAGGGACCTATATATCACAATGATCCTACTAACTCCTATCATCTTTGAGAATGTATGGTTGTAGGTTTCAATATGAAGTGATTGACTAATAAAAATAGTTAAAACCAAATCCAAACATTATTGTAATAGTATACTATAGTTCACCAACTTCTTGATCCTGAAATAAGATAAAAACTAGCCTCTAAAGAGCATTAGTCCTAAACCTATAGACTAGGCAATATTAAACTTTAACCCTATGATGTCTATAGCTCCATACTGATATGTAAGTGGACTCTTATCCTTCACTTTAAGACTTATCATTGTCTATCCCTAAATGATGATCATTTTCAAACACAAAAACTTATCCATAATGTCTCCAACCTCCATATTCATTATTTGATTATAGGTATCTCTCATACATGGATGTAAGGTTTAATAGGCTTATTGTAGGGTTTCAAATAGTGATGGTTGTAAGGTAGTATTAAGGTATTATAGGCTATCACTTGGAAATGGAGATCACCCTTTTGTTCCCACTTACATCATGAAGTAATAATTACCACTTTACATCTTGATCTATCAGTGTTTTAGGTTAATAACCTCCATGAGATCTCCTTGATGAACAAACACCTACTTGGATGTAGGGTTCCTAGGGGTTGTAGGTGATTGAAAGATATTTGATAACCATATTATGACTTCTAAATATGAATTAAATCATATCATGAATAAAAAACTACCACTATTATCTCTTGTCAACCTCATCATAACAAGGTGGTTAAGATCACTTCAAATCTTAGTTATAAAGAGAGTCAACACCCTAATATAGGTGTTGACTATATAATTACTTGAATTGAGGTACAAAAAACCTTGAAATGGTGGCATAAGTATATGGTGAGTCTTGGCATTGATTAACATGAATTTGAAGGGCATGTGAATAAAATGTCACTTAGAGAATATCCTTTATAATCTCCTTCCTCATTGCCCCCACATTTGAATTCATCTCTATGCTTATTGAGGGCTTGTACAGACTGAGTTCAAGGTCTAGGCTGTAATAAACCTTGATAAACACAAAAAATCATGATTTGATCCCTACAATGCTATTTCAACCAACTCAATAAGCCCCTTCTTAAGGTCAATGCCTTTGAGGCCTTTTTAAGGACCTAGTCTATCCTCTTGGTTGTTACTAACTATTGAGGGTGGTTATAGGTCACCTTTTGCGACTGTAAATGATGCTTATAGGTTCTTATACTCTTTCTCATGCTTGATCATTAGGCTCAGTGCTCCTGAAACTCTTGGCTAAGGTTATATATTCTATGCAGTTAGTGATGTTTTTAAGGTCCCAAAATCATTGGATGACTGTAGGCCTATATGGCATGTGTATAGCTTCGTATGGATGAATGAACTTAACCTTATTGAAAACCCTCAATAAACCTTGAAATTCCTTCTCCCCTTTAAAACATCAAGAAAAAAACAATATCAAATGCCACTTATGTTTTGCCAATCAAAATTGGCTTCCTTGAGCCTCAAAGACCATTCTCATACTATTTAGGTTTCCTTAAAAGGCACATGCTTGTAGGATGTCCTTTTAGGTCCTAAGTTTGGTGCTTTGACTAGCTCACATCCCCTTTTATTCTTTTAAAACCCTTTATCAACCTTGACCTTCCTTAATGGTGAAAATATGGAGGGGGAGGTGTGGTTTGAGGGTGATTGGTGTGGAAATATGATGAGAACATATTATGGAGGGTGGAAAAAGGGTGAAAACATAGAAAAAAAAGGTAGAACATGGTAGAGGTATGAGGTGGATGAGATGGAGGTGAGAAGGAGCATGGAAAAGCATAGTAAAGGATAAAATGAGAAGATATATGAAAAAATGGGAACAAAAACATCACACCACATGAATTTGGATACACTTAGAGGAGTGAAAGGAGTTGAATTTGAAACATGGTTTTCTCCAAAAACCTTAAAATTTTCAAAAATCCCTTACTTTATGCTAAATCGGCTCCATTGAGACACCTTTAGAGCATGGAGATGGACATTATTGGCCATGAAACAAGAGAAACTTGGAGAATAATGCTTATAAATCATGAAAACTTGATTTAAATGCTTAAAAACATAAATTTATTGAAATTTTGAGACTACCTTCATCTTCATGCTCCATATAACTCTCTCTTGCAAGCTTGCTAACTAAAAATTTAGACTAGTTGACTTTCAGACCCTTGTTTGACCTTTAATTGGATTAATAATAATTGAAGGAGGCCATGAAAGGTATTACAAGCCTTAAAGATTCTATAACAATTTTAATTTCTTTGAAACTCTACCTTGGTGAGGAGAAACTAAAGAAAACTGGTGACCTTCCTAGATGTAAGGCAACATAATTTGACTTAGCTTCAACTAAATGATTCATGGTCCTAGAGAATCAAATTTATAATCCAATTATACCATCAGGAATCCCTCTAATCCTAATTTCTTCACCTCAAATTTTAGACCTTCACTCATCATCAACAGATTGCACCATCAGAAAACCTACAGGTAGGTCCCTTTGTCCAAACTAGGCTAGTGCTAATAGAAGACTGGTTTTTGGCCTTTATGGCCATGCATTTCCATGAAAATATTGTGGAAGATTGTATATTATCTTGAAATGATAACCCATACTCTTTACTATATTGAAACCATATATAATATGTAGTGCTCTTGAAAAATGAGAGGAAAAAGCTTCTTTTTGCCTTTTTAAAAGAAGACAAAATCCCTCCAAAACTTGGAATAGAATATTTGAGAATTATAACGTCCCAATCATGAAAAATTAGAAATTTTTTTTCCTTTTTCATGCTTTAAATTTTGAAATTGGCACATGGGAGGGGTTTTTGGGCCCTTTTGGCTTATAAAATACATCAAATGACTTTTTAAAATATTGAAACTTTAGACTTAAGATATTTTCACATTTTTGAACATTATTAAAGGCCAAGTGGATATTTCAATGACTTTTGAAACCATTTTTGGTGTTTTTTACCAAAATTTGCATTGTTTAGGCTATAATACATTGGTTTGACCAGTTACAAAGGGCTAATGACTAGATTTATGAAAGTTTTGAATGATAAGGGTAGTAATTTGGTATTTATAGGTCAAATTACTAACAATAACATAACTAAATCCTAACGTATTCCCTTTAAATTCATGGTAGTTTGCTAATTAACATTTATCAAATAAATTCTAAAGTTACAAAGTCATTGAATTATTTAAATTAAATTGATTTGGGTGATTTTACCCTATTTTATCCCCCACTTTGTAACCAAAAAAGGTTATAAAGTAAATAATTAAATAATATCAATAAACACCCAACACTCTCGTAAGATTCAAAACACATAAATGGTTTGCCTTGCATAATTCAACATAATCAAATTCATATCAAGTTTTAATAAAAACATGTCAAAATACAAAATATCCATATATTATGCTAATCAAAGCATAAGGAAAATTAATAACTCAAAATGAATGCAACCATGCCTTACTGTCTACAAGGACAAATAATACAAACACTACTCAACATTTTAGTAGAATGTTGATTACCATTCATTTCATATAATAAAATAAGAGTGTTGTGTGTGTATATGGGTTTGGTTTAGTTCTCTTTATCCACATTGTTGATATCTTCACCCTCCTCCCCTATGATACTCTACCTCTATACCACTTGTGAGGGCAGGACAATCTTGCAACCACCTTGATCGAATAAAATGTAGTTAGTCCAAGCTTAAAATAAAATAATCAAGTACTCAATATATATATATATATATATATATATATATATATATATATATATATATATATATATATATATATAATTATCAATGAATTGTTGTAATACAATTAAATTTTCAAATGAAATCCTAGTCAAACATGATCATAAAACATAATACATTCATACACATTTAAAAATATCCTCCAACATAACTAATAATGAAAATAAAAAATATGAATTCCAATTATAAAACATAAGTATCTAGATATTATATAAAAATCAAAACTAAAAATCATTAGTTTTATATCCCTTACTAATACTTAAATAGTTTTTGAAGAGTGGGACAGGATGTGAAAAAAATTGGAGGGGTAAAAGACACTTGAGCGATGTGATATAGTCACCTAGGGTACTCTTGTCCAATGGGTTATTTGATCATGCTAAGTGTTAGGAAGGGCTTAAAATTTGTTTAAATATGATAAGTATATGTATTAATACACTTAGCGGCATTTGTCAGCTTAGTGGAGTGTACAAGGTGGTTGAAAGTGATCAAAAGGGGACTTAAGATAGGTCTAGAGCTAAGTGTGTAAATGATTAGTCAAGTTCATGATTTTAGCTTAAATGTTAATTTATTTGTCTACACCTAGTTGAATAAATGGTGTAACATTAGATATAAATGTTTTATTGGATGGTTAACTTTAATTACTTAGTTAATATGGTTGGCTAAGGAAATTAATTTCACAATATGTGGAAAGTAAGTTATAATACTTAATTTAGGATTAATATTTGTTAACAATACCTAGCTTTTAAATTATCACAAGGCTATTATTCCTTTGGAATTAAATTGCCTACATACATGCAATTATTAAGAGCAATATTTTATCTTATCATTTAATTTCAAAATTTAATAATAAATTCATTCAAGGAAATGTGTTATGCCTGAGTTTAATTAATACATTATTCAAAGTTCAAGTGAAGGTTTAAAAGACAAAAATGTTTAGTTAGGAACTTTAATAATTTATAAGAAGGGATAATATATAATTAATGATTATAGCCAGAAAGTGAAATAAATTAATGAGTATACCCACAAAGTGATATTTTTTTAATAATATAGCCAAAGGTCAGCTATTTTCAATTATAGGGAACCAAAAAGACAAATAGTCTAAGCATGTATAATCATAACTATATAGTTAGGCTATGTTTTAACTTGTCATATTCAAGTTATCCTAGATGACTTTTGGGAATATATACACACTAATAATTAGGCTATCTCTGATATGTGGTTGGTGGGGAGGTTAGAAAGATATTTTATAATTTTGAAGTATAATTTAAAATAATTGATTTAATATTTAAACCTTATTTAAACATTTACAAAACATGCTTCTAGTTTAGTAAGTTCGGATAGGTTTATTTTACTTTATATTATTGTGTGTGTGTGTGTGTGTGTACATATTTTCTCTTGGATACATGTAGAGATACTTTGTGTACACCAAAATTTCATTCCTTATTTTTGGGTAAGAGGCCAAAATTTATATATGTAAGAGATTCATATAAATCAAAAATGAATATATACATGGAAAATATGTTGTTCATTTAGCTAAATTAAGTCTAATTATAGTTATGATTATCATATACATATTAAGTTTTATTATAATAAGTATTATATTATCCAATACATAAATTAAAATTAATTTTATTTACCTATATATTCATTCAACCAAAATAAAATAGAATGAAATTACATATTACAGGGTTTAGTTGTCTTGGATGCAGGCCTAACAAGACTATGCAGTCCTGATGTCATTATTGGTAGTGGGATTTCTTAGTACCACCACCCATGTCCATGATTATTAGAGTAAGGGATGATAGTCATGGTCCCATAATTTTAATGGTTAATGGATGCTTATGTTGTCCCTCCCTTTTCTCAATGTTGGGGAGCATCTGGGTAATCCATCGACCATTTGACAAATACCCTTCCTTCCCAACATCATCATCATCATCATCATCATCACCATTATTTTATTTTATATTTTTTAAATATATAATCTGATTTATAAAATTAATTTATTAATCCCCCCCCCCACACACACACACACACAGACATGCACACGCACACGCACACGCACACGCACGCATGCATGCATGCATATATACATACATACATACACATACACATACACATACACACACATACATATATGCACTCACATACAATATATATTTTATTAATCAATTTATTATGATATAAATATATCTTATTTTATTTTATTAAAAGCATATACATATAATATAACATGTGAGATCAATAAACTAAATTATAAAATACATCTCAAAGTTGATTACAATTTAATTATATATATAATAATTTATTTTCATTAAAATATTTATATATAATTTAAAAGAATTTATGCATATATGATTTACTTATATGTATTTATTTATTTCAATTCATTACTTTTATATGTGTGTGTGTGTGTGTGTGTGTGTATTTTTATGTATATATATATGTATATATATATATATATATATATGTATATATATATATATATGTATATATATATATATGTATATATATATATATGTGTATATATATATATATGTATATATGTATATATATATATATATGTATGTATGTATATATCTATATATATATGTATATGTATATGTATATATATGTATATATATATATATATATATATATATATATATATATATGTCTATATATATATATATATATGTATATATATATGCATATATATATATGTATATATATATATATATATATATATATATATATATATATATATATATATATGTATATATATATATATATATGTATATGTATTTATATGTGTGTGTGTATATATGTGTGTGTGTGTGTGTGTGTATATATGCTTCTCTCATTTAAACAATTTAAGTCCTTAAAATCCAAAGTTATTTACTAGAAACAATTGGGATTAATCATATTGTAATTGCAGGGTATTGGATGAGCATATACAAAGATTTAACTCATACAATAATGATAAAGCTAAATACATAGAGTAAAATTAAAAAAATCACACACTATATTCTTGTTACAATAATAATATAGAAGCTTACATATTGATAGAAATGTATTTCCTATAAAGATGGATATTTACATAACTAACAAATATACTTCAATAACATAATCTATATGCATAATATTGTTGTTACTCACAAAAATATAACTCTCAAATAGTATATCATAACTACAAACCTAATATAACTATGAGTGAATTATTACTAACATAATTATTCATATTAAAATATTCATTCAAATTTCATGTGAGTTTTATTTTTCCTAACATTCCCCCACTTAATATTCACATGATAATTTGTGTTTCACAAGACTTAATGAAGGAACTTATCAACTTATAATCAACCATTCATTATCAATAAATTATCACTAGTCAAATTAGTGTGGAAACTCAGAACAAGAACCATCTACCCTCAATAATTCACTATCAAGAACTTATCACCAATTGAAGTAGTGTGGGAACTATAAGTAGGAACCATATGTTCAACCTTCACTCTTGTATCTCTAAAACATTTTTTTATAAGGTACACTATGTTAAAAAATAGGAAATTAACCACTTATTTATAAATATACAAATAAGTACTAAAAATAAATAAAATACACCACTATAGCATAAGTGCCCAACAATTAGTGGCTAATGAGAGGCATTGAATGGCCTCCTTCCTCCAATGCCTCCAACCTCCATTGTGTCATTGCTTTCTCAACAAATTTTACATTGAGGATCAAAACTTTCCATGTCATTTTTAACAAATAACTCCCTATTATTTTGATGAGTTGATAGGATGTTGATTTCACCCGATATTGCATCCATACAAGAGGATTTTACATTTAACTCTTTTGACATACATATTTAATATGACACACAACTTTTGACAATATCTTTATCAACTATAATGAATTATTAATTATTGTTAACAACATGAAAAACTTAAACTATTACCATACTAAAATAAAATCTAAACTAATGACATTGATTTAGAATTTATTTTCATAGACCATATGAAATGAGATGACTTAAGGCATATGAAAAATGACTCACTACAATCTAAAAATACTCAATTAGATTATTGACCAAACTATATTGAAATAAATGCTTATTGTGATTAATTCCAACTTCATATGTCAAGTGTCAAGATGAATGGTTAATGCATGTCACCGAGTTGACAGTTAAATATAGGGAATTGGATCATGGTCATCTAGATTTGAATATTCATAGCATTCAGATATAAACATGCTTGGGACATAGGTTTGTAGTATCAAAATCACTAGTTGATAAACCATTGACTATAGCAAGGTTAGAATAACTATTGTACATGGGAATGGAAGATGTCGTCTACTAAATTCAATTCATACATCTATGGAATAGATAGATTGTAAAATAGTAGCATGGGATTTGAGATAATGACATATTTTTACACAAATTCGGATTGCAAAGTAGCTTCATTGGATGAATCAAAGACAATAAAGATAAGAGGTTTAAATCCACGATGCACAATGGGATATTATGGATTAATAATAATCTCAATAAAACCTTTATCACCATTAATTATATCATAATTCTCTCAACTGGATAGATGTATTGTATGTCAACTTTTGCCAAAATTATAAACTTCTCCACCTCTTCGTTATATATTATCTACTACTATTCATATAGGATTTTTATTTGATATTAAACTTAATCATTTTCTATATTAACCATGAAATGAATATCTATCTAGGTGAAATTTAATATCATGGTAGTCAAGTAGTGGCCTAAATGATAGAGTCAATGTTGTATAGAAACAATGTTTAATGTTGATGTCTTTGGAAGAATAAATGGTGAAGAGCCGAACAAAGGAAATATCAACATTCTCTTATAAATAGTCATGAATATATTATAGATGGACTAAAAATTACTAATAAAAATCTGATCTAATATTTTAAAATATTTATAACTCCATAATAGGGAAAATAAGCAAACTATAGCATGCTCATATAAACCACTTATTCTTCCATTATAAACAAGATCATAAATGTTAGTGTGGGATTTTTTTATTTTTAGTTTTACCTACATAGTTTTTAGTCATCTTGATTAGGGTTTTTAAGGTTATTAGGGTAAATACACTGAATGTGTTTTATAATTTTAAGTTGAGTCATTACCTTTTTGGTCACCTAATCTTTCACTATATAATGTACCTCCTTTGTAAATTTTGGCTAATCAGTTAATTAAGATTTTGATGTATTTGATGAAACTTATGTTGTGGAAATATTGATCTCACCTAATCCTAAAGTTTTAATGTAATCTTATATGTTCATATATCTTGGATTAATCAAACATGATATTAGATATCTAATTTGATGATCATTTTTTCATTTCTAAAAATCCATAGTGAGATCTTTCTTACACACATCTTACATGATTTATTGATTTTGTAGTTTTTCATATATTTTATGGGATTTCGTGAAAATGAATTAAAAAATATTTATATGGATTCTAAAATAAAAAAATGGAAAACACCATAAAATTTATAAGGTGTTAAAACCCTCGGATTAACTGTAAACATGACCTAGTTTCATGATAGTCAATATCAACCATTTTGGAGGGTTTCATGGCTTTTTTGGTGATTTCACACAATTTGTACAGTCAATTTATCCAAGGTAAAATATTTTTATAGGTTTTTATATATACTTAATGGCTCTATGGTGGATTTTTCATATACATTCTAGATCTAGAGTTTTAAAACTTTGCAAGAATTTCGCACTTGCATGCACAAATTAGAGTTTATGGGCTTTATTGCACCTGTCATAAATTTTACTATATGCAAGTCAACAACCCTAACATAAAAAATTTAGGATTCATTCATAATCCATGTCCCCAATTTTATAAATTTGGACTATTGGTGCAATCCTCAACCCCAATGACTGTAGAAGGTGACTGCATCCCCAACACAAAACTCTATTGTAGGAACTCTTTAAACCATAAAAATTGTGGGAACCCTTGGAATATATAGAAATATGGGAATTATCTTAATCCCTAGCACTATGGGTAATATTAAAACTTATAACATTATGGGAAATGTTTTAACCTTGACACTATGGGAACTTTTCAAATCTCTGACACTATGGGAACTTTCTGAAACCATGACATTGCGAGAACTCTTTGAAACTTTGAAATTATGTAAAATATCTAAACCCCTAACACTATGAAAACTCTTCAAACCCTTGACACTATCAGAAATCTTCAAACCCATATCACTATGGGAAATCTTAAAACTTCTATCACTATGGGAACTCTTTAAACTTTTGATAATTTCAAGGGACCACTGTAACCCTGATACATAATCTTGACAACTTTAGTGTAGATCCAAAACTATGATGATGGTATATAGGATGCCAAATTTATCTCTAAAATTTTTTATATGATATAAAATTTTCAAATGGCCATAACTTTTGATCATTAACTCGGTTTTTAGTGTCATCTTCTTTAAAAAAAATTGTTTTTCATTCTCTATTGGTGATATTTTTTCCGTATATAGCTATTTAATAATCTTAAATTTTACATCTTGGAAACGTTATTAATATATCTTGGCATCCATTTAATTCCTTATACTTAATCACTAATTTCTTAAGATGCATTCTAATCTGTGTATGACATCTATACAAGTGTGCTTATATTTACAACATTATGGGGGAGTCATTGTTGATATTTTTAAAGGGATATTATGTGGTGTTGTTCATTCTTTGGTGTCTCTACTACACATTATAATTTTTTGCACTATGTTGATTCTTACACTTATTACTCACTTAGACACATTCTCAAATATACCTAACATCCTCTTCATAAGTGTGATTTGTTCTTGTAACTGGAAATAATTGCTACTATTTTTGTGCAATTTTTCACTTCTTTGGTGTCTTCTCTTAATCATGTCAAGTTCACTTGAGAGATACATGTATAATATAGTTGATTTTACACTAGTGGTTATTTTTGGAAAGATCAAATATGATTATTAGTTTGATTACATGGAACACTTGTTAATGAATAAGGGAAATAATCATATTCCATTCTTATATGGATAGATTCTTGCTCCTACTAATTTTGATGAGTACATTGAGTGGGATAACACTTATGACAAGGTTCATGGTACTTTACTATTGAAATTTTCATGGGATCTACATCACCATGTATCTATACACCACTTAGATCATCCTTCAGTCTCTTTTTGGAGATCCTACTAAGATTTATATCATTCAAACTTCTCTTATTACTATCATCTCTTTGGATACTATTATACTCTCTCTTACTACTACTATTTCCTATGATGACACATCCATGATGGATAGTGCTCTTCATTCTATCAATCCACCACTATAGTATTATATTATGATATAATTTATTCATCCCATTAAATATTATAATTCAATTCATGTGCATGATGTTATTCTTCTAGAGCCATCACAGATTGGTAATTTAGAGGACTCTATTACTTCTAATAATAGTACACCTATTGATAGCATCAATAACTCATCTCTTCCTATGGATATTCAGACTATGGATCCATGTAATTCATCTATGGTCTCTTATTTAGATTATAGGGTTTTTGATCCATGATCTCCACTTCACATGGACATTCATTTAGTGAATGATCCATGCCATTATTTTTCTTCAAACTCACCTTAGCTTGATGACATTTTTAAGCCTAAGCACACCTCTAATATTGATGACTCTTCTTTTAGAATAGATGAATATAATAGTGATGGGTAAACATATCCACCATCTCCTTATCATCTTATATATGTTAAGGAGTTATTATAGGATCAACCTACCCCTAGTCTACTTTAGACATTACAAGGAATAGGTATATTGATCCAAGAAACATCATACATCAAGTAGTGTATCCCATAGTTTTAGGGAATTTAGTAGTATTTATTTATCTCTACTACTATTTTACCATCATTAAATAGATAATTTGTCCATCCCACCTTACATGAGGAGAATAATTCCTTGTATAGGAATCACACCTTGGTTGAATATCCATTAGGCACATGATAGACTCATTAACTATTCTCAAGTGATGCACACATCACTGCATTTAATTCTAATCCATAGTCACTCATAGGAAATTCCTTGTAGGATATTGGATGGCTACAAGTAATTTTAGCCATAGTGGGGATTTTTAACCACCCTTCTCCTTTAATCTCTCTTTTAGGGGAGGATTTTTGTCCTATAGGTTTTCTCCTTTTCTCCATTTTATGGGAGCTACATTGTAATTAGGTACCTCATTAAACCTTGTTACCAAGACACAATTCTTCTACTCACCTTAGCTATGCTTTAGGTGGTGTTAGTTTCCATTTTTTTGCTTTTGGTTTTACCTACACAGTTATTATTCAACTTTATTAAGGTTATTAAGGTCATTTGGGGAAATACACTTAATGTGCTTTCTAATTCTGATTTGAGTCATTACCTTTTTGGTGATGTAATATCTCATTATATAATGTACCTCGTTTATACTTTTTGGCTAATTAGTTAATGAATCTTTGGATGAATTTTATGCAACTTATGTTTTGGAAAACTTTTTCTCACATAATCCTAGAGTTTTCATGAAATATTAGACATTTATAGATTTGGAGTAATTTGACAATAAATTGTTTTGATACCACTGTAAGGTATTGGATGATACTATATAAATATTTAAATCATATAATAATGATGAATATAAATACACAAACTAATGTCAAAAAACTCACACACAATATATTATTATATTAATCTTCTTACAATAACAATATAGAATATTACATATTTGTAGGAATGTCTTTCCTATAAATACGGTGATTTACCTAATTAACAAATCTCCCCGAATAACACATTCTAAAAAATAACCTATATGTGTAACATTTTTGTTAATCACAACAATATAAATCTCAAATATTATATTCTAACTACAAACCAAATATAAATACTGGTGAATTATTATCACATAATGTTTCACATTATAATATTATTTGAGTTTTGTTTTTCCTAACATTTATCATAATAAATATTTATTTATTTTAATGTTGAAATCAAACCTTATTCACCCCCCACAAATTTAAATTATTATTATGATCAAAATTTGAACCTAAAGACAATCATTGTAGTATGTGAAATAAATAAGATAGAATGTTTGAACACACAAGGGGGTTGGGAGAGAGAGACAACATATTATTTATTTTAAAAAAATCTATATCTAAATAATAAAATAATTATCTTTAAACAATTATTCTAATTACACTAATTTTAACCAAAAGAGAGAGAATAGAGAAACAAGTTTCTTTCCTTTATGTTTCAAAAACAAGATTTAGGGATACTCATACACTAATAAGTTAAATTTTCTAAACATATAAGTATAATATTCCTACCTCTTTCTTCATAATTTTATAAGCAAGTCTCAAACTCCCAAAAAATATAATAATCTTATCCCAAGCTCCTCCTTCCAAGCATCTCCTCTCAATAATATCTTCCCATGGTTATCCAACAACCAAATTAAGTAATTTGTTGGAGGTTACATAAAATATCTCCCACTAGACTCTACCTACTCTCATAAATGGAGAGGAGTAATCTCTTTTCAAGGGTTAATTTCTTGTCATAAAATGACCCATACCTTTCTTACACACAAAACTTTCTTGCAAGAAACATGTGGGTTTAATTGTTCAAAGTAAATCAACCTTGTAATTATCTTATGAGGTTAAAAAGGCGTTCTTAAAATATCGTACCTCTCTTACACTTATCATAAAATTATATTAAAATATCTACACTCCATAAGTTTCATATCTATCTACCCTAGTCTAGGGCCTGTATACATAACGTTTTTCACTCTATCATTTACTAACACTTTCTCTTATAAAAAATGTCAACATTCAATCCCCTTGAGTGCATGACCTAAAGGGTGCACCAATAAAGGGTTGGGCAAGCCTTTGGTTATTTTCATGAGATGTTGGTATCTATTTCATGATCATATCATTCTTATTTCTAATTTAGCTCCCTTAGATTTTCCTTCCTACCTACCTCAATCAGTATATCACTTTTCACATTTATTAATGCATCAACTCAAGTTGATACCATTTATTTTACACCTTTTATCTTAATGTACAATATCAAACTAGTTGATGCCATTTTGAGCTTGTATTCTAACATTTATACTATTTTAGATGGTCAACATAATTCAATGTTAGTTGATTCTTCTTAAATTACATCAAATTTGGTTGATACCATTAGCTTAGGATTTAGGTTGGGTTTGGGTATTTTAGCACTATATATACAAATCATAATTAATTACAATCATATCATATCATACTCATATACTCTAATTTGTCTCGTAATTCTTCCTTAAATCACATTTGGAGGAGTCATATGTAGAATCTTGTCTTGAATGAAACTTGTCTTGTATAGGTATTGGAGATTCATTATGAGGATTTATTTTTTCCTATATTTTGATTCAAACTTTAGTTCCTCATAACCACAATAATCTCTCACAAACACAATTTTCCAAGGGGGAGATTCAGTTCCAATAGGTCCCCATCAAGAGAAGTATTTCTAACTTTATGCTCTCTTATTTATTTCATTTAATAGATGTAAGTTGATTATTAATTTATGAATGAATGTGTGTGTATCCTTGTATATCTTCTCTCTACACTTATATTTAGTGTGGCCATATGATTACTTGGAATTGTCATCTTCAATTTTAGGATACATATACCCCCATTCATAAACCATGAGATCTTACCCATTTTTATCATTATAACCCTTCCCTTTTAATTTAATTTTAAAACTACTTACATTAATTATTTTAAATATAAATTATTTACATAGATGTCTAGTTAGATCTATCTCATTGTGTTATAGGCCTAAAGGCTTTGGACCCCTTTTCTTTAATATTATTTATATAAGTACCCATATTTATAGGTCTATAGATAAATTGGTCACTACTCTAACATTAATTATCACAATATATCTTTGATTATCCTTATTTAATTCTAGATATTTAGAGATAGGATAGTTGTATGTTAATCTTAGCTCCTACATACATTCTAGTGAACCTGATGTAGAGCTTAACTTTTCCTTAACCCTTTCAACCATTAAAATTAGCTAATATGATAAAATTATGTATTAGTTTTATCTTTAAACAAACTATGTTTGCCAACTAAATAAGTTTTGTCTTAGTCTTCCTTTTCTATAAAATTGCATTTGCCAGTTTGATATAACATACACTCTATATATGTGTGGCATTAGCCAGTGCCACTCAGTTAAGTGTATGTATAAATTATATCAACCATTAGATTATAATTTAGGTTAGGTTTCGGTATTGTATCACTATATATACAAATCATATTTAATTATAATCATATCATATCATACTCATATACTCTACTTCAACTTAGAATCCTATTCCAAATCACATTTGGAGGACTCATAGGTAGAATCTTGTTTTATAGAGGTCTTAGATATTTACTAGGAGGATTAATTTTATCCTATATCTTGATTCAAACTTTGATGTCCTCAAAACCATAATAATCTCTTACAAAACACAATTTTCCAAGGGGAAGATTGAGGCTCAATAGATCCCCATCAATATAAGTACTTATAACTTTATGATTTTTTATTTATTTCATTTTATAGATATAAGTTTATTATTGATTTTTGAAAGAATGTGTGTGTATCCTTATCTAAATTCTCTCTACACTTATACTTAGTGTGTCTCTAGGATTACTTAGACTTGCCATCTTCTATTTTAGGCTACCTAGACCCTCATTTGTCAACCATGAGACCTTACCTATTTTGATCATTCTAACCCTTCCCATTTACTTTAATTTACTTTAACTTACTTTAAAAACTACTTACATTTCTTATTTTCAATCTAAATTATTTACATAGAGGTTTAGTTATATATATCTCATTGTGTCATAGGCCTATAGGCTTTGGACCCCTTTTCTTTGATATTAATGATATAATCACCCATATTTATAGGTATATAGATCCATTGATGACTACCATAACATTAAGTATCACAAGATATCTTTTATTAGCCTTATTTAAGTCTAGATATTTATATATAAGATAGTTATAGGCTAATCCTAGCTCATGCATACATTCTAGTGAACCTGATACAAAGCTTAAATTTTCCTTCACCATTTCAACCATTTAAATTAGACAATGTGATACAATTATGTATTAGTTTTATCCTTAAACCAACTATATTGGCCAATTCAATATAGTTCTATCTATCTTCCTTTAATACAAAATTGCATCAGCTAGTTTGATACAATTTCCTCCATATATATATATGTGTGTGGCATAAACCAATGACACTCACTTATGTGTTTGTACAAACTGTATCAACCATATTGATATAGTTCTATTATGTGTTTGTAACTACATTGGCCAAACTTGATATAGTTATCTATGATTCATTTTCAACATAATTTAGTTTATATATGTATTAGCCTACATGATATAGTTGATTACCTATTTTTTTTATTCATTAAATTCTAAAAATTGGTTTTCAACATTGATTTTCAAACTTTATTTTATACTTGTTCAGTTTTCCCAAGAAACTATGTTCCAATAGTTTTCAAACTATCTAGTGACTATCATGCATGGATATGTGATGTTATATTTAAATACATCATGGTATGAGGATATTTGCCCAATACTCATATCCATAGTAAATAATAAACACAAACTTTAGTTTCCATTTCCCTCAAAATATATTAGAAATTAATAGAATTCCATTGTAATAAAACCTTAAGAAACTAACCATCTATTTGATTTTTTTGGTGCACACAAGAGAGTGTATTTCTATGGAATTTACTCTCACTATACCCTCAAAATTAGGGTTAGTGGGCTAAGTGCACTATTAACCTTTATAATTGGTGATATGAAACATTGGGATAACATTAATCAATGAATGATTAAGTATATTTGATAACCCACACTATCAATCAAAATTTTTTAGCACATCTAATTGATCTTATTTTTTAAAATTTAGTTACATTTAATTTTCTACTTGAATTAATTGATGAATTATAGAATATATTGACCAACTCGTTACCATTTTATGTTATATATATATATATATATATATATATATATATATATATATATATATATATATATATATATATATATATATATATATATATATATATATATATATATAAACTAACTAGATACAATTATTTATGTGTGAAATACATTATCCAATCTGATATGTCTCCCTATGTTTACTTCCCTAATTTCATTGACTAACCCAATCTAGTATAATAATTTACCATCCTTATTTAAAACTTTATCAACCAACACCATTATATTTTCTCTACCTTTCAACCTAACTACATCATGTTGATGTGGGTTTTATGCATATAAAATATTATTATGTAATATACCATCTTATTTTAAGATTGGTGAGATTTCACTTCAAGGAATGAGTTACAAGTATATATATTTTAAATAACCATATGGTGAAATTGTGGTGAGCATAGTTGTGGTTTACCTTGGATGGTTTAGATGTGACTTCATCTAACATATAACCTGAAGTTATAAAATATCACCTGTAATGAATGTATGGATCAAAACAAGTTTTAAGAGATAACCTAAAATGAGTGGATGTATCTAAACTAAGGTGGATATGATAAAAAAATGGGACAAAAATAGGGCTGTGTAAGGAAGAAAAGAAAATCTCTATAATTCAACTAAAGATTAGACCCTTCTAATCTGACTAACTATAATAAGAATAGACACCTATCAATGAATAATCTCTCTTTTAATCTTGTTAGTAGCACATAACACAAAAAAATTGAATATTTTTAGTAGTAAATTACAATATAATCCAATGGCCATAACCAAATATATTGTTTGTATTGAATTTTTAAGCATAATCAATCTACTAACAAAGTAAAATTATGATCTAGAATCAAAATACCATCAAGACTAACACACAATTCAATCTAATCATTGTAATAAAATAGATGCATAATAATTCACACAATATATCAACTTAATGAAAATTCTTCAAATAAACATATAAATTTAGAAGAGAAAGCACATAAAAATGACATAATAGTTACATAAACTTTATTTTCTTAAATTGATTGACAAAATTATCCACTCCAAGCATTTAATGGTAATCAATCATATATAGCTTAGGATGGGCACTAAATCATCTTACAAGCTCATTGCATATTTAAAAAATCTAAAATAAGACCAATTCTTAATTTAGCATGTCAATTTTGCATGGTTGCAAGTTTATTAAATAAAAATGTCTTAATTTAACTTTATATTTTGCATGTACAAAGGTTTTCTTGATAATAAAGAAAGAATAAATATAATCATGGTAAAAAATAGATAAATGCTACTCTATGGTGCATGAGTAAAACATCTAGTTCTAGTTATATCTAAAACAAAGATTGATGATGTAGCTAGAACTGTAGTTGTGATTGGGGTGGGACTAGTCTGAACATACATGAGAGTTAAATTGGAGTCAATTTGAGACTATACATGTCCCATTGAGGTATGAACCATTTAATATAATGAAGTAGTATAAAAAATCATAGATGGTTATGATGAATATAATCTTTTAATTGAGTGGCCAACTGATTTTATTATTACTTTTATTTTTGTTTCTATTTCCTTGAGCATGTGACAAAATCTAAATCAACAGTGCTAAAATTTATTATTGGCATTTTAAATAATATAAGAATCCTATTAACTTATTTTATACACTTAATTAAAATTTTAAGTAATTAAAAAATTCCTAGACCTCATCAAGTATCCCTTTTAATTTTTTTGATCAATTGAACAATTTGATCACCATCTATAGGAGGAATGCAATCAACTCTTGCCTTGAAAATCTCTACATAGGTATGTATCAAAGTGTTAAAATAAAGCTGGATAATTATCTATCCATGACCTATGTATATAATTTGAATGAACACTTATTTTAATATCTCAATTTCATTAGTATCTTGGACTATCAACTATTCTACCAGTTCTTTCATTTTATTATGCTAATCATGCAAGTTCTTTATCTTGTAGTCTATATAATATTGTGCTAGATTAACATATTTTAGTGGCAATAGGTTCAAGTTTGGATATAATTTATATCTTACTACCATATAAATATGATATAATTTAACATCTATAGTCTTTAAATATTAACTAAAATTAACCACATTCCCCCATTGTGGTTATTATTAAGATATTGCATTATGTATAGAAATTAATAATTTGTATAATGACTAATCTAGATTTTGGACTTTGTCTAGTATCTAAAATGGGGATTCTAATCTATGATGAAACTCTAGTATCTTCTCCAATAAGGGTTTTAATTTTCTTGGTTAATGAGACGAGTTCCTATTCTCTCATAAAATCAATATGTTCCTCTCCCCTTTCCATCTTTCTCTTTATGATCCTCTTTAGTTTATTATATTTATCATCAAATTAAATGGTAAGCTTTGAATCATCTATTATAACAAATTCTACCTTGACTTCTTTTATTCTTGTAAGTTCTATATCCATAGGGGTGTCAAAATAAATTCCTTGGTGATAAATATCTATGTAGATGTGGTGACTAAAGATGAAGTTGTTGGTGGGGGCATGAGTGATGATTCATCAATTGAAGGATGTGTATTTAGATTTGTGTAAGGTGGAGATGTAGGGAATGGTGGGTTGATCATATTTTATCTTGAGACACTAATCTTAGGTGGGCTTTGAGTTATATGATTAATGGTCATACGAGACTATTTGATAATGTATACTAAGGGAGACTCTATTTGGGTGGTTTTAAGTATTAATAATCTCAACCAAGTGGAAGAATGACATTTCAGTGGGTAATTTACAAAGATGGACTATGAGACTAAGTCCTCAAAATGTGGGATTTTTGTAGTAGGGAAAATAGGTTGTATAATGGCAATTTGTGTTAGTTTTTCTAAATGTTCAATGGGATTATATATGGAAGTTACCATGTTATTACCAATCAAATAATAAATTGGGTCAATAAAAACTATAAATATAGGAATAAATTGAGTATAAATACTATAAAATGTGACAAAATATCATTAAATCTAATGAAGTTATGGTAATGGGAGGGGTAGTTGTAACAGTTATACTATTGGTAAGAATAATGAGAAGAATGAATGGAATGATAGAAATAGTGGTAGAGGCACTAATGGGACTACCTTCCCTATTTATGTCCTTGGCGATAATATAGATTGAGTCTATAGTACTTATAATTTATTTCTTTGTATCTTTAGCATGACGAAGATTAGAATTAGAGGTTCCAAAATGTACCTACATAGGAACATTTTGGAAAACATCAAGTTGTGGTTCAGATCCTAAGTTCACCATATTTATTATGAATATTATTTATTCAAATATTTACCTACTGAATCTTTATTTTTTACCTAGTTCTCTTCCAACTCATCCTATGTGTCTAAATATACAAGGTTCAATAACCCCCTAAATACTATGATGGCCTCTCCTCTTGTGTGATCTTGGGAGCTTTCATTGTACTTTTTAAAGTCCTCTTAGATTGAATTACTACCTGAGGGATGGTTACAATATGTATTAGAAGAGTATATTAATGACTCACCACTAGTGTTAGAACTAGCTAGACTATTGTAACCGTAGGTGTAAATGTAAAAATGACCCTAGGAATTAATGGTGCTCCTATTTTAATAGAAGGAAAATGTTACCCTGTATATTTTAGATTTTCGAGGCTCTTGAAGACCCTTTACATCATTTTATAATTAGTTTATTATATCTCATCCTCTTTTTGATATTTCTATATTATTTATGTTGACTTTTCTTCCTCCTTTTATTATATTATAATTACATCATACTTTGTAATGAAAGAATCATACTAAACATTTTGGACAATTTTTAGACATTCATGTACCTCTCATTTTTATAAACACTTGGGAGTCATCATTAACATTCAAAAAAATATATTCATGGCCATATTACTTATGGCCATTATTATATCTGAATCTACCTTGGAAGTTGTTTATGTACTAGACTACTACCCTCTAGGATCCCAATACCTAAAATTAACTAATTTAAAATGAAAATAACTCATTTAATGAGAAAACTTGGATAGTTATTCCAAATGCTGGAATTAATGTTGTATTATATTGAGAGGTGTCTTTGTAATCTTCTCAATTTGGCCATTCTGAGGTCTTCATCGATACTATTGGATAATTGATAATTTATTTCCTCTTTAACTATCTTGTTTGAGACTAACCATCAGAAAATAAAATAGTGTTATAAATGTACCTTCAAATATGATAAGTGTATGTTGTATGTAGAATTAGTATCAACCCAATTATTTTAGTGATCTTTTGATTTCTATAGACAACCTTGATATATGTTGTTAATTTATTTCTTTATAAACCATTTAATAAAATGTGTCTTCTATTTTTTTCATGAAATTTATGAAATAATGTTTTCCCCTCTTATTTCCTATGGATATGTGTGTTGTAGCTTAGAGTGATACAAATAACATCCAATAAATATGAGATCATATCTAAATTTATATTTGGCCTATTATATGTGACTCTTGGAGTCTTCAAGTTGTAACTTATGATCTCTCCCAATGTGTGGATACTTTACCATCTAATATTATGGATAACAAAACACATAATTCATCAACACAAGTTATGGATGGGGTTCTATGTATTATGTTCAATAGGGCCATGACAATCCTAAAATTTGGTCTAAATTATGAAATTGGGACCTTCTTTCTCATGGATAGATTTTCAGGGTTTTCAACCCAAATTTTCAATGTGTCCCTAACCTTAATGTGTTTAAACCACTCATTGATTTTTTTTTATTTTAGGGTGTTTCTAGTTCAATTATTATATATTATTTTTCAAATACGACACCATCTACATAGGCTACTATATGTGTGTTACTATTCTTGTGAAAAATATAATTTGTGCAAGTTCTTGTTATAGACAAATTAAATATTAAGCTAGCATAGGGAAATAGATCTAGCTTGGATGCTACCTTGTGAAATCCAAATAATTTAATGGATAGTAAGTCATCTTGGTATTATCTCTAATCCAGAGTCAAATATATTCATAATTATATGTATGACTAGTTTAAACATTTGTATAAATGGATGAGTAGTGACATAAAGCATTATGCAAAGCACTCAGGTGAAATTCTATATCTTTGAATTCCCATTTAGTCACAAAGAAAAAATGATGGATTTGGTTCTTGATTATCATCACCATTGTAGTTTTCATTAATATCTATATTTAACTTGAATATTAGGGATTTTAGGACACACTAGGGATCTAGATAGTAATTCACAAACTAGTTAATCCACAAATGTAATTTTATTTAACTTAGAGTGTTGTATATAGTTTAGATGGAAACAATGAATTAATTGTTAAAATATTCCATTCATGATAATTAATTATAGTGAAATAGTCCTTGTCAACTATATCTCTAATTTAAATTTTATTTTATGAAATAAGCTTTCACATTGATCTTTTTGACGAGCCAATTTATAATTGCTTCCAAGAGCTTAGTCACCATTCTTAGATTTAATATATCTAACTACATTTCATAACTATTATGATATGAATTAGTTAAAATATAATTCATATTTATTATTTACATCTGACTATGTTTATATTAATACATGGCCCCTTATGGTGTCATTATGGGACACATTGAGTAATTTTTCTTTATCACTTATCTTATGCCTATTATTTAGTCTCTGAGTCCTATCAATGTATGAATTAATAAGTTGATGACATGTGACATTTGAATATTATATAATAGACATGTGAAATAATCTATGAGTGACACATGGTATGTTATCACATCATCATGATATTTTTAATCTATCATTTTGTCTATCAAATTCAATGTTGAAAGATGATAACATGTGGCATGGTATTTATTAGTTGGTATGTTTTTGCTTTTGTAACTTATATTTTTGAACCAAAGTCTATGAAAAAGTAAGATGGTGACATGTGGATCAATTTCACTTAGTAATTTGGTCACTTATATTTATGACTTAGCTATCTCAGACAAAAATATGTGATGAACCAAGATGGTGATATCTCACTCAATTGATTTATCACCAGCATAAAATCTTATAAACCATAACATTTAACTATTCATCTTGATGTAGTTAAAAGGTGATATGTGGAAAAATCTCATTTAGTTAGGATTCCAAAGGTATATAAAGGACTGATATGTTCTTGATGTAAATTCTAAATAAAAATGGGTATGAACACCTGATTTGTGATTAACCCTCATATAGTTCAAATTTTGAAAAATAAACATATGGTCATTCAATTTTGAAAAAATAATTGACATGTGGAAAATCCAATGCTGACCTATAAAGTAAATATGACTTGTAAATTAAATACCTAATAACTTGGATAATAAAAATTATTATCTCAATTAGTCAAGTAAATCAAATCCAAAATAAAAATCAATCTCTTAAATAATTATTGCCTCAATTTTAAACAAAAAAATCATAAAATAAAAAGTTAATATTAAAACTGAGGATTTGATATGTTTGTGTTTAAATTCATTTTATGTCTTAATATGGAACAAATATATTTTTTAATAAAAAACGTGTCCCTATTTGAATATTTAAAAATGGGGCATGTTGGTCACAACACATTGACCTACTCAATACAGTCTATTTAATACAACCTCTACTTACTTGAATGCATCATCCAACTTTGTACAATTTAATTTTCTTAGTATTTATCTATCTAATTACATCAATAAACATAATACACTTTGTTGTAATTATATTTTATCTACCTGACTATGTCATCTAGCTCAATACATTCTAATTATATATTGTCTTCAAGTTACTAAATTGACCAAACTGATACAACCTATTTTTATTAGTTTTTAGTAGCACCACCTTTTTCTCCATGTACTGTATCATCCACCACAATACAATATTTCTTGTTAGACTTAGAAACTAGTTGTATCATCCATATTAATACCATCTATTTTATATGACCAGTCACTTTTAATACTATATTTATGGTCCAATAAACATCATCATGTCACTTCTTTAAGATAATTACTTATAATCTTAATCCATTTAGATTTTACTTGAGTTGTTCCATTCTCCCAATATTGTTCACCATTGAAGATGAATCATAGTGATGCAAGTTTTCTCAAAATCACTCTAGATATATTACATACAACATCATTGAAATCAACCAAAACTATGATCGAGATGATTCTCATTTCATCAATAAATTTGATTATAATATCATTTACACTCCTAATAATAATGGTGGCTTCACTAAGATTACTTCTTCTTCTATCACATTTGGAACAACTAACACTAATATTGGGAACCTTCCTCCCATTCCTAATGTTGGTAATCCCCCTCCTAATAGCTCTAAACAAAATTGACCTATTGATATAACTCAAGTCCTTGCATAAATTATTTAATAAATGAAACTTATACAAGAATATAATAGATCCCAAATGCTCCAAATGAAAAATCACATTTTACAAATGGGTAGCCAATATCAAGTCATCATGACTCAATAAAATCATAATTTTATCCTTCTTCCACTTAGATATGCTAATAAGAACATCATTCCTCAACCTCATATGCATAGAAACATTTATTTAACATCTCTAAAATGAACCTATAGCTCCCATCATAATGTCCATAGATATTGGAAACATCTATCCAACTATCACATATTTTGGGAATAATGATCTTGCATTCTTATTTAAAGATTTTAGAAATCTCTATAAGGAATGGGTTCAATTCACTACCTTTTCTACTAATAAAATTATCAAAACCCTTTACATGATACATGATAGAATGGTATAAATAACTTCCTATACATTTCCTCACACAACTAGAGGATTTATTAAATGCTCTAGTTAAGGAATTCTAACATGCAATCTTTTGAAAATATACTTAACAATTTCATCAATTCTAAGCAACTTATGAATGAATCTTCTCACACATTCATCAAATTATTTAAGTCTTTACATTATAATGTAGACCATAACATGAGGGATGATATTATTTTCAAACTATTTGTTCTTGCTCTTAAATTCCCTCTTCAATACAAGGTTAGGATTTTATCTCGCCAAACCTTAGAAGAAGATTTAGATCAAGAAAAAAGGCAAGATTTCCTTATGTCTCAATTTAAACCTTCTTATAATACCAATAATTAATCTTTCCAAACTACAACTAATGTAATCACTAACTAAAATTATCAACCCAAGCCTCCTCAACCCAAATCAAGATCAACCAAATTAGATAATCAAATTCCATCCCACCCTACATTAAGTGTGTTATAAATTAATAAGTTGTTATCTCCCTATAAACCATTTGTCTATACTAACACTACCCCTTCACCATGCAATGACCTGAATAAGTTTTTTTGGTTATATGTTGACATTGGTCACTCTCACAAGACATGTCATAATCCTAAAAAAATTTGGTCACCCTTAGAGTTGGAGAAAATTTTGACCATGATGCTATGATCAAATATTTACATAGTGTATATCTTAAATCCTCTCAAAATCATACCCATCATTAAAAATATTCTAATCATAAGTCTGAAAAACTATTCCCAACCATAAAATTCTAATGAAAATGTTTGTGCTATTGATGTTGATTATTATCAATACTATAATAATTCCCAATATGTGAATGCAATAAAGGTCAATTACTATCATAATCCCACTAAAAAATATCCTAGCACCAAAATTATGAAGCCTTACACTAAAGAACAATTTATTAAAGATACTACAACTAATCCTAATTCATCTTCAAATTAAAAAAACTAATGATGAGTCAAATCCACCATCATAGCCTCAACATAGTTCCTCCATTCCTACTAAAACCAAGACTACTAATAAACCTAAGCCTCACTATGGCTCTACTTATAAACCACAATGGAATTTTCTATATGATATTAACTTCATGCCTTTAAAATTACCTTTAATGGAGCTAGTGATAACTTCTCTTTATCATCATAAGTTTCTCAAGAAAAATTTGTAAGACATTGAGGAACCCCTATCTAGTGAATGTGAAGTAACTATCCCAACCTATGAAATTCCCGTACCTATGTAAGTTCATTCTATTGAAACAATTTCTCAATATTCTCCCTCCATTAAGCATTCCATAGAGTTTCTTGAAGAATATATGATTAATTATGAAATCCTTTTTTGAGCTAATGACCCACCCTCTTTATTAAGATCATGATCAAAAATACCCTAATAATAAAAGTCTTTTGTGGAAGAAGGATCTAGAATTAACATTACTTATCTTTTATTACTCCAATAACTAGGATACTTAAAAATTAATCTTAAAAAAACTAGATTTAATTGTTATGGATTTGATAAATCCAATAAAAATCCTCTTTGTTGCATTTTACTCCCTCTCACTATTTGAATCAAATCAATCCACACTAATCTTATGGTTTTATATCTTCCACTTCCATATAACATGCTCTTAGGTTTCCCATGGACTTACCACATGATAGCTATCACATATTTTAGTATATAATGCATAAATTTCATCTATAATGTAAAACATTAAAAACATGAATCTGACCCCAACCCTTGGGAATTTATATTTCAAATCCTAAATCTTAGTATCACATTCCAACCATTTATATTAATAACATTTCACCTCTTTTGGAGCTTTTCAACATGAATCCTAATTTACATGTCACTCTTAGAGGTTATGATGATGTCAAACCAAATGATTTGTAATTTTTTTGTAATACTACTTGATTACTTCCCTATAGCTTGGAATCACTTTCTCCTTCTCTCCTTCCATAAGATATGATCATTCCATTTATTTATGATGACACTAAATGTCCTCCCCCATGCAATGTTAATTAAACCACCTATACAAAATATGAATTTGTTTGAAATGATTATGGGGTAGCCAAATTATTTTAAGACCCTTTATAATGTCCCATCACACTTTCATTAACATAGGCATCTCCACTAAATAAAATTCCACTAAAATTGTTTAGATGGATTATCATTCATGTAACATCTCTCTTTCTCATGATATTTCCTACAAATCATGATATTTGGACTTCATTCATTATTAATAGACTCTTACTAAAATGCATGCCTTAAATCAAGATGTTTATGTGATTCATATATTCTCTTATTCTAGTGATATTAAAATAAAAATTAAAGGTCATTTATTTCATTATAACCCACCATTGATAGACCCTCCATGGGTTATTTAGTAAACTATTAATACTCCCACATTTGATGACATCAACCAACCTAATACTATTTAAAATTTTCAACATAGTCATAATGTTATCAACCAACTTGATATTGTTCAATATATATCTCAGCCTTTAGATTGTATTAGCCAACTTGATACCATCCAATCTTTAGTAATAAACTACATAAATTAGTTATCATCAAGTGCTAATATATTACCCTCAGATATAATACCTATAAAAACTACCTTGGTCATCCCAATATAGTCAAAATTATTCATGTCACTGCTAATTGTGTTGAATAGATTGATATAGTTTATCTTAGCTCTTTTGTATTAGATTGAGGCTCATTCCTTAAAATCAAATTCTTTACCTTATAATTCATCCCCTAAAATTAACTTAGATGCTATAACCACTATGTTAATACAAATACATTGTGATTTTGAAAACAAAGGTAATCATATTATAGAATTTGAATTAGATATCAAATATTATGGACCTTTACTTATGTTTCCTAGTGAGGAAGTTATATTAGAATTACTCTAGGATAGAGATCCTAAACTTCCTTGCCAACATCATAAACTTGGAAATTTTAAGAAAAAATGCTTCTTGTTTCAATAATTTTGTTGTATCATTAATCCCAAAACACATCCCATTTCTAAGCTTCATCTAGCTTCCTACCATTTCCAAGATGTAAATTCCATTCTCATTAAATAAACATTTACAATTAAATATGGTGAAACTAGCTCTCCTAAACTAATTCTTATCTCTAAGGAACTTCATCCCAAGGTGAAAGATATTTTTAGCCTCTTTTTGACAAATATTCTAAAATATTTTATTGTTTATATGAAGAAATTCCCAACATTAACCCTAGAGTAGTTGTCCATAACATCATCACATATTTAGATGTGAAACCTCTATGTCAAAAGTAGCACGAGTATCCTCCAAATATTTACACCTTATGTCTTAAATAAATCATCAAGATGTTATATGGTAAATTCATAAAACCTATAGATTATTTAGAATGGGTATCCAACATTGTTACCATTTATAATAAGTTTACTATGGTTATTTGCATCTATATTAAATTTTATAATCTCAACTTGGCATGTCCTAAAGATAATTTTTCTTTACCATTGATCAATACCATTTTTGATTATATATCTATCTATGAGATTTTATCCATAGTGTATGGTTTCTTATGATATAAGTATATTTGTATTGATCCCAAATATCAACACAAAACTACTTTCACTACTAAATGGGGAACCTACTACTATGTTAAGATTCCTTTCAGCCTTCAAAATGATAGAGTAACTTATCAATGTGTGATGACCCATAAATTTCATGATCTCACTCCATAAAATAGTTGAAACCTATGTGTATGACTTTATTTACAAGTATAATCATCATGCAAACCATACTCATGATCTTGTTATCATATTCTATTGTCTCATCAAATAAATAGTTTGACTAAATCCATACAAATGTATTTTTAGTGTTACCATTATAAATCTCATAGGATTCTTAGTTTAATTACAAGGGATTTATTAATATCCTACTAAAATTAATGGTATTATCAGCATGCATATTCATTTATTTATTCCTAACATTAATACCTATCTTGGAATACTTGGTGTAATATAAAGATTCATCCCTAAGATGACTTATTGCATTTATTTGATAAATTCCCAATTTAATAAAGGTAATTCTCTTGAATATAATGATGCATGTTAAAAATATTTTGAAAACATGAAGGAATCATTAATTCATCCTCGTACTATTCAACCATATTATAGTGATTGCCTTTTCATATTGTATACATAATTTACCCTCATATTAGTTGGGGCAATGCTTGATCAACAAGATGAATCATGAAAAAATTATACTATATACTACATCAATCATGCATTGATAGATTATGAAAACTATTATATGAAATTGGAATGTGAGTATTTCATAATATAATTCACCATCAAAAATCTTTGACATGATATGCTTTATTAGACCACTTATGCCATTGTCCATTCTAATCCTCTTCATCACATCCTATCCAAATATTTCTTGCCTAAAGATAATATCATATCATGAATTTTACTCTTAATGGAGTTTTACTTAAGAGTTGTTACCAAAAAATTAGTCAAAGATCAAGCGATTAGTGATAAACTTATTTCCACCTATATACAACCTACAAGTCACCTTTAGGACACTCTTCTTGATGAAGGGATCCTTTTCATCTAAGTTATTAACCAAGTTATCTATTTTAAAGATTAATTTCATAATTTTAGGGATGATATCAAGTCACAAAGCTTCAAAGAACCCAAAATATCAATTTTTAGACCTAAATCCAAAGTAATCATATAATAACTACCATAAGTTATAATCCAATTATATAATTAAACCTAGACACTTCACTTTGATAAATCCAAATGCCTTAAAGGAGTTGGGGCAAACTGTGTCTTAGCCAACTCCTATGGAAACATAATTACTCTATATTTTTAATTAAACTTTTAAGTCACTAATAACATGACTAAATATGAATCTCTCATCCTTAAGATGTAAAAAACCATAGATTTATACATCCCATACCTACATGACTTAGGAGATTAATAACTCATGTTTCATCAAGTTAGTGGTGAACATCAATGTAAAAATGAAAATCTCATTACATATCATCATTACTACCATCAAAAAAGACATCATCACATTTGATAAAAAATGAAATCTTTGCTAACTCCATGATGATCTAATTCACTCTCCTCATGATCGAATTCAAACCTTAAACTATCCTTGGCTATTGTTTATGTGGGTATTATATCTCATTGGTAAGTTACCTTGATCACAATATGGCCATGTATTCATCATTACCACCACATAATACTTTACCAAGTGTGTAGAATCTATGCCCCTTGTTAATGTTACTGACATCACCATTTCCAAATTCATTCTCAATAAAATCATATGTATTTTTGTAATTCATCACACCATCATATTTTATAATGGTGAGAGCTTCAAAAATAAAGACATTTAAACATTTATGTAAAAAAATCAAAATCATGCATACATTTTCCACACCTTATCACCTGTAGTGCAATGGTCAAGTTGAAGCCACTAAAAAAATCCTTAATAATAGCTTGAAAAATACTATTAGGAATTATCATTCAGACTGGCATCTCAATCTATATCCTATACTTTGAGCTTATTGTACTAGTATCCATACCACCACTGTGGAAAATCGTCTCTTTAGTTTATGGTTCCAAAGTTTTTTTTACCATTATAAGTAGAGTTACCCTCTTTATGCATCTTTATTCACATCCTTCTTGATGAATATATTCATGAAACGTATATTTCTACCTTAAATATCCTTGATGAGTTATGCAATAATGTTTTACATTGTAATCGATAATAAAAAGCTCATATAGATATACAACATAATAAAAATTCAAAGTCCATGCTTTCAATTTTGGAGACTTAGTACTCAAATTAGATTATATCCATAACAAATAAGTAAAATACACTCAAAAATGGTGTGGTCCCTACTTATTCAAAGGCATCCTCATACCTAGTATATATAAATTATAATCAAATTAAGGACAAATATTTAAATAATTGACCAATAGTCAGTTATTGAAGTATTTTGCTTAGTTATATGTTTGTCATAGATTTAATTTTATGAATTATTTTAAATTGTTTATACTTCCTAATTGGACACTTATCATTAGTTATATATATTATATAGTTAACATATCTTGTAGGTTTATATTTCATTAACATCTACACTCCTTTTACTTTCTCTTTTACACATTATCCCTATAAACTATCTTAGGTCCTTAGGTATTTTATCTTTACTTATGCCTTTTGTATTTTTATTTTGTGAGTTTAAATATAATACCTTAGATAGGACCAGGATTTCCTCAAAGACATTCATCCATATACCTTTTTTAGTCAATCATTATTTCCTCTTTTTGGTTCTTTGGTTGTATCTTCATCATACATACCATTCTTGGGTCCTTTAATTATGCCTATTGGGTTTATAGTTTTTGAGTTGTATTATATGACCTCAAATGAGAATAGAACATCCTCAAAAACACAAATTGATTAATTTTACCTATTGATTTTTCTCCCAACCTTCACCAAGTGTCTTCCCTACAAGATAAGTCAATAATCGAGAGTAGTGTTTTCCCACATTTAAAATCAGTTATATTCTTTTTGGGGAATACTCTAGTATTCTATTTCATGTATTCATTCCCATATATCACTTCTCATAATGATGATTCATGCCTACATGTCATTGTATCATCCTTCACTTATACATTTTTTTTGATTGGGGAAACCTAATCATCTTATGACCATTTCCAGTATTCCCCATTTTCACTATCCTTTTGGGATGACCAAGGTCAATTTTGAGATCACACACTTTTCTAAGGTTAAATTATATTATAGTTTGACACAATGGTCTTTAGGTTTTATTCTCTATCCACTAAGTGTAAGCTATCTTGTGATATTCATATTTAACACCCATGTTTGGTCTTCCAAATCCGTATGGAGGAAAAATAGAAAATTCTAAAAACTCTAAAACTCATATCATAAGAAAAGGAAATATTACAAGATAATTATCTTAAAATTCATATCACACCAAAATACATCATCTTTATTTGGCACATATCCTATCCTAATCAAATCTCAAACTCCAAAGTTGGTCTCATGATAGAGCCAAGGTACATTGAGGTGTAGTAGGCTAGTAATTAAGGTAGGAGGTCTCATTGATATCTTCTTACAATTTAGTGCCACTTAATTTCTCATACAAGGACCCAATATTTGAATTATATTTATAGATATGTAAGGGGTCATGAAGAGCAGGGAACACATTATATGAAAGTAGGATCTTTTTAATTTTCTGGTATACCAATCTTCATGGGACAATATCTATATACTTTACTAGTTATCCCAAGCTTGTGTTCCTAGGTAAGGTTCTCAATGGTGATCGATGTTGAAATCATTTTAGTATGACCAACTTGATTTAAATGTTTTATTTGCAATAAATATCATGTTTTCACCTTGGTTATTCCCTCTTTCACCCACCACCCATTTCATTTCCCCCTTGTTAGGTAGGTTTATTTCTAAATTTATTCCCTTTTTATGTACTTCCTATTCTCCAACTATTTTAAACATGATAAGAATATGGAAGTTTTAGTTTATCCATATTTTGAATAAAATCTACCTCTTTGACTTGTTGTGATATGATCTCTTGGTATTGACCTATCTCTCTAGGATTTATCTTATTTAGGTTTTAGGACCTATAGTCTTTTGTTCACCTTTTTTTGGGCCATCTAGTCCTGTTTCTCTATTTTATTCTTTTTTATATCATTTTTTATTTATTTTTTTAGTATGTCTTGTTACTTCCCTTAAAAATATGTTATTATCATTATTTAGTTCCATATGTCCCTTATTTGATTTATATTGGTACTTATCTCACTTTGGATGCATTTTTGGGTTTTTCGATCATATGTAGCCTTGGATTTTTGGCTTACCAATTTATTCCTTAGTAATTATTATTTATACTTGGTATTTTGGTCTTAATAAATACCATATAATATTTTATTTACAAGTTTCCAAGTTATTTTTTCAATTTTTAAGTTTTTTATTTACTTTGGCTTTCTTATGTTTGTTTGTTTTCCTTTCTATCCATGTATCCCTAAGGTTTCTCAAATAAAGTTATTGTACCTTCCACAATTGAGATTATGATTTTTACATGAAACCATTTTATGACAAAGTTAAGTCAATTTAATTATATAGTAATTTCAATTATTTATTTATCAACATTTACTTTCATCATTTATTTATACATTTCATTTCAGTTATCTTAGTTGTCATGTTACTATGTTCTTTCTTAAAACATCATCCAATGTAACTCTATTATGACACATGATCAGATTCAGGTGGGTCATATGTATACACAAAATATTTTTCACTTTATTAATTACTGGAATTTTCTCTTTTAGCAACCTATTAAGCTTTAATATCCTAAGTACATGTCTTAAAGGGTGCATAAATAAAGGGGTGGGAAGACATTTGGTTCTTTAGGATAGATATTTATATCTATGTCATGATCATATAATTCCCATTTCTAGTTCAAATTATTTATATTTTCCTTATTACCTACCTCTTTCTATCTTATCTCACTTAACTAAATCAATTTTCCCATTTCCTAGGCATCAACCTAGGTTGATGCCATATATTTTTCATCTTTTCCCTTACTATACTATATTTTAATGTCATTGGATTAACCTTTAGGTAAGTTTGGTTATTTTATCACTATATATACAAGTCACATTTCATTCCAATAATATCATATTACACTCATTTTATCTACCTTTTCTCACACTTTTTTACTAAATTACATTTGGAATAGTCATAGGTAGAATCTTATCTTTTAGGAAGCTTCTCTTTTGGAAGTATTAGAGATTCAACATGAGTAGTCATTTTAGCCTAGATATTTATTCAATCTTTGAGGTATTCACAACCAAAACAATATTTTTCACAACACCATTTTCTAAGATGGATATTAAGGCTTGACGGGTCTCCATAAAGGTAAGTATTTCTAATCTTATGGTCTTTCTTTTAATTAATTTAGTAGATAGATGTTGATTATTGATTTGTAAATGAATGTGTGTATATCATTATATAAGTTATCTCCACACTTATACTTAGTGTGTTTATAATATTTATTTAACTTTTTATCTTCTATTTTAGGTTTTTTACACCCCCATTTATCAACCATGACACCTTACCTTTTTGGATCGTTTAAAACCTTCCCCTTTACTTTACTTTAATTTACTTGCCCAAAAATTACATTTCTTCTATTAAATATAGATTACATACATAGAGGTATAGTTATATATATATATCATTGTGTCATAGGACTAAAGGCTTTGGACCTCTTTCATTTGATAGTGGTGATATACATACCCCTTTTCTAGGTCTATAGATCCATTGGTCACATCCCAAACATTAGGTATAATGAGATTAATTTTATTAACCTTATCTAAGTCTAGATATTTAGATATAGGATAATTTTAGGTTAATCCTAGTTTATGCATACATGGCCTACCCATTAAAATTTCTAGCCTTCCTAGAGATGATATGCACAAGTTGCTCAAATATATAATTTTATAATTACACATTATTTAATTTGATTTTTAGATTTTAGATTTGTTGATTTAGAATTTAAAATAATAAAAATGTTCTAAGTGTTTTTCATTAAATGATGGATTAAAATAAATGAGGGAAATAAAATTTTAAGTTATAAATACCTAAAGCATTGCCACACAGGACGAACACACCAATATGGTGTGGGTAAAGTTGGATCATTATGAGGAGTATTATATACTCCCTCTCTTATAAATTCAATGTCCTCAATGAATCAATCAAACATTAAGTGATGAACTACAAACATTTTTCCAAAAGGATGCACTAAATTGCAACTAAATTAAAACCTAATTATGGTACCAATAAACATTTATTATGTTTTTAAATCATATAGTATAGATTATTATTTTAATTAGTTTAATGTCCTTTTAAAGGTTAAATTATTCAAAAAGAATCTCTTATAATAAGGTTTATAATTATCAAATTTCAATATCATTTTCATTATTGTTTATTTAGATTTAAATTAAATAGAATAATTTTATATTTATCCCAAAGTTTTTAAGTCCAATATTTGATATCAATTTTATTAGATAGATCCCATAGTGTCATATTACCATCCAAAATATGTCACAATCTAACTAAAAACGTAACGATTTATTATTCTAAATAATTATGATACAGTTCTATTTTAATATCATATTGAACAAAGTTGAGTGTCATTCCATAGTGATAATACACTATGAAAAATCAAGGAACATCTGAATAGAGCAATATCAATGCTGAAATAGAAGAACAATAATTATAGATCTATAATTAAAAATATCCTTAAACCTCTTGAGGAGGATAATATCCTATAACCCTCATGTCTGGTGGGTGGGAAAGATGGTATCATGAACCCACCCATATAAACTCCCATTTTAACCCTATAGCTATATTCAAATCTACTTATTCTCCTCTATACCCATATAAGGTGAACAATAGGCACATTCTAAACATATATGAAACCAAAATTTAATCAAAGAAATACAATATCAAACTAAATTAACTCAATAATAAAATTATATCAAGATCTAAGTGGCCACATAGAAAATTCATAAATAGGAGATTGAAATATTATAATTAATTAAAAAATAAATCAATAATTAGTAAAATAAACTCTTTAAAAAAAATTAAATAAAAGATAGTAAAAATTTTGGTTTCAAAATCAACATTAATTGACAAATAAATAAAAATAAAAATTGACACAACAATTCCTCCTACCTGAGGGGAGAAGGAAAAAATATAAATATTAATTACATCCCTAAGGTAAGAGAAAAATATCAATCTCCATGTCTCCCAAAGTCTTACAAGGCTACATCAAGGGTATAAAACAAAAGAATTTTTATTTCAACAACCATTAATGGGTGAACACCTCAATAACATATAACCATTATATAAAAAGAGACCACAGTGCATGAATCACTCATAGTGATTATACATAACTATTTAAGAAGCTATTTTTTGTAAAGGGTGAAGTTATTTTTTAGCCTATGAAAATATCAACTTCCTATTTCTTACCTAGTTCAAAATAGTATGATCAAATCTCTACACCCACACTCGACCCATACGTCAATGCTCAATCACTAGAGTAATGATGTAGGGTTACACAACATAACACAACACTATATAATAAGAATTTCACATAGGAATCATATGTTTAAATGGATGAATGTTACTTTAAATAAAATTTACACATAGGTGGTTTATACACAAGACACATCACAAGCACATTTACATTCACAAAAGTATAATTTACTTCAATAACACAATTTTCATATTTACACCACAACATACACATTACGGTCATAATTTTTTTAATTATTTATAGAGGATGATTTTTTTAAGAGGTTTATTACATATAAAAATGATACAAAAGTTTTAATAAATATGTTAAAATTACACACAAACATAAACTACTGCCAAGGTTAAGGAAACATATATTCAAATCAAGATATGTTTATTCACATTGGTTCATAATAATGGCTAAAAGTACATCAAAATATGATAGCACAATTTAATTGGTAATATATAGGTATTAATGTAGCCTCATCAATCACAATTTATGTATATATGTCATCTTCTATAATATTACTTTTAAAACATCTATCATTGTTGCTATCAAATGAAGGAAAACAAGTGTTCATCCCACACATAACACCCTAGTGCCTCTATAATATCCCATGAAAATATGCATGTTTTTAATATTTGACCAATCATGAATCTCAAGTTCTTTAAAACTGAAGACAACAAATTTAACATCCCCCATAAACACTATACTTTTATATAAAAAACCTTGTGAAATCATTTTGACCAAACTAAAAGTACTCATCATTTTCTTTTTTTATTGTATAAGGTAACTAAACCAATAAAACTTATTTTTCTAGAATTTCAAGTTCTTAACCTATGCTCCAATACCAAAATATCATGCCCAAAAAAATTTATCCAAAGACCCAAGTATAGCATGGTATTTTTTTATTTATTAAATTAATGATGCTTAATTGTTTAATCATTATTGTTATTCTTTCAAAGATTCAACAAGAGTGATGCACAAAATTATTCATTGACTTATTAAGTTTTGTTTTGTTTTATACAACAAGTCTTCCCAAGGAATCAAAATACAACCATATTATGATTAGGGTTAAGTTCAATAATGGTTTTGAAATCATTTAATTAATTTAGTTATTAAGGAATAAGGATAAGTCACATTAGTATTATGTCCTAAACATAAGTCTAAATTATATTTTCTTGATTTAATAGTTCATGAAGACATTCAAACATTCCTCTTGAATCAACACACATAAGTGAAAATAATAGTGAACCAATGCAATAATTACTTTATAATAGGGTTACCACCCTAAGCCTCATGAAGGGAGAGTCATTACTAAATAATATATATAATTTACTCATAAGGCGTATAAAATAAGGAAAGTTAAAAATATATATCCATCTTTAGATAGTTTTTTTTTAAAAAAAATAATAAAAAGGGGTAATAATATTATTGATAAGAAAAGAAGAGCATTACAAGAAGATCTAGGGGGATAAAACCCCCAAATAAGAGCAACAAAGGCAGCAAGAATAAGTCTAAGCCCACCTAAGCAATATTGTAAACCTCCCTATCTTCCTCCAAAATTCTTTCCAAATTAGAACAGAGCATCAGAGAGAGAGTCTCCCAGTCCTTCGTATTTCTATGATCTAAATGCTCAGATTCCCATTGGGCCAAAACATCTACTACCCTATTCCATTCCCACAGAATGTGAACAAAGGTAACAATATTCATGTGCGAGCAAACCCTCAAAATCTACTGAACAGTTAGAGCCAATTGCCAATTAACATCCAACACTTTCCTCTTATCAAGCAGGTTAATTAAAACTTGAGAATCTGATTCAAATATGATTATATGCCACTCCAAAGCCAGGGCCTTCTCAAGGGCATAAAGAATGGCCTAACCTTCCATCATGTTAATGGTTTTAAGCCCCTCAAGAACTAAAAAAATAAAAATCACCTTACCTTTGAAATCCCTACCAATCCCTCTAGTACCTATAGGCCCAAGATTTCCCCTAGAGGAACCATCCGTATTGATCTTAAGAATCCCTCTAGGAGGGCACTGCCACCGACCAACTCTTTGAATCTTCTCCTTGATCTGTTGGCTTCTCCTGACATAGGCTAAATTACTTGTTAGCTGCTGAAATCCCAGTTGTGCCACTACCTCAGCGTCCTGCATGGTTAATGGGAGGTAGATCACACTCTTGGCTTGGACATTTTCTTGAAGCATCCCCATGACTTTCTGCCAAACTTTTTCTGCCATGATCCTCGCACCCCATAAGATCCATCTATTTCTTTCAAGCCAAATCTACCATAAAAGAATGGGGCCGCCCATCCAAGCATCCTACAGGAAAGGCATCCTTGAAGGGGATTCTCCCACGCCATTCCAAAAGCCAACCATAGAAAGAGCATGAAAATAGGGGCTCTACCAAACATCCCACTAGTAGTGCCAGAGTTGCATGGCAAAGGAGCATTTAAAGAATAGGTGGGTGGAATCCTCCTTAGCCACTCCACACATAAAACAAATAGAAGGGCCTTGGAAGCCTCTCTTCTAGAGGTTGTCCCAAGTCAAGCATCTGTTCTAGGCCAAAATCTAAGCAAAATAGTTGCATTTTTGCCATGATAAATTATTCCAAACCTGTCTCCACCATTGCACTTCTCCCCTACCCAATCTCTGAAGAAGTAAGGCTTGATAACTAGATATAATAGAATAGGCTCCCTTAGGATTGGGAGACCAAGCGAGCTTATCCTCCTCTTGAAGGGAGCTATATCAATGCCTAGAGAGGAGGTTTAGAAGCTCCTCATTCTCCTCCTGCACCCCAAAAATTGGTCAAGCCTCGAGACCTTTCCATCACGCCACCTCCAACTATCTGCATGAAGTGTATGCCTTGAAGTTACTCACCTGAGACTAGCCAGCATCAAGGAATCTCTGACAGAGGTTTGAAAAATGTGGGAACTGAGAGATGATGGGAGGATAGCCATCCCAATAATCATTCTAGAAGAGAGCCTTGGATCCCTACTTACAAATCTAGAATAAACCTTCCTTAACGAGGCCAGCCCATTTTTTGAGAGTTCTCCATATCAGTGAGCCTTTCCCAATCAAGGGATAGCAAGGAATATCCCATTGAATAATCTTGGGGTAGTATTTTTGTGAGAGAATTCTAGCCCAAGCCTTTTCTTGTTCAGTACACCAATGCCAATAAAGTTTAGCTACTAGATCAACACCATTTAAATCCATCTACCTCAGGTTGAGCCCCCCTTATTGTTTGGGGTTATAAGCAATCTCCCATCTAACAAGGTTCCATTTAGAGGATGTTAGATTACCAGCCCATAAAAATTGCCTGGTAATCGAATCAAACTCCTTAACAATTCCCATCAGAGCAACCTAAAGCATACATCTATAGATGGGCAATACCTACACCATAAATTGGATAAGTTGAACTTGGCCAACAAAAGATAACCACCTGTGAGTCCAATGATTCACTTTCACCCAAAATTTATCTAAAATATTCTACCAAGACTCCTTGGAGGTATGGCTAACCAAGATGGGGATACCCAGGTACATCAAAGGGGGAGTCCCAATCTAAAAATGCATAGTCCTAGTAATACATTGTTGAATGGGACCCAGAGTGTTGAAGAAGAAGATGGACAACTTGTCTTTGCTGACCTTTTATCCTGAGGTCATTAAGTAGACATCCAGCACCCTGCACAAGTTAGTTACTTCAATCATTGTGGCTATGCCCATCAGGGTAGTGTCATCAACAAACTACAAGTGTGACTACATCGGCAATTCACCTCCCCAATGCCATCCTTGGATATGACTAGCCTCTCTATTCTTGTTGATCAACCTCCCCAAACCTTCATTGAGGAGAAGAAAGAGGTATGGAGATAGGGGATCTCCTTGTCACAAGCCCTTAGAGGCACCAAATAAATCCGTATGTTCACCATTGATGAGCACCAAAAAGGAGACCGAAGAAATGCATCTCATGACCCATTGAGTCCATTCATCCACAAAACCAAAAGCACCAAGAACCTTCAACAAGAAAGACCATCTAACCCTATCAAAGGCCTTGGCCATGTCCAGCTTGATAAACATCGCCTTGTCTTTAGAGTTGGCCATGGAATGTATGGATTCAGCAGTAATAATGATGCCATCTAAAATTTGCCTACCTTCCACAAAGGTACTCTGCTCTTCAAAAATCACAACACTTAGCCCTCTTTTAAGTCTATCTGCAATGATTTTTTATATGATTTTATAAACAACATTGCAAAAAGATATAGGGCAGAATTGACTTAACCTATCAACTCCTTCGCATTTGGGTATGAGGGCTAGGTAGGTTGCATTAATAGCCTTGAGCATTTGCTTGTTCCACTAAGATTCTTAGACAATAGCTAAAAGATCATGTTTGATAATGTCCTTCATAAGATTCTCATTCATTTCATGGGTCACCAGAGGTGGAATAAAAAAGAGAACTTGAGCTTCCTCTGATGCTTCTGCATTTGCATCCTCTCTAAAAAGAGTAGAGAAGTACTGAACCACCTCTTCTGACATTGTCACAAAGGAGTTAAGCCGCTCACCTCTTTCATTGACCAAGACTGAAATAGAATTGCCATGTCTCTTGGCTTTGGATGAGTTAAATAAAAAGGATGTGTTTCTATCCCCTTCCTAGATCCATTCAACTCAAGCTTTTTGTTTCTAAAAAATTTCCACCCTTAGCTCACATTCCTCCAAGTCTTTCATAGCCTGAGCTTCATCTTGTAGAAGATCTTCAGTCAAGCCATCCTCCCTTATTATTCTTGTGATGCCATCAAGCTTGGATTGTGTAGCTTCCTTAGCATGAAAAATATTACCAAAACATTGGTGGTTCCACCTTTTGAGCTTATACTTCACATACTACAGTGATTTGGCAAAGGTATACATTGTCATACCATGGGCAGGCCTACCCCATCACCACCACTTAGCCACACACTCAAATAGAGATTGATCCCGTCGCCACATGAGCTAGAATATAAAGGAAGAGGAGCATGGATGATGCTTTGAAATGCTATTAAGCTTGATGGGCCAATGGTCAGATCCTCTCTAGTCTAAAATTTTGGACCCCATAGACCACATGCCTCCAATCTAGAGACCAGATACCAAAAAGTGATCCAGTCTCTCAGTGATGCATTATTCCCCACACATACGATTGTTCCATGTGAACTGCCCATTGTTGGGCCTAATGTTGACTAGATTCAAAAATTTAATATAATTGTGCATAAGGTAGAGGAGTCTAGCCATGATGTGCCACCATGCTTTTCTGTCAAATCTAAAATAGAGTTAAAATCAACTGCTATAATCCAAGGTTGAAAAGGGGCCAAGCTATGGACAAAATTGATGTGGCCCCATAAGGAATGTTTAGCCTACCAGTCGATAGGGGCATATATATTAGAGAGGATAATAACTTCCCCCATCTCGAAACTAAAAGCAATCATAGTCATGGATAACTTAGAGGATAGCCAACCTATGAGATCGATCTTTTGTAGGTTCCACATATAAGCAAGTCCCCATAAGGATCTAATAGCACCAATGCATTGACAGTCTCCTTGCCTCCACAACTTAGGCACTAATTTGAACATAGCATCAACTGAAAGCTTAGTCTCTTGCAAAAAAGGACATTCAAACTATGAATTTTAATCAGGTTATGAACATCATTTTGTCTAGGGATGTTGTTCAAGCCCCTTACATTCCATGATAGGACAATCATTGTAGAGAGTTCAAAAAGTGAGCATCCAGAGTCTTTACAAACCCTGACTCCACTAAAGTCTCTCCCATTAGTTTCATCTTATCTAGGTATTTTTTCTTGCCAGGCTTGCCAGCTTTCTCTGCCCCTCCCTTCTTAAGGTCTTTTTGCATAAGTCCCAAATGAAGAGAAGATTTACTACTTCTTGCTACCCCTGTATCCCCCATTTTCCTTGTGAGAGGTAGATTTCCATCATCTTTATGAGGAACAATAGTGGAAGTTAATCCTTCTGAAATCATCATCTACTGGTCTGTATCTATGTGACAGTCTCCAGCATCCTGTGATTGAATTAAAACCCCTTTAACATTGGTCTCTTGTGCTTGGCCCTCCATCCCCTGATCCAAAATCATTAATCCTAGATTCACCTCCTATTGATTAAGGTCATCTAGTATTTCAAATCTATTGAGTGAACCATCTGCTTGTCTTTCCTTTAAGGATCATTTTTGGCCCCTATTTCTATAATGGCTTTTAACTAGTGTAAAGCCATCGGCTTCAAGTGCCTCCCCTAGAATCGGGCCCTTCTCTTTGTCTATTCTAGGAGGAATGTGTGTACGCTGAGCTGGCAGAGGTTCCATGAATTTTGATTTGGGACACCATCACTGCAAGTGGCCATAAGCATGACATAGACAACAACAAAAAGGTAGATTTTCATAGTCCAACTGTTGTGTCTAAGAAAAAGGTCCCACACACATTTATACAACATCTAGAATTGGCTTACTAAGTTCAATTTCAACACAAATGTGGGCATAAGCCATTACCTTTTTCCCCAAGATTGGCATTGAAGAATTGACTGGCCTTCCCAGCAGTGATGCAAGCATTTACAGGGTGTCTTCATGGTAGCATTCCACTAGAAAGTGAGGCAGACGCACCCAGACTAGGACATGATTTGGTAATTCCTCTGATGGTATGAAACCACCATGCCATAGCTTGATAAATAGTCCCACCTGGTTATGAAAGTAAGGGCCTCTAGCAAATATTCTATTACAGCCCATTATACAGGTGAAAGTAACCATAAAATAGCTATTAACCAATAGCATAATGTCCATTTCTCCTTCTGGTGCCCATTTTCTCTGAGCCCACACTTATAAGAACTAGAGTGAAGTCTTAAGCCCCGAAAAATTGTAGTACAAGGAGTGATTCGAATAATATTCTATGTCTTCAACAAGTATGTCCATTGGAATAACCAGCTTGGGCCTCTCCTTGCATCTTTCCAGGCAACCATTGACCTTGGGAATTCATAGGCTAATGGGTTTTTAGTAGCATGTAAGCCTTCAAAATGTGTAAGGGGATCCTTTCCAATGCTCCATGCTCCATGGGTGGCCTACTGCAGACCCAGTGCCACCCTATAACTCCTTCATGTGCCCTCTCTTGTTGCGCCCTCTCCTGCCACGCCCTCTTTCTCCCTTTCGTCCATCACAACCTCACCATCCATCTTTAGATAGTTAACATCAAAGCAAAAAAATATTAATATATAGGGATGAAAAATAAAAACACATATTTATTATGCATAAATTTAATCTAATAAAAATGTATAATAAAATTCAAGGAATGATGGAGAGACACACATAACCTAGCCTATGACCTATTCTCGATGACCCAAAAAATTAGGAAACCTACATATCCACTCCTTGAAATCAAGGTCCAATGCATTTATCCTTGAATTTGTGATGTCTCTCCTCCATGATATAACATCATTAGAAATGGGTTAGAACTTTAAAACAACAAGGAACAAGCTAACATAACTCAAGTGAGATTGTATAATCTCTTGATTTCAAACTCAATAGAAAACCACACACTTAAAAATTACTTATCGTAAACACCTTTACAACTCAATGTGTCTATGCTTACCCATAAGCACTATCATTCAAGAGAATAGAAATAGATCAAAAGTATCAAAAAATGATCCCATGTTGATTTGATCCAACCAGAGTATAAGTCTCAATAATATTTATATTACAATATTTAGAGAAACTTAATCTTCCTAATGTGTTTCTATCGATGACTAAGGTTATGACAAAATAACACAAACATACTTACTAGAGATACAATGAGGGTCACTATCCAAAAATAAGTATAGTCATAAATACTAAGCATAATACATATGTAGAAACTATAATGGGTACAAGTGTACAAGGAGCACACCCAAATCCATACTAAGGATAATCACTCTAAGGGTTATTTGTTAAAGAAAGTGTTTTAGGATAACCCTCAACTTAGTTATTATAACCTATAATAGGGAATCATCCTAAGGGTTAGTTATTTATACCCACATCCACTCCCTAAACTACCTACATATCTATGATGATCACCTTCATATGCAAAATTAGGTATGACTATAGTTCACACATTAAAAAAATGAGTATTAGATCAAACATGAAGACATCTATCTTTTAATAATTTATTTTATAAATAATTTAACGTAGCTACCCTTTTTTGGGTAGAATTGTGACTACCAACTACCCTAAATATAGTTAAGCTCTACCAAAAGATAAATGAGGCATCCAGACATATGGAAAAATCCCATTTAGACTTCTAATAATAGATAAATAATTAATATAAGAGCACAATCTATTGTTGAAAAAACACCTCCTTAAGACCTAATCTTAGGTCAACTAAAGCCTTATAAAAATGAAAAAAATGTTTAAGGCCCAAAACTTGCCATAAGGCTATAAATAATTATTTTAGGCTAGTAGACTACAATGTAGCCATTGATCTAATTATAAATATAAAATCCATGCTTAAAAAAATACCCAACTAATGGTGTTTCTAAGTGATACAAAACACACCAGTCTAAGTTGGATAAACTAGGTACAAAAACACTTTTTTTAATTTAAGAAAAAATAAATAGATTTTTAAGCATTAGAGTCTATTTTATAAGCTACAAGTAATGATTTCTAAGGTTTCTAATATTTTAATTTAGAATAAATTGACATTTTTAATAATCATCCTATTGGGTGAATATTTTATCTTCAACTAACTAAAGGCAAAATGGTTATATCAGCCACAGTGTGATGAGATAAATCTCTCCTCTCAGCAAGGGGAGGTTCCCTATAAACTATCATAAACTAATTTAAACTAAATAATAATTTATGGGTGTGACCATATCATTCATTTCTCTTTTTTTAGAAATGATGTTTACAAAATAAAATAACACTTTCTTGATATTAATTGAAAAACTAAGAAACCCACGAGAGTACAAAGTCTATCATTGCTTATTTTGTTGATTCATAACTTAGAACATAGTAGAATGAGGTGCATCCCAAAGTCTTCAATGAAAACTATAAAAAAATAAATGATCACAAAAGATAATAGTATTTCAAAGCCTTTCTAATATCCTTTACTTTTAAATCACCAAATTGCAAACTAAAGATAATTATTGTAGTACAAAGTCTCCATAATTAACTTTAGAACATCTCCCAGATTATTTTCACTCACATTACTATTTAATTGAATAGATAAGATCATATTAGGAAAATGAGATAATAAAAAATTACAATACAACAAAATTTATTTCAACACAAATTTTGAAACATCACTTGCTTCCTCATTCACTTGATAAAATTTGATTTATAATCTAAACTCAAAGTCTCAAAATGCTCTTCAATTTGATAGAGTTTCATTTCAATAACTAAAATATCCATCATTAAAATATAGGCCCTCTTTATTTATAGGGAGAGGCCTTGATAAAATTTAGAAAAAACCTAACTACTTTGACCTATTAAAAAATAGGAGTCCTTATTGACTTGGGACTTCCTATTTTTTACATGTAATTACATATTAAAAAAGTACATGTAAAAATGTCTAAAGTTGTTTCAAAAGTACATCTAAAAAATGGAAAATAAACTAAGGGAAAAATATACTACTTCAATTTGTATCACCATCTTTCTTCATGTGTCCATCATACACAGTGAAAGTTGTTTGTATCCTGATACTGCCTGGACTAGCAGTGTTATTGAAAATCATCTTGGCTCTAACTATGGCATCTCTTATTGTGGTGACTAATCTTGCATGACTAGTTAACTTAGTTTTCAAATTATCTAGAGTTAACTAATTATCTAGAATATTATCCACAGAGGCTATTGAAAATGTTTTATCTTCAAATTATTTTTGGAACATATCTTTTAATTCCTAAATCATTTCTCCTATCGAGAGAAATTGGTTATCTTGTGATGCAATCTTGCAAGGTAGCTCTTCCAATTTATGCAAAATACTAAAATCACTTTGTTCACTAAGTTTCCTTGTATTTTCAAGGTAATTGATCAAATCTTTAAGTACACAGATCCTATATGTCAATGCTTCTTTAGTTTCAATATAATAATCCTTATCAGAAATGACACCAATTGATATTAGAGTGCTTATTTTTAGTTTTCTCATCTCCACACATTTATCATAATTCTTTTCTATACTCTCAATATCTTGAGAAACATCAATGAGATCATTAAGTTCTGCTCTTATTTTCCTCATTTTATCTATCTTCTCAGATAGCTCTATAAGGAAATTCCTTGTGCACACATCCTATCTAAGTACTCTTCAAGTACTTTTAATTTGAGATGATTCTTTTATGCTTTCTAAATGATGGGGTATTCTATAGAAATGGCCTTAGGAGTTACTACTTATGAACTAAAAGTGATTTTCCTTACCACCGTAGTCAACTATTCCACCACTTTTTTGTAGTGATCTTTCATTTCTTTCTCCCTGTCAAATTTCTAAATCCAGATGTCCATGGCTGACTGCATAATATTTTTGGCACTTTTATGAGTTATCTTGCCTAATTCAAATCTAGCGATAGAGTAATCATTCATATAAAAAAATTAATGGTTACATCTTATGGAGGTCTTGTAATCTCTATAAATTTGTGTCCCTTATCCCCAAGTATTTTTGAAAGAACATTTGGCTTCTTTGGGGTCTTGGCTTTTATAAGCACTAGCTTATTAAAATCAAAGTCATCTGGGGAGATGTCTTGTTTCTTCATTTTTGGTGTATAAGCTGAAAACCATGGGGTAAGAATATAAGTACTCACATTAGGTTTTGTCTCCATTATTGGCATCATTGGAACTGCACTTGCACTAGTAATGGAAACAATATGGGGAGTGTTAGTAAAAACTGCACCTTTTACAAAGTGATAAAAAATAGAAGTATCTCCAATATCAAAATATGAGGAGGACAAACTAGGAATAAACCTTGAGGAATTGAGAACATCTTCAAAAGTGTTTTGAGGGTTGTCAAAAATTATTTTAGAAGAAGAGGGAAATTCAGAAGAGGGAATATTAATAGGAGAAACAAACAAAGGAGCTGTAATAGGTGTGTCAAGTAGGGGAGAAGAGACTCCTATTTCTTGTTGTACATTCTCTTATAAGGCAAAAGTTTCCTCCTCTAGTTGATTTTTAAGCCTATCTTCAATTTCCATCTCTTCCATTGCTAGTTCTTTAGTGTTCTATTTCTCAACTTCCATATCTTCTATTTTAGACTCTTTTTCCATAGCTTTTAACTTCTTCATCACAAATATGATCTTAGGATTTTGTGGCTTGAAAGAAGAAGAAACATCACTTTTTTTCTTCATCCTATTCTCCACCTTTCTTCTTATTTCCTCTTGAATCTTAGTTTCTAAACCTATGAAGAATTCTTTCAAGGTAATTCCTTTGTTTGCTAGCCAATTATTAGTGTTTGCCAATATAGGTTCAAATATTTTCCTCAAAGAGGTCAACTCTTTTTAGGACCATTGGATTAGAGGGAGAGGGGAATTAGCAACCTATTCAGTATAATATCTATCATTAATCAACTCTCCATCATCCACTAGATCCTCAGGGATATCAACAAGTCCTATATATTTAATCTACTCAAGAGATAACCTATTGTAGTCCAACTTCCTGACATCTTCTTTTATTCTCAAATCTACCCAAACATATTCAATCATAGGTTCATGGAATTGGGTTTTACTCTTTATTATGTCTTTCACACCCCTGTAGTAAAAATTTGGTCTTCTCTTGAATTGCTTCATAGTTATAAGTTGCATCTCAATTTCCATGACCCTAGCCTTCACAATAGTTAATACTAAATACCTACCAATTTTAACTGGGAACCTGAAACTAGGCTTCTTGAGCTCCATCTATTTATTATGCATGATGATCATTTGTCTACATAGAACCATTAAGACTAGTTTATTTGAGGGGAATCTTAGAAGCATATAAGGATGACCTTGGAAAAATCGAACCCTCAGGTATAAGAAAGAAGGAAACTATAAGAATATGCATCCAAAATAATTTACCACTGTCTAAGCCTCATCTGACAATCTTCTTTGTTCTAGTTGAGGATCAAAAATACTTAGAAATAATACAAAGAAAACATCATTTACTCTTATAAAATGATGAATAAAACCCTTCAATGTTAATTGAGAATAGTCTTAATACACAGGGATTACTCTCCTATCTCCTTCTGATGTTAGACCTAGAAAGATTCTCATTGAAGCTACAATATACACCAGATAAGAAGTCATGTAAAACTTGAAGGTAGTGAATACATTTGTCAATTGTTCATGCAAAGCATTGATGATTTGTTCTCCCCAAAAGATGTTTTATTTGCCTTGGAGTATTACCTTGATGAAAGGATATATCCATTCATGTAATTGTGAGGAAGAGGATAAACCTCTTATCCTACTGAGAAGAGTTTTCAGATTACCAACTTCTTCTATAAAGTCACTTCTAGGAAAACTCTATGGCTACCTTGACAAATTTGACCTTGATATCTTGAGCCATTTATTATTGATTACATTATTTTCCTTTTTAATATTTTTTTCATACTCTTTTTGTGCTTCAACAGAATCAAGCTTTATCACTTTTGTAGCAGGAGGGCACATAAACACCTTATCAATAAATTTAGGATCTATTCTGATTATCACATTGCCACTAGCATCCATCACAACCCTAGTATCTTTGTTATAAAACTAAGCATATTGAAGAATAAATTATAAGTTGTGAGCTACCACCAAGAAAGAATATACCAAATGAATGTTATTTTCAATTATCTTCTTCATTTTAGAGCTAGGATTGCTTGACTTGGTTCTCTCCACAAACTCAACCATGTCCACATGGCCAATATCTATATCTCTAATGTCATTAACATTAGAAGTAACTAAGGTGATTGGAAAAACACCTTGATATTTGTACTTCATTTCTTTCAACTTCTTTAAAGACAACTCAGTCATCTGAACGAGCTATTACTAGAAGGATGCCAATGAAGAAAGAAGATCCACAAAAGAAATTGCAACAAAAAGTCATGATCATGTAATTAGGAAAAATACTAGCAATCTGGGAAAATTGAATGTTGATGATCATGACTATGAAGATGTGCTTGAAAGGGCTAAAGTGTGAGTAGGCCAAAAAATTAGAGGAAATTTGGCTTAGAAAAACAAAATTAAAAATATCCCGAAGTTAGGAAATTTTAAGAGAATGTTTGCATGGGCAGTGAAATTTTCCACCCTTGTATGTGAGGGATATTATTATATTTGCATAGGTGGCAAAATTCACCACTATTTCATATTTGTTGCATGTGGGAGCAGCAATTTATATTGACACTACAAGTAATAAATAAAATGCAAGTTTGATGTTTTGAGCAAAAAATTCACCACTACTGTAGGTAATGAGAGTAATTTTTGAGTGGCAATTTTTGTTGATACCACATGTGTTATCAATTGCAATGTTTTTTTCTTTAAATATCACTTTGAAAGGGTGGTAAAATTTTCCACCCTTACACTTCCTATTGAAAACATCTCAAAATACTTAAGTGGTGAAAAATGTCATCTTTGTATTTGACTTATTTGCAACAGGAAGTATGAGAGTGGCTTATTAAAGGCATCATCACAAAGTTTTTTGGAAGATGGTTTTTAACTAGATTTGGAGGTTAAACCTTGGTCAGGTCAAACCATCGATGGCATGCACAATAACCTAGGGCATGAATGAAGGTTGGTATATTTCACTAGTTTGACCCACTAAAGATAAAAAATCTAGGACATAAACATATAAAATAACAAGGGTTTGACAAAGAAAAATGAAAATATTAATCTATAGTAGATATCACTCAAAAAATGAAACCCTAGAAATTGAAAACAACTTACTTGGTGAGATTGAAAACTTAATCTTGGTGGTGGTAAATTCAAAATCTTCCTGCATCACCACGATTGAGCTATTGTGAAAAAGGTTCAAGGAAACTATGATAAAAGAAATGACAAAAATAAATGCATTTAAAATCTCCAAAACAATTAATACTTAGCATGAGTGACCATTAATGCCACTCAAAGTTCAATATCTCAAAGATCTTGCTCAGGTGGTGAATTTGGCTAACCTGACATGTACTAGCATCAAGAACATGTAGTGGCAATAAAAAGTGCCACTCATGCATATTGAAAAATGAAAACCATGTAAGAGCAAGAAAAAGTGCCAACCTTACATAAGTAAAATCAAAATTCCCTAACACCCTCAAAATGATCAAAATTGAAATTTTGATCAGTTTATGACTATAATAGGTTTCATGATTTTTGAGAAATCATGATGAAGGAATGTCGTAAACTTTCCTAGGATGTCGGATAACTTCACTTGAGATCAAGATAATCTTGTCTCAATCAATGAACTTAGAGTGTAGATTATGAAATGCACAAGTTTCATAGGGGTTGTCCAAAAATTGAGCATAGCTAATATTGAGAACAATAGCTGACTCCAACTGGGGAACTTCCATCAATTAAACTTTAAAACAATCGAAGGGAGAATAATCTAGTCTCTAAGTGCCTTCATCCATGCCATTAGACTACAGAGTCAGGATAAAAAAAGAAAAAGACATAAAATATTAAACAACAACAAAGAAAAATCAAAAATCAAAACATAAAAACTATACCAATGTATAAATTTAGGTATCTCATACTTCAAGGATTGAAGTGTTTCAGATATTGTCCACTGTGAGGCAGCAAGAATGGTGTTCTATCCTAATATTCTAGCAAGAAGATTTTTCCACCATAGAATTGATGAATGGTGAATGAACCTCTCCATAAGGAATCAAACTTTCCATGCATTCCTTTTTGTTCTCTTCTCTTGTCCCACAACAATACTTGATCTCTAATTTGAAACTCATGAGTCCTTGCTTTCTTGTCAAAGAGTTTCTTTACCTAAATTTGATGCTCAGTGATACGGTCCACTACCATAGTTCATTGCTCCTCTAGTTCTGTTAGGTACATGATATTTTTATCAATAGAACTTTCAAAATTCTAATTTTCCACTGCCTTTTCCAACTTTAGTGCTATAAATTACAAGGTAATTAGTATCTCTACATTTAGACCATACAAAATCTAAAAAGGTGACATACCTATTACAATTTTAGGGGTAATCATGTCTACCCATAAATAATCAAACAACACTTTATACCAAGTTCTCTAATTCTTATCTACCAGTTTCTTGATAATCATAACCAGATTCTTGTTACTTGATTCCACCTAACCATTTCCTTGTAGATAATAGTATGAGGAGTGGGAAAGAATGATCCCATGCTTGTAGAAAAAGTTAGTAATCTCATGGGAAGATAAACAAGTATCATTTTTTTCTATAATCTTGTTTGGAACTCCAAACCAAGAAATAATATTTTCCTTAAGGAAATTGCTACCACTTTTGAAGTAGCATGTTTAACTAGGATGGATTCCACCCACTTGGTAAAATAGTCTATCATGGTGAGAACATAGTCATGTCTGACACTTGATGGTGGGTTCACAATTCCAATGAAGTTGATTCCCTATTATTTGAAAGGTTCTTCAATCACCACCAGCTTGAGAGGTAATGCGGCCAACTTAGGTTTCCCAACAAACTATTAACACAACTCACACCTATGCACCCAATTATACACATCTTGAAATAGTGTAGGCTAATAGTATCCAGCTCATAGAATATTGTGAGCCATCAAGGGTGAATAAAAATGTCCTCTACAAGCTAAATTATGGAAAGACTCCAAAATTATACTTTGTTGTGCTTTATCCATGCAATTAAAAAATAATCCATCAAGACTTATTTTGTACAAACCATTGTCCCATAGGATGTAATTAGTAGCCTTCAACTTAACATTTATTTTATCTTTATAAGATATATGGGTAGAATACTCACCATAGGTAAGAAAATAAGTTATATTTTAATACCACTCATCAGTAGTAGTGACAAAAATAACTATTGGCATGTCCTCAACTTTTGCTTCTTCATCCCCTATCTCTTTTGGTGCGTTATCAGCAATCAATTGACACAAACCTCTTCCACACACAAGCTTAGTAGGTTTGATATCAAGATCAAACTCTTGGATCTTAGCAATCTAATTTCCCCTTTTAGTTCCAAAATCTTGTTGAGTTAGAATAAACTTTACTATTGTGTCAGGTACCAGAACAATAGTATGTGAATTTAAGATATAGAATCAAAAATGCTTTACCACCTTAACCATGACATAAGCATGCTTATCCATGTTTTAATATTTCAATTCATGATATTTGATAGGAAAAATCATAAATGATATGGGATATTCCACACCTTCTTCATTCAATTGAACTAAAATGGCTGAAAGTGTATGTTAAAAGCGTAGCTATATACTATGAAATCTTTGGTATAGTCTAGACAAACAAGGACTAGAATATGAGCAATAGCATTCTTGATATACTCAAATTCCACTTTGCCTTCCATAGTCCAATATAAATTAGCCTTACCCTTCATCATGTTAACGATGTAATGGGTTTTCTCTACAAATTCAGGAATGAACCTTCACAAAAAATTCACCTTTCCAAAGAAAGAATGAACTGCAGTCTTACTAGTAGGTAGAGTAAGACTTTGAATATATTTGACTCTTTCTAAGTCGATTTTAGTGCCTTCTTGAGATATAATGTGACTGAGAAGTTTACCTTCTGTAAACTTAAAAACTAACTTTTTAGGATTGAGAGAAATACTAGTTTGTTGATAGCATTCCAACACTTATCATAAATGGTGTGCATGATTAGGATGATGTTTGGAAAAAATAGTCAAGTCATCAAGATACACCACAATGAACTTCCCTATCTCATCTTTGAAGTCAAGGTCCATTTCTATCTGGAATGTGGCACTATCATTGATTAGACCAAAGGGCATTCTGTGATATGCAAATGTGACCCAAGGTATAGTGAAAGTAGTTTTACACTGATTTGTTTCATTAATTTCCACTTGATTATACCTAGAAAAACCATATAGCATAGACAACATTTTTGAACCAATTAACATTTTTCAATACTTGGTCCATGATGGGTATAGGGTAGTTATCCTTTAGATAATATTGGTTGAGATTCTTGAAATCAACACAAATATGAATTTCTCCATTCTTCTTCCTTATAGGAACTATGTTTACGATCTAGGTCGAATGATGAATTGGAAAAATCATCCTTGCATTCAACATCTTCTGAATCTTAGAAAGGATAGTACTTGATATTTTGGGGTTGTATTGCCTTTGTTTCTACTTGTGAGGTAATGACCCAGCTTTAAGGGGAATTTCATGTTGAAATTCCTTAGGCCTGAAGGATTTTAGATCATCATAAGAATATGCAAAAACATCAATGTAATGGCAAAGGAGAGTAATGAATTTGAATTTTTCATCAGTAGTGCAACATTTCCCAATGTTAACCATTTCGGGATTTGCTTCCAAACTCAAATTTACTCAATCAAATTCCATAGATGAACTTGAATCTAGTTGTTGCTATTGCTTGATATATATGTCATACTTATCAAATAGCTTTTCAAGAGAAACCAAACCTTTTAGAATTTTATTCTCTTTTAGTTGAAGAAACTCTTTACCAGTTTGTGAATCTATTTTAAAAACATATTCTCATGGTGGAGATTCACTACCTTCAAAATACATCTCATCAAAGCTATCCATATTTTCCAAGAAAATAATGATTTGATTATCACCATTAAACACTTGCCAATGGTCAACATTATTAGGTACACTTGGTCAAAAGACTAGTTTAATAGTGTACTTGTTTCCTTTAAAATCTTTATGAAGAACCATGAGAGTTGTGGAGACAGCTAATGAATCTTCATGATCGTTAAACTCTCTCAAAACTATAGAGATATTGAAAGCATCAAAACTTTCAATGAAATCCCATACACTATTGTGATAATGTCATAATATTTCATTTTTGGTTTGATACAAATTTCTTACTTGACAAACCACTAATTTAGCATCTCCTCAGGAATGAAGAATCTTAACACATCTAGCATGAGAAAATTTCAATCCGAGCAACAATGACTCATATTCAGTGGTGTTTTTGGTATTATTGAATTATAATTTATATGAGAAAAGGAAAATATCTCCTTGTGGGGATGTCAAAACAATTCTAGCTCTAGAACTGGTAGAGGAATAACTGCCATCAAATTCTAAAACCCAAACCTCATTAGCATTTGATTTTATTAAATTTTGTTGGTCAGAATATTCCTCTTCATCAGTAAAGGAAGATTCCTCTTTACCTAAAATTTCCTTTGAAAACTCTTTTAATTCTTTATCTAAATTATCTAAATTGTCACCTGATGAACTTTCATCTGATGGATTAGAAACATCTTTAGTGGATAGGAAATAATTATCCATTCTTGAGGACTCAAACAAAATTTGAGATTTAGGATTTGTCATTTGGGTAACAATATATTTGGCCTCCTTGTTAGGAACCTGAGGAAGCACACAATTGATTACCATATACAAGCAACTTAAGATGCAGAATTAACTAGAAGTAACAAGTAACTAGAAACCAGAAACAACACAGAATATGAGAGACAATACACAACTTGTATTAATACTCATCTAGAAAAGAATACAATAAAGAAGATGCCACTTCTTCTTCACCACCTCTCAGAGGCTTCCCACACCTCAAGTGAACAGTAATTCTCTCCTCAAAACTCTCTCTCTTATGGTCCCAACACACAAATCAAACACAGAGTTGGTGTTCACCTCCAACCAGTCAGTATCCACTACTGCTAGTACACTCATGCTCCACGCACTCCACAAGTGCTCTATGCACTCCAAGTAGATCTCCCCTAAAATGTAACAACCTACAACCCAATGATCTTACTTATGGAAGGAACTGCCTTACCTTCCTCTCTTGCTCTATAACCAAGTACACACCATACTCCAAGTAGATCCCACCTGATACTGCTCCCTGTTGTGTTGCGGTCCTCCCTAATCTTGCACACCTACAAATAAATCTAGTTCTACACACCTGCAAACCTAGATCTCTCACCCACATACACCTACAGATCAATGATCTTACTTACCATGTAGATCTCCTAATGTAGCCATGCACCCCTGCTGACCAAGATCATACATACATGAAGAACCCTTCTAATTCTCCAAACCAGCACCCACTCTTGGCACTGTGGCACTAGGAAGAACACACCATGCTCTCTTCACACACAGAAGGAGCTTATTTTGATCTCTTACTCTCTAGCACACTTTACAATACAACCTATGAGTCTCTTAAATAGATCTCATGCAAACAATAATTAGACACCTAATTACAATAATTAGATCCACAGCTTTGAGTCTAAAATTGGCTCTCATCATGTAAACAACCGATTCATTAACTAACTATCTGTAATACTCATAGTTCCAAACCACACAAGCAATCGACATTGGTCCCTATCTGCCTAGAGGTGATTGATGCCAGCCGATCCATGACTGATGTTAGTTGCCCTTCCTGTCTAATACCTACCGACATCGGTTGGCCTGACTGACGCCGGTGTCTATGACACTTTAGCAACCTCCTCCAACCTCCTCCATGTCTGCATCAGTGAATCTTTTAGCTCCATAACCTAAAAATCTCCCACTTGGAGATAAACAGTTGCACTATACATTTAACTGTACCCCATCTAATCTATTTCTTGGCTTGTATCCCTCTTCAAGATCAATCCTGAAGACCACCCACCACACAACCTGTGGTGCACCTCCTGTCATCCGAGTACCCTACCACATCTGAACCTACAAACCCATGTAGTGAAGTCTTGAACTTGCATAGCATGAATCCCTACTGTTGGTCCCTCTCAAATACCTAAGAACCCACTTCCTTGAATTGGCTCCTAACTCTCTAACAGCACCCACTGCTTGGGCAAACTCAGGTCTATACCAGACCTCATGTGATTTCAAACACTATACTGTCCAGCCCTTAGTGTGCTCTGGTTCTACATCCTGAACCTCACCAACACTTGATTCACATCAGCTCCCACAAAATCAACATGTGATCTCCATGTCTCCCATGCCAAAGAATTTCACTGCTCCAAATTTCTCATGACATGGCACTAAACTAACCTTACCCTTAGCTCAGCAAAACCCTGTATGTCTAAACCTGTACCAAGCTCATCCTCCACATATATAAATAGGATAATGTTGTGACCATCATCCACCTGGTAAGATAAACACAATGGTTATACTGACATTGACTAAAGCCCTACTTTGTCATCCACCTGGTACCACCTGTCAGTCCTATACCACTATCCTACAGCTCCTCAAGACCATATGACCTGGCCTTCCATCTCACGTGTCCATTCACTCTATTCTTCAATTAAGGAATCCATTCATCTCTATGCTTTCTTCTGACTGGCAACCCTACCAAATCTCCCATTTGGTTCTTCATTCTCATCATGCCATGCTCCCACTATTTCCTAGATCCTTCCTGCTCTACAGTCAGCAACTAGTATAAAGAAGAGGAACAATAAATTTGAGGCTTACTTACCACCTTGAGTCCTCCATATGGGTGTTTGAGACTCCTTGATAGCTTGTTGTCCACCCAAAATCTATTACAGTGACCAACCTCAGTCACTACATAGTCTACATCTGACCGATGTCAGTTTCCATGCACCTGTCCTGACTACCAACTATGATGACATCGATGTCCCATTACTGACATTGGTCCTCCTAACCAACATCGATATTAACTATTGCTAACATTAGTACTCATGACCAACATCAGTCTTACCCTACCTAACATCACTAGCTTCAGTCTGCACATGACTGACATCGGCACATGTCTGTTCGACGTCGATTCCTCTTGACCGATGCTGGTATCTATGTTTTTCCTATGAGTGATGAATTTTTACCCGTGAGCTCCTTTGAATCAAATCCTTGTCCAAACTACTCTGCTCAGAGTTACTCAACCTTCTCCACTGAGATCTGTCTGCCATCTCCTCCATAAACACCAAGGCTTTCCAGTTCTTAAGCCTATCAAACACATCTATTTTCCACTTAAGAACATGCATCTCCTTCTTGCTCATGTGACCAAGCCTACAAAGCCACATCTTTTCAATAGAAGAAGAATCAGTAATATAAGTAGATAGATAAAGGATACCTACTTTATTACCACCCGCTAATTCAAGTGCATCCACTGTGAGAGTTCTTGTGCATCTCTCATCACCCAACTTTCCTAAAGCAATTAGCCACATCTCCAAGACTGGGACCTGCATGACCTTCTTCAACACCCATGTGTTGGCCACCTACAATTTTAGCAACACTTTCCCTTTACCAATACTATGACAAGGCTCACCAACCCCTCTACCTGGGGCTACATGGAAAGAGGCAATAGAATATATTAACCAAGATTCAACTTTATCTAGAGCATCTTGTGCAACAACACCTACAACATTTTATTCTTCATGCTGATCTGCTACCAACCAAAAATCTTTATTTACCTTCTCTTTTTTTCCATAACACCGTAAGTGACCATTCATGTTATTCAGTTTCTCCATTCATAGCTTACTTTCTTCTACCGTTGCTATACTCCCACTCCATCAGAAACCCCTGAGAGTGACCTGTCACCAAACACAAAACCTACTCCTTGCAACCTTAGCTCTAATACCAATTGTTAGAAACCCAAGGAAGCACACAATTGATTACCATATACAAGCAACTTAAGATGCGGAATTAACCAAAAGTAACAAGTAACTACAAACTAGAAACAATACAAAATATGAGAGACAATACACAACTTGTATTAATACTCATCCAAAAAAGAATACAATAAAGAAGATGCCACTTCTTCTTCACCACCTCTCAGAGGCTTCCCACACCTTAAGTGAATAGTAATTCTCTCCTCAAAGCTCTCTCTCTTACGATCCCAACACACAACTCAAACACAGAGTTGGTGTTCACCTCTAACTAGTCAGTATCCACTACTGCCAGTACACACATGCTCCATGCACTCCACAAGTGCTCCACACACTCCAAGTAGATCTCCCCTAAACTATAACAACCTGTAACCCAATGATCTTACTTATGGAAGGAACTACCTTACCTTCCTCTCTTGCTCTATAACTGAGTACACATTGTACTCCAAGTAGATCCCACCTGATACTGCTCTCTATTGTGTTGCCATCCTCCCTGATCTTGCACACCTACAAATTAATTTGGTTTTGCACACCTGTAAACCTGGATCTCGCACCCACATACACCTGCAGATCAATGATCTTACTTACCATGTAGATCTTCTAATGTAGCCATGCACCCCTACTAACCAAGATCATACATACATGAAGAACCCTTCTAATTCTCTAAACCAGCACCCACTCTTGGCACGGTGGCACTAGGAGTAACACACCATGCTCTCTTCACACACAAAAGGAGCTTATTTTGTTCTCTTACTCTCTAGCACACTTTACAATATAGCCTATGAGTCTCTTAAATAGATCTCATGCAAACAATAATTAGACACCTAATTACAATAATTAGATCCACAACTTTGAGTCTAAAATTGGCTCTCATCATGCAAACAACTGGTTCATTAACTAACTGTCCATAATACTCGTAGTTTTGAACCACATAGGTGATCAATGTCGGTCCCTGTCTGCCTAGAGGTGACCGACGCTGGCTGATCCATGACCGACGTCGGTTGCCCTTTTTGTCTAATACCTGCCGATGTCGGTTGGCCTGATTGACACCTGTGTCTGTGACACTTCAGTAACCTCCTCCAACCTCCTTCATGTCTGCATCAGTGAAGCTTCTAGCTCCATAACCTAACACTCCTCTAGAATCAAATTTTACATGATACCTTTAATAGGTATCCTTTCTTCAGATAGATCCATGTTTAACTCTCCACTTACATCCTTAAAAAAATTACATTTGAGCAGAATGCTATAAGAAGTTATAAAATTAGCCACTAAGACTATCATCTTAATCCTCTTGTCTGGAAAAGCCACAAATGTAAATTGGGCATCTTTGATTTGACCCAAAAGTCATACTTGCTTATTTTTCATGGAGAAACATCTCCTAAAAGTCTTAGTTAAGGTGATATTGATGGATTTTTCTACCTTTAGTGAGCATAACATTATAAGAGGCTCCAGAATCTATTATGCAATTTCTCAACTTATGACCATTTACCAATAGAGAAACATAGAAAAGTTCTATTTTTCTAGAGACAACAAGGGGAGTAGTGACAAGATTATTTTGGGTAGATTTTTTTTTGAGGAATCATGGATAACTTTTGGAAAATATTATCCTATAAGGATGGTTTTGTTTTTGACATATTTAGCCAACCTATCAAACTGTTCAATATTAGCTTGTAAATACTCAACTTCAAACATTTGGATCCTTGTCTTCCTAGCATGATCTATTATGTCAAATAACTAGAATGAACTAAGAATAGAGGAAGGAAATCAATCATTCTAATTTTTATTTGATGTAGTATTGATTTGAGGAACAAAAGTAGAAGATATAGGATTTTTAGATGTACTTGCTTATTGCCCACTAGGTCCTTTGATTGGAAAGGTAGTTGATTTCCCCATTTAGAAATTGAGATCATTGGTTGAGGTTCTTCTCTTGATTTTCCCTTATCAACTTGTTGAGTTGACTAATTTTGGGACCTAGTGAAAATAGCATATGCTCCATCATACACTTCTTTTTTAGCTTCATCTTGGTAATTCAGAAAACCAATGGTAGAATCACTAGCTAATTATTTTTCTTCTTCTATAAAAAGATTAGCATCATTCTCTTGTTCCAACTCAAGTTGGAAAGAATGATCATGTTTAACTTCATAATAACCAACTACTGAGTTGACTAGCATTGCTTCAATGGCAATCTTCCCCTATGTAGGAGGAAGATGATTGGGTTTCTCTTAGTTTTTAGTAGAATTTCCTTAATATGAATTGGTAAATGTCCTCCTTGGTATATCTTGATAATAAGGAGTGACAGACATACCTTGGGACATTTGCCTTTTTAGAGCTAGTAATTCATTTGCTAACTTTTACACCATTGGGTCAGTGGTGCTTATGAAATAATTCTCAGTAGAAGAAGAAACTCTACTTCTATTATAATCTCTTCTTATCTTACCCATAATGATAAGATCATCTTTGACTTTCATAGCCAAAATATGAGATACAAAAATATCTACAGGGCCATCCTACCTTAACAAAAAACTCACTTCAGGAAGTTGAGAATTGATAAAGAAGCACTTAAGATTCTTTGGTGTTGGCTAAGTGATTACAGGGATCCTATTTCTTAGCTTATTGAATTTATCAATGAAGTATCACATAGGCTCATGAAGCTCCTTCTTAATTTGTGTAAGTTGAGCCAATAAGGCATGTGCATCTTCTACAAGTTTTAACCTAGCCTCAAACTTAGTCTTGAGAGTGTTTTAATTGGTTATAGTCTGAGCTTGAAGATGATAAAACTAATCTACTCTAGTACCTTGAAGTGCTTCCACAAAAATCCTTACTACCACATCTTCATGTTCAACACCTATCACACCATAGGCTATGCAGAAAGCTATAATGTGTTCATTAGGGTGAACTTTTCCATCACCATAGAACTTGGAAAAATTCTTTCTTAATCTACGAGGTAGCTCATGAAAAAGTGGGGTTAAATTTAGAGGACCAAAAGCGTTACCCCAAGAGTTTTGGGCTGCCATTATATGATGATTAAAATGTGGGATAACAAACCTTTGTAGAGTATGAATAGACAAAACTTTTCTAAAACTAGAACTAGAAGATTTACCTAGTATTAGAGACCTGGCGTTAGTAGGAGGAAAAGTCCTAGTTCACTAAAGGCGAGGTTGTAGAGGAAAAATATCAAAATTATTTTTTTGCGTCAACTCAAATATATGATCAATAATACCTTGAGCTCTCTTGCTTCACATATACTATGAATCTACTATAATGTAGTATACTCAACAAAATTTTGAAACAAATGAAAAAGAACTAGAAATTCTTCAACTCAGAATGTGAGGCTTCAAATTAGGTGTTCTTTCCCCAATGGAGTTGCCAAAAAACTATTGCATGAATATTTTGTCTTCAACTAATTGAAGACAAAATGGTTATATTAGCCATAGTGTAATTAGATAAATCTCTCCTCTCAACAAGGGGAGGTTCCATATAAACTATCACAAACTAATTTAAACTTAATACTAATTCAGGGGTGTGACCATATCATTCATTTCTCTTTTTTCAAAAATAATGTTTATAAAATAAAAGAACACTTTCTTGATATTAACTAAAAAACTAAGAAACCCATAAGAGAACAAAGTCTATCATTGCTTCTTTTACTGATTCATAACTTAGAACATATTAGAATGAGGTTCAACGCAAAGTCTTCACCAAAAACTATAACAAAATAAATGATCACAAAAGATAATATTAGTTCAAAGCCTTCCTAATATCCTTTACTTCTAAATCACCAAATCATAAACTAAAGATAATTGTTGTAGCATAAAGTCTCTACAATCAACTTTAGAACATCTCCTAGATTATTTTCACTCACACTACTATTTAATAAAATAGATATGATCATATTAGGAAAAGGACATAAGAATAATTTCCAATACAATAAAATTTATTTTAACACAAAATTTGAAATGTCACTTGCTTTCTCATTCACTTGATAAAATTTGATTTACAATTTAAACTAATAGTCTTAAAATGCTCTTCAATTTGGCAGAGTTCCATTTCAATAACTAAAAGATCCATCATTACAATAGAGGCCCTCTTTATTTATAGGGAGCAGCCTTGAGAAAATTTAGGAAAAACATAACTACTTTGACCTATATAAAAATAGGAGTCCTTATTAACTTGGGACTTCCTATTTTTTACATGTAATTACATATGAAAAAAGTACATATAAAAATTTCCAAAGTTATTTCAAAAGTACATCTAAAAAATGGATAATAAACTAAGGAAAAAAGATACTACTTCAATTCGTATCACCATATTTCTTCATGTGCCCATCATACATAGTGAAATTTGCTTGTATCTTGATACTATCTAGACTAACAGTGTTCCTAAAAATCATCTTAGCTCTAACTATGGCATCTCTTACTATGGTGACTAATTTTGCATGACTAATTAACTTAGTTTTCAAATCATCTAGAATTAATTGATTGTCTATAATATTGTCCACAAAGGCTATTGAAAATGTTTTATCTTCAAATTCTTTTTGGAACATATCTTTAAATTCCTGAATCATTTCTTCTGCCAAGAGAAATTGGTTATCTTGTGATGCAAGCTTGCAAGGTAGCTCTTCCAATTTATGCAAAAGACTGACATCACTTTGTTCATTGAGTTTCCTTGTAATTTCAAGGTCATTGATCAAATATTTAAACACACGATTTCTATATGTCAATGATTCTTTAGTTTTAGTATAATAATCCCTATCAGTAATGATGTCAATTGATATTAGAGTACTTATTTTTAGTTTTCTCATCTCTACTACTTATCATGATTCTTTTCTATACTCTCAATATCTTGAGAAAAAACATCAATGAGGTCATCAAGTTCTGCTCTTATTTTCCTTATTTTATCTATCTTCTCAGATAGCTTTATAAATAGGTAAATTCCTTGTGCACACATCCTATCTAAGTACTCTTCAAGTACTTTTCTTCTAAGATGAGTATTTTTTGCTTTCTGAATGATGGGGTATTCTATAGAAATGGCCTCATGAGTTACTACTTCTAAAATGAAAGTGATTTTTCTTACCACCATAGTCAACTATTCTACCATTACTTTGTAGTGATCTTTCATTTCTTTCTCCCTATCAATTTTTTGAATTAGGATGTCCATGGCTAACTGCATATCATTCTTTGCACTTTCATGATTTATCTTGCCTAATTTAACTCTAGAGATAGAGTAATCATTCATATCAAAATTTTCAATGGTTTCATCCTGTGGAGGTCTTACAATCTCTAGAAATTTGTATCCCTTGTCCCCAAGTATTTTTGAAATAATCTTTGGCTTCTTTAGGATCTTGGCTTTTATAGGCACCAGTTTATTAAAATTAAAGTCATCTAGGGAATGGATTATTTCTTCCTTTTTGGTGTATAAACTAAAAACCATGGTGGAAGCATATAATTACCATATTAGGGTCTGTCCCCATTGTTGGCATCACTAGAACTACACTTTCACTGGTAATGGAAATAATAGGTGGAGTGTTAGTAAAAACTACACCTTTTACAAAGTGATCAAAAATAGAAGTATCTCCAATATCAAAAGATGAGGAAGACAAACTATGAATATACCTTGAGGAATGATAACATCTTCAAAAATGTTTTGAGGGTTGTCCAAAATTATTTTGGAAGGAGAGGGAGATTCAGAAGAGGGAATATTTATAGGAAAAATTGACAAAGGAGCTGTAATAGGTGTGTCAGGCAAGGGAGAAGAGACTCCTATTTATTGTTGTACATTATCTTGTGGGGGAAAAGTTACCTCATATTATTTATTTTTAGGCCTATATTCAATCTCCATCTCTTCTATTGCTAGTTCTTCGGTGCTCTATTTCTCAACATCCATATCTTCTATTTCAGACTCTTTTTCCATAGCTTTTGACTTATTCATCACAAATATGATCTTAGGATTCTATGGGTTGAAAGAAGAAGGAACATCACTTTTGTTCTTCATCCTATTTTGTACCTTTCTTCTTGTTTCCTCTTGAATCTTAGTTTCTAAACTTGTGAGGAATTCTTTCAAGGTAATTCCCTTATTTGCTAGTCAATTATTGGTGTTTGTCAATATAGGTTCAAATATTTTCTTCAAAGAGGCTAAATCTTTTTAGGACCATTATATTGGAGGGAGAGGGGAATTAACAACCTATTTAGTATTATATATATCATTAATCAACTCTCCATCATCCACTAGATCCTCAGGGATATCAAAAAGTCCTAGATATTCAATCTACTCAAGAGATAACCTATTGTAGTCCAACTTCCTGACATCTTCTTTTGTTCTCAAATCTACCAAAACATCTTCAATCATAGGTTTATGGAATTGGGTTTTCCTCTTGATAATGTCTTTCATGCCCCTGTAGTCAAAATTTGGTCTTCTCTTAAATTTATTCATAGTTACAAGTTGCATCTTAGTTTCCATGACCCTAGCATTCACAGCAATTAACACTGAATACCTACCAATTTCAATTGGGAACCTAAAATCAAGATTCTTGAGCTCCACCTATTTGTTATGCATGATGATCATTTATATGCATAACTCTATTAAGACTATAAGGATGACCTTGGAAAAATCCAACCCTCATGTATGAGAAAGAAGGAAACTATAAGAACATGCATCCAAAATTATTTACCACTATCCAAGCCTCATCTAAAAATTTTCTTTGTTCTAGTTGAGGATAAAAAAGATATAAGAATACTATAAAGAAATCATCATTTACTCTCTTGAAATGATGAATAAAACCCTTCAATGTTAATTGAGAATAGTATTGATACACAAGGATTACTCTCCTATCTCCTTCTGATGTTAGACCTAAAAATATTTTCATTACAGCTAAAATATACACCAAATAAGAAGTCATGTAGAACTTGAAGGTAGTGGACACCTTCATCAATTGTTCATCCAAAGCATTGCTGATTTGTTTTCTCCAGAAGATGGTTTGTTTACCTTGGAGTATTACCTTGATGAAAGGGTACACCTATTCATGAAACTATGAGAAAGAGGACAAACCTCTTATCCTACTGAGAAGAGTTATTAGATCACCAACTTCTTCTATAAAGTCACTTCTAGGAAAACTCTGTGGCTACCTTGACAAATTTGACCTTAACATCTTGAGCCATTTATTATTGATTACCTTCTTTGCCTTTTCAAGATTTTTGTCATACTCTTTTTGTGCTTCAACAAAATCAATATTTATCACTTATATATCAGGAGGGCACATAAACACCTTATCAATGAATTCAGGATCTAGTCTGATTATCACATTGCCACTAGCGTCCATCACAACCCTAGTATATTTGTTATAAAACCAAGCACACTGAAGAAAAAATTCTATGTTGTGAGATACCACTGAGAAAGAAGATACCAAATGAATGTTATTATCAATTATATTCTTTATTTTAGAGCTAGGATTACTTGACTTGGTTCTCTCCACAAACTCAGCCATGTCCACATGGCCAATCTCTATATCTCTAATGTCATCGACATTAGAAGTAACTGAGGTGATTATAAAAACACCTTAATATTTGTACTTCATTACTTTTGACTTATTTAGAGACAACTCAGTCATTTGAATGAGTTGTTATTAGAAAAATGTTGATGAAGAAGGAAGATTCACAAAAGAAACTGCAACAAAAAGTCATGATCATACAATTATAGAAAAAATTGGTAATCTATAAAAATTGCATGTTGATGATCATGACTATGGAGATGCATTTGAAAGGGCTAAAGTGTGATCATGCCAAAAACTCAAATGAAATTAGGCTTGGAAAAACAAAATTAAAGATATCCTAGAGTTAGAAAAATTTAAGAGAATGTTTGCATGGGCAACAAAATTTACTACCCTTGCATGTGATGGATATTACCATATTGTATAGGTAGAAAAATTCACCACTATTGCATATTTGTCACATGTTGGAGAATAAATTTATGCTGACACTATAATTAATAAAGAAAATACAAGTTTTATGTTTTGAGCAGTAGAATTTGTCGCTACTGTAGGTAATGAGAGCAATGTTTGAGAGGCAATTTTTACTGATACCACATGTGATATCGGTTGCAAAGTTTTTTATTTTTAAATATCACTTTTAAAGGCTGTAAAAATTTACCACCCTTACACTTCCTATTGAGAACATCTCAAAATACTTAAGCATTGAAAAATGTCATCTTTGCATTTGACTTGTTTGCAATAGGAAGTGTGAGAGCGGCTTATTAAAGCCATCATCACAAAGTTTTTTGGACGATGGTTTTTAACCAAATTTGGAGGGTAAACCTTGGTTGGGTCAAATCACTAATGATATGCACAATAACCTAGTGCACGAATGAAGGTTGGAATATTTCCTCGGTTTGACCCACTAAAGATAAAAAATCTAGGACACAAACATATAAAAGAATAAGGGTTCGATAAACCAAAATGAAAATATTAATCTATAGTAAATATCACTCAAAAAATGAAACCTTAGAAGTCAAAAACAACTTATCTAGTGAGTTCAAAACCCTAAGCTTGGCAGTGGTGAATTCAAAATCTTCCTCCATTACCATGGTTGAGCAGTTGTGAAAAGGGGTCAATGAAACTCTGATAAAAGAAATGACAAAAAGAAATGCATTTAAAATCTCCAAAATAATATTTTAATACTTATCATGAGTGGCCATTAATGCCACTTGAAGTTGAAGATCTTGAAGATCTTGCTCAAGTGGTGAATTCAGCCAACCTGACACGTGTTGGCAATAATAACATGCAATGGTAGTAAAAAGTGTCGCTCGTGCATGTTGAAAAACAAAAACCATGTAAAAGTGGAAAAAAGTGCCAACCTTACATAAGAAAAATCAAAATTCTCTAACACCCTCAAAATGATCAAAATTGACATTTTGATCAGTTTATGACTACATCAGGTTTCATGATTTTTGAGAAATCATGACGAGGTAATGTCGTAAACTTTCCTAGGATGTTAGACAACTTCACTTGAGATCAAGAGAATCTTGTCTTGATCAATAAACTTAGAGTGTAGATTATGAAACAGACAAGTTTCATAGGGGTTGTCCACAAAATGAGAGTAGCTGATTTTTGGAACAACACATCCTAAATTGAATATAACAAGCGAATAATTACTCTATAAAATTCTTTGCAAAAAAGAGGTTAAAAAATTTCTTCACTCTAAATAGAAAAATATGAATTGATTTAATTTAATTATTATTTTGATAAATTTATGTTACAACTTAAATAATTGAGAATTTCATCTTTTTAAAATTTTATTTTTTTGATTCCAAATAGACATTGGAAATAAAAATTAGTAGTGATTTTTTTTGCTCTCATAAATTGCTCTTGAATTGGTCAGAAAGCATAGTGGCTGAAGGGGTAAAAAATTGTTTAAGTATTAATAATGAATTTCACATCCTAAAAGAATTAGGTTCAATTTCCTAATTTAGAAAATTAACATTTTAAGTATTTAATTTACATGCATTCTGTTATAACTAACATTACACCTTTCTTATTTTAAATAAATGGGGACCCACTTTTATTTTGATTTGGCCATGTTTGTTAATTTTTCCCTTCATTCTATGGAAGTTTTATCAGACTGCTCCTTAATCTCAAAACTTATGATATTTTACATTTTAGACCAACTTATTAATACATTTCAGGAGTTTTGTACTTATGCAGGTTTTGGGACTTGGTTTTATTCAAAATTCTTTTGTTCAAGATTTTGGTAGTCAGATATTTTGTTTGGTACTTAAGTTCAAAGAGTTTATTCATTAGATATTTTCTTTATAGAAACTATTCAGGACTTGGTCTTCAGACATTTTTTTCAGAGTTTGTGTTCAAAGGTTGTGTTCAGGACTTGTTGATCAGAACTTTTGTTCATGAATTTTGTTTAGGTATTATTTTGTTTATAGCTAGTTTTATTTGGAACTCCTTTAAGATTTTGGTCATCGAGGTTTATGTTAGAAGGTTTTGTTCATACATTGTTTTGAAGTTTTTAGTTTTTAGACATTTTGCTCATGGATTGTGTTCAATGATTCAATTTGAGAGAAATGTTGGCTTGGTCCCAACACACAACCTAATTCCTGACTACCGAAAGCCTGCTAGACTTAGCCAAAAAAAGTAGAACTACTCCATGACACTTGTAAAAGATTGTAAAGACATGGCTTACCCACCAAATAAAATAACAAGGTTTGAATTGTGTAGGTAAAGAGAGTTTATTAATGTTGAGAATTAAAAATATAAAAACTAGAATTGAATGTAACATCTATATCAATGACTTACAACTATTGACATGTTCATTGATCACAAGTGAACTCTAAGATCAATTGTTATTATATGAATAAAGCCTTAGCCATATACACATCAACTACAAAGAAGCAATCAGTAGAAAGGAGTTTTTAAAGACCATGAAACTAAATTTGAGAAAACCAATCAAATTGTAATGGCTTCATCATCTTAGGTATTTAGAGGATTATTACCACCATCCTAATTTTACATTAAATGTTCTACAAAGTATATAGACATTGTGTTTGATGTTACAATATTCAATGATAGATATACCAACTATTTAGACCTATGGGACACCACTGATGAGTCTGATGCATTTTCTCATGAAGGAAATATATCACTTACATAACACTAATTAGTGATAGACCTACTCTCTCTCTCAATAGATAAGGATTACACTTTATGGAAACCAAGCCCAAGGTCATGCCATGTATTGACCTACTATAAGACTTGTTTTTTTTGGCAAGGTGATAAATTACATTTTATTACATCACATTGATCATAATATAGTCATGGATTGCATCTCAGGTGATGATTTCCAAAGGTATTTATCTCTACCAATTCCAAATACTATTTTTGACATGCATAGGGTGGGAGCATGGAATAAGAATAATTCAATTGATAAAACTTTAAGTGTATGTCTTCTTCTTAGGGAGCTTATGTTCTTGAAAGTAAAATACCCTATACCTATCAAAAAATTTAGAATGGGGGTCCATATCAGGATGTCCCTATTGAATAGGCTATATGGCATGCCAAGTATCCATTTTCTCCACCTAGATTAGGTGCCACTTCTAGATATGTCTATGACCTCCAACATGAATTTTTACCTAGGGGACATTATCATCTTTAAGCATAGATAGAGCTCTACATAAAGGCAAAATATCCAATTCTTTAGGAAATTTTTATATGATGTCATACCTCCTCAATATAATAGTGGGAACTATATATAGGGATTATGGGGAGATTTGGAGCCCAACTACTGACTACATAAAAAATCACATTTGTGATTATTATCAATTCATGTACATATATGTATACACCAATCATATCACCCAAATTATAGAGGATGTATATCTTCAAGTATGGAAAGCCATCCATGAGGCCCCACTACTTAGGATATCTAAAAGTATAGTAGATACATTAGCACCTCAGGGTGACTGTTACCTATACCCAGATTATATAGTAATCATGGTCATTGATAATATGGTCAACCCATTATGCCTCCCCAAATATGTGCTTAATAATATTGAGAGAAAGAGATTGTATTATAGCTTGGGTGGAGTATAGAAGAATAAAAGCACATTCTATGGGTCCCATATGATAATAGGCAAAATGTGCTAAACAATGAGAAAACATTTTAGGGATGTGGGTGATAAAAGGAAGAATTATCAGTTGAATACCTTTCTTAATAGAGATTGGGACCTTCATGGTCAGATTCAAAAACATATCTAGGGATTTGGTATTCTCTACCATCATGTTTCTTATCCATGATTTTTTGTTCTTAAATGCAAAATATGACACCTAAGTCATGGAAAGGGCACAAATTATGGGGCTAAAAGAAGAATACTTGAAGATAATTCAAAGATAACCTTCAAAATCAATTCAAGATATGTATACAAGACTTCAACCCATTAGATAATGGACTAATTCAAACTTCTAGCTCAACAAACCCTTGTAATTAGTAGAATAAGGAAAGCCTTATCAAGAAGATCCTCAAGTATTAAAGGTTGTTAAGATAGATCCTAGTGTAACTAAAGCTGAGAATCAAGGAGCGCAAGAGGATCCAATTCTCTTGGACTCCTCTAATTCAAAAGGCTAAGATGACCCAACTACACCACCACTATAGAAATATATAGGTAAAAATATTGTTACTACCTCACATCAGTGATCCTCCTCCTCAACTAAAAGGCTATAATATTATTTTTACCTTTTGAGTCACCCTTATTCAAATTTTCATGAATTTTACCATTAAAGAAGTTCACTCGCTTATCATCTTTTGTGTATGAAAATTTTAAAGAATTGAACCTTTAAACTTGAACCTCATAGCGGAGTTCAAGATTTAAATGGTTCAATAGGTTCAATGGTTTAATGTTTCTAAAAGTAAACTATTTGTCCTTTTGTGTATTTCAATTATGACTTTGAACCTTCCAATTAAACTTGAACCCTTTTTCATTGATTCAAGAGTTTAATGGTTTAAGAGTTCAATGATTCAAAGAATTCAATACTCGATGTTTTGTAAAGAGTCATTTTCACTCAGTTCCCTTGTATAAATTTATATATCATTAAACATATTTCTTGAACCTACCACTTGAACCTCATAGTAGAGTTCAAGAGTTCAATGGTTCACTATTTTAAAGTTCAAAGTTTTTGGAAAGGTCATATGACTATTGGTCGGTTTGTGTAGTTCATCTTGTATCTTTGAACCTTGAAGTTGAACCACATTTCCAAAATTTCAAAGGTTCAATGGTTCAATGACTATACTCTCATCTCTCCCTAAGGCTTTCTCTAAGTTAAAATTAGGGGGAGATTTAGAGGAGAATATATCTGAAACTCATTATAAAGTGGAAAATTTTAAATTTTCATGAGGTTACAAATAATCATTACTCATCAAAATCATGCATAAAAAAATCTTGCCATTAATGCATTTTTCAGAGTGTGTGTCTTATCAATCATATTTATCATGTATTATTTTGGTTTAATTATTTGATCTAGTTAATATCTGTATCAAGAGAGAACAAGTCAAATTTAGCAAACAAACATACTAGGCAATACAAAGGATAAAAACACAAGTGGTATAAGATATTTGATTACTCAAATTAATAGTGATTTCAGATACATTTAAAGTGAGTTTTTCTCTTACTATAAGCCATTTCTATTACTTGGTTGGAAATAAAAATCCATTTGAGTTTATGGCATTATTTAAGAAGTTCAAAACATTTTCTTTTCATTATATTCTCCAACCTGTAGCCATAAAATCTGCATGTCTTGATTACGAGCATGGTCCTGATGTCATATGTTCTCCTCCTAAAATTGGTGACACCTCTCTAGTCCAATACGACTTGGAAGATTTTAAGGAAATATTTATAAATCTTGTGTCAAATCCTATGATGTAGAAGATAGTAGAAAGTGCCTTGGTTGAAGTTACAACCTTTCCCATGGCTGTACAATTCCTTGAATTAGTTCTAAATTGCATCAATAGATATGAACCTTAGAATAGGTGCATCAGAACTACCAATGGTAATATTTTAATTTATATCAATAGATAAACCCTAATGTCTATGATGAGAATTACTCCCAAGGAACCATATTCTAACCTTAGTATTACTTCTTCTTATGGTTATTTTTCACTAAAGAAAGCAATTTACAAGAGCATGATTGCAAGAAATTGGCTTTTGAAATTATAAAAAGGGGGTTCAAGATTACCCAAACCATTAACAAGAAATCACATGATTCCAGAAGTACAAAATATTATATTGTTACTACATAGGCTAAAGGGTAGTGCTCAGGCATATTATTGGGAAGACTGGATGTACTTTTTCATACAAGTGATCCTCTAAGGATAACAATAGTTGGATTGGGTGGAAATTATAGCTAAATGTTTATATCTAGGTTTAAGTAATTGTTTGGGAAATAAATATTTTTATATATCTTCGTACCTCTTCTATTGCCTAGCTTCTACAAGATAATGGGTAGGGTTATCTCATGCACCCTTAGCTAAAGATAGCAAAATTTATGACTATTACTCAAAATTACAAATGCATAATTGATATGAGCATTACAAGAGGGTTAATGATGTTTTTATTGGGAGAATGATCTTTGAATTAACAAACAACATCAATAAGAGGTTGTCTAATGAAGCTATGCAAATGATTAATATTTATGGTAGTTTCTTTATTCAATTTTCCAAGTTCACTTATATCATAGTTGGGGGTTTTAATGGTGAACCTTTGAGGTTAGCTAGGTGTGTTTTTGATTGATTTATGTTAATAGAATTTTGTAGACAATTAGCACATGTAGATAAAAAATTCTTATTAAGAAATAAATTTGGTATATATTTTCCTATTAAACTTGGATGTTATTCATGTCATTTAGCATTTGATGCTTTGAATTTAGAATTGGATCTTAAAAAAATCAATTTTCAATACTTCATAGCTAGATCCCAATTTGACAACAAAGGTTTTGCCAGGGATAACTTGGATCTTGGAATAGGGTTGTCACATATTCCTCAATTAGAGAAATATTTGGGAGGATTATTCAGATGAATTCAAGGTCAGAAGAAGACTGTGGTCCAGGTTCTCCCTAGGGAAAATAATCACCCTTAATTTAAATATGAACATTTATAGAATTTTTGATAATGAAGAATAGGTGACTGATTTGCAATTTGAATAGATAAAGCAATCACCTATTCTAGAAATTGATTAGGGTAAAAATGAAGAAGATAGACTTGAGGTTAAGACCCTCCTAGTGATAAGAATAATTGAGAAATGGTTGAGAGAGCAAAAAATGGAGGGAGCTCAAAACAAAGCTTCCCAACAATGTACATCAATAATTGAAACACCATCCCCAATAAGCTCCTCTAACCAACTTATTGTTATCTATGATGCAGGTACATCCAAGTCAAAAATTGGAAGGGGTCTTATCATCAAAGGATTTGAGAAGGCCATTATAACTACTCTACCTCCTCATGCCACCAGATAAAGGACTCACAACAAGAGAAACAGTCATATTTATAAAAAAGTAATTGTGGATTTAAATTTTGAAGAGGATTTAGGAGAAGCAATAGGTGATAAAGAATTTGATTCACCAATGGTGGAGGAGGTTAGTGTAGATCAATAGGCAAAGATTGCTTTTGATTATACTAACCTGATGATTATTTTAAATGTGCCTTCTGATCAACTAAATCTTGATAAAGACGCCTCAAATTTTGAACCTAAGAGGCTAAAAAGCTCAATCAGCAACAAAAGGAAAATAATACCTTTTTATTTGCCCTTGGAGGATATGGTAAGTGTTTAGGAAAAACTCCTAAATCTAAGAAATTAAAAACATCCAGGGTAGATGTTGACCCTAACATATGGAATTAGAATGCAGAAATACCCCAGCCAAAAACCAATGAATAAGTTTTAGATCCTTCAGTTCAAGATTTTACAATTGAAAAGATAGATCTTGGGACTGCATCACATGTCACAGAAGTGCATCACCTTGAAGCATCCACCAAAAGGATAGTCAATAGAACCTGGAAGGATGAAAAAAATAAAAGGGAGTTAAAATATACCATGCAGTCAATGGTTGAATACATTGACACCATTCATAATCTAGATCCACAACCAATTGTCCAACTGCCCCTATCTTTTGATCCAAAATCACTTGTCAATCAAAAGATGTTAGATCAGATACACCAAATCAAAATGGTTAACAGGATATTTGATAATCAGTTGGATGGCATCATTTAGAAAGGTATGAAATACATTCATAAATTGAATAACATATATGATCTAACCATAATTACTGTTGAATATTTGAAAATACAAAATGCTTTATGGATAAAATATGAAGGAAAATGGTTGAGTGTGATGAACCAAATTGATGAGGTATAAAAGTATGGAATAACAAAGTTTTTGTCAAAAAATAATTTGAAGGACTGGATGAAGATGTATTATATGTAAATAAGAAAAACATTGAATGGAGGAATTTAGTATCCCAACAAGGGTGAAATGAAATCACAAAAATGATCAAAGAAATAAATGAATTCATTCATTCATTACAGCATGATCTACATTATATTGATGTGAAATACATAAAGGATGATGGAAAACTAGAGAAGGACATCAATACTATGATTCAATCCTTTAGGGAAAAGATCAACATCGTTAAAGAAAGTGACAACTTATCAATTAAAAATTTCTCTCAGATTTCAAAGGTAGAGTCACTTTTTTGTCACTGTATTGACACACTCCTAGAACATGTAGAAAAGATGGGAAAATTTTTGAGGGAAGAAAACATCTAGAAGGAAAGAATAAATCACGTTAGTATTCCCAACCTCTCAATAATCCAAGAGTTTTTTATAACATTTCAGGAGTGGAAAGCTCAATGTACCTACCCAACTGAACATAATAAATCTAGAGATCCTAATCCATCACTTCAGTAATGATTTTATTTACATAGTTTTTTTATTCAGTTGTTGAGTTGCTTTTCTATTCAAAACTTGATCTTTAAATGGATTTGTTAAAAAACTAAATCCTTTATGGGTCAGAGTTACTTTAACTCTAGTTTAGTTTGAAAGACTGATTAATTAGGGCAAATGTATATATATATATATATATATATATTTGGTTAAAAAAGAGAGGAGAGAATAGAAAAAAGTAAGGAGATAATATTTTTAGAATTGGACCACTATTGTTTATAATATATATGATGTTTGTCTGAAATATTTTTTATCTGTGAATGAAAAGGAGAATCAATTACTACATACTTAGATATATACATTTGATTATTTGAAATTGGATTTTCTATGTAAAATCTTCTTTCATATAGTGATTACTCTTTAATTAGACAATTCATTGTACATTTTTTTATCTTTTATTGGTTCAAAAATGTGTGTGTGTGTGTGTGTGTGTGTGTGTGTGTGTGTGTGTGTGTGTGTGTGTGTGTGTGTGTATTTATCTCTTTGATTGTTATTGAAAATAGAATCTATGTATTCTATTACCCAAATCTCGCATTCATAGCATGATGATGTATGGATGTTAGTTTGATTTTAAACACTTTCTAGTTAACAGTGTATCTGAATATTTGAAATCATTAAAAATCTTAAAGGGAGTTATACCTTAATTTAGAGGGGAACTAGTCTTGATAGCTCACCCATTTATTTTTTAACTTATTTGTTCTTGAAAGAAGAAGGGTATGGAGTCAAAATAAAACATTTTTAGATAAGGACAAATCTGTTAGCCAATAATTTTTGGTGACTCCATTGGGGAATCAAAATTGAAATATTTAAAATAAAAATAGTCACCTTAATATGAGGTAATAATGGTGCTTCTACATGAAAATATAATTCCTATTTTTCAACCTACTATTGGTTTTTAAGATGAACATGAAGATATAATTAGTCAGTTAAATACTCTTGCCTGGAATTCTTGTCAAAATATTGATGATTATATGATAGCAAGTAGAATATTTGAAAAAGAAGAAGAATTGGCTGATAATATAAGATTTTTGTTACTCAAAGGAGGCAAGAAAAAAATGCATCAAAGAATTAAATCCCCTAAAGTGTGAAGTGATTAAGAAAAGTATAGAAGTTAATAATTATAATATCATAAGATGGATTCCAGAAGATACATAGGGTTTTTAAGAAGAGAGGGAATTAAAGATTCTACTTTTCAAACATTACAAAGCTTAAATTTTCCTTATATTCATACCCACATTATAAAATCTAGAAGTAGACCTCATAGCCCTCCTAAGCCCTCTACATCCTCTTTCTGTCAAGCCTTAACTCTTTCTGGTACTATCTTTCCTTTTGCCATAAGTTTTATTCCAATGGTCTAACCTTGGGGAGTAGCCATAGGACCTCTAAATTTAGGGGCCAACTTGAATCCTTTGCCTAAAAATGGAAGGGAAAATTTACCCAAATTTAATGGAGATGGAAGATAATCACCAGAGGAATATCTGAGTGCCTTTGTAGTAGCATGTGGTGTGTTAGGCATACAACATCAAGATGTAGCCATAAGGCTTTTTATACAAAATCTAACTGATATTGTAGCACAATGGTTTTATCATCTAAATGATTCCTCAATCACAAACTAGAATGATATGAAAATTATGTTTGAAAATAGGTTCAAAAGCGTAGAAGATGAACATTCCCTTAGAAGATGAACATTCCCTTGGATGAAGATGTAATATTCTAAAAAGGAGATACATGAGCCCATGAGGGAATTTATAGACAAATTCAATAAAATTATGAACAAGATTCCTACTACTAAAAGGTTGACTACTAAGAATTAGAAATGTTTCTTTATTAATTCTATGTCTCCTGATATAATTTTTCATCTAAGAAGAGCTGAAATTATGGATTTAATAGACACATAATCATTGGTAGTTGAGTTAGAGGATGATCTTATTATGGTTATAAAATGGAAGAAAGAAGTCCAAGTACCTAATGCTCATCCCTCATCCTCTATGGATCCTATAGTTCAAAGTCTAGTCAATGATATGATTGCCCTTGAAAGATAATTAACTAAGGCTAGTGTTTCATTCCAACAATCATATCAAGATATTGGCAAAATAAATCAACAAACAAATACTGGTAAGATGTTACCACTTACAACAACACAACCAAGATTGACTATTGAAGCCCCTCCTGGAAGTAGTAGCATGTGTGTCTTTCATTTGACTACTGATCATGATAGAAATTCTTGTCTAGAGATGCTTAGATATACTCAAATGATTGCTACTCAAGATGTCTTAGGGGAGATTACTGAAGAAGAAAGGAACTTTGAGGGACCTAGTGACTCTAAAATACACTTCCTAGAATATGATTTAGATTCAGAAAGAGGAGGTAAAATATTGGTTACTTTTGAAGATCTTTCATGTGTTATGCTTACCAGAAGTCAAAAGAATCTAAGACTTTCTAATACTCAAGAAGTGCCTATTAAAGGTAAGGAACCTTTTACTAAAACCTCTTATGCTAATTTGAAGACCCAAGAAAGTAAATTGTTACATAGAAATGATTGTGAGACTTCTTTTGATATTTTAGAATTTTTTAAGTCTGTGAAAATTCAAATATCCCCTACTGAATATCTCAAGTTGAAACCCAAAGAACTTGATAAATTAGTTAAATATGTAAAAAATGGACCTACACAAGTTGAACCTGAAAGTCAATTAAATGTTAATACTAAGTCTCCCATTGATCAATTATTTACTTCTCCACCTGAATCACTACTCATACTTCTAGAATGACCCTCAATTCATCTGATGATACTCCTTATATGACTGATATGAAACCCAACCCATTTTATGTTTCTTTGTTCATAAATGGTCATAAACTCAGCAATTGTATCATAGACTCAGGTGCTTCTGATAATATAATGCATTCTTATGTAGCTAAAGCCTTAAGATTATCCCTTAAAAAAATGTTTGGTAGATGTTACTCCATGGATTTCAAACAAATTTCTTTGCTTGGAAAAATTAAAGATGCATGAGTTGCCCTTGCAGCCTATCCTAATAAAAAGGTGAAGTTGATTATCTTGGTACCAAAAATCCCTGCTAGTTATGGGATGTTGTTGAGTATAAATTTTTGCAAATATCTGGGTAGGTAAATTAAATTCGATTGGTCAGAAGCTATAATTCTAGTGGGAAAGCAAAAAAGTTAAGCTAGAACCTGAACCTAAATGCAAGTTTATGGTATATCCTTCTAATGATCTTAAGTCTCAAATTCTATTTGAAGAATGTGAATTTGGTAACTATTTTCTTTTCTCTAAGGATTTAAAGGAAGAATCTATCCTAAAGTCTATTCATTCAAATGATCTATAGACCATGGAATTTGATGGTAGTTGTGCTACCACTAGTTTAGGAGCAGGGGTTGTGTTGATCTCACCTGAAGGTGAAACTTTTCCTTACTCTTTAAAGTTAAAATTTAAAAATACTAATAACACTGTAGAATATGAATCTTTATTTCTTGGGTTAAATGAATCTAAAGGAAAGGGTGTAAAAATACTCAAGGTAAGAGGAGATGCTGAATTAATTGTCAAATAAGTGAGAGGCATTTTTTCAGTTAAAAATGACAGATTAAGATGTTACAAAAATAGAGTTTGGGATGAGATACAATGTTTTGATGCCTTTTCTATTGAAGTAATTACCAGAGACCAGAACACTTGAGTGGATTCTCTAGTAGTATCACTTCTCTTCTTCTCCCACACTATGATTTCAAAAGGGATTCATATAGAATAGAACTAATCTATCGTCCTAATGTCCTAGATAATGCTGAAAATTGGCAAGTTTTTAAGAGTAATAAATAGATCAAAAAAAATTTAGAGAATGTTGATATGTTTATGGGGACTTATTTTGAATGTTCTAAAACATAATGTAAAGAATTTAGTCCTAACCTAGGGATCAATCCAAAAGATGATGTAATTCAATTAAAAGGAAACAAAATTCCTAAAGGATTGGTTTCTCTAGAACATTTGTTCACTAGACAAGATGAATATGATAAAATCAAACTTGTCTAGAATCCTAACAAAATAGAGGATTATGAGAAAATCAACATTACGAGTGAGGTTGATCCAAAATGGATATCCATTGGTAGGTGTTGTTCACCAGAGGAGAAAATTAAATTAATTAAATTATTGATTAAGTATAAAGATGTCTTTGCTTGGTGCTATGATTATCTTAAAGTCTTTAGACATAGGCAGTTTCAACATCATATTCCTTTGAAAGCAAATGCAATTCCATTTAGGTAGAAGCTGAGAAATTATAACCAAAAAGTTTTTGAGGCTATCTTTAAAGAGATTGACAAGATGTTGAAGGCCATGATTATTTATCCAATTCATCACTCCACTTGGGTGGTGAACATTGTTCTAGTGCAAAAAAAATGGAGAAATAAGAATTTGTGTTGACTTCAATAATTTGAACCAAGCCAATTTAAAAGATAATTATCCCTTTCCTATGATGGATCACATATTGCAAACTTTAGCTATGTCAAAAATGATGTCCATATTAGATGGGTTCTCGGGTTATAATCATATAAGTGTGGCTATAGCTGACCAACATAAAACTACTTTCACTACACCTTGAAGAACTTTTGCTTTTAATCGTATGCATTTTGGTTTGATTAATGTTGGTGCAAATTTTCAATGGGTGATGGATTCATCCTTTAAAGAGCTATAAGATAGAATTATTGTCATTTATCTTGATGATTTGACTATTTTCTCTAGAAAAAGAGAGGATCATCTGAAGAATTTGGAGACCATTTTACAAACATGCCTGAGTCATGGGATATCTCTTAACCCTAAGAAGTTAGTTTTCTATGTTATAGAATGGAATTTATTGGGACACCTAGTTTCAAAAAGTGGAATCAAGATTGACCTAGAAATAATTAGAGTAATATAATAGCTAAGTCTTCATTCTAATAGGACTGGAGTTAAGTCTTTATCTGGCTAGATTAATTTTCTCAGAAGGTTCATTCCTAATTTTGTTGAGATTACAAAACATATTGTGAGAATGATGAGTGAAAAACAAGCATTCAGATGGAATGAATCTACTAAGAAAGCATTTGAAGATATTTAAGAGGCAATTGCACAAACGCCTACTTTGGTAAATCCTGATTTCCAAAAAGATTTTGTTATTTAATGTTATACTTCAAAACATACCATGTCTGGTATCTTGTTACAGAAAAATGAATTAAATATAGAAGCCCCAATAGCCTTTATGAGTGTTCCTCTCAAGAAGCATGAACTTAAATATTCTTTGGCTGAGAAACAAGATTTTATTGTAGTAAAGGCTATTAAACAATTCAAATATTATATACTTCATTCTCATTCAATTATATTTGTTCCCAGTTCATCTATGAAAATCATTCTAACTCAACAAGATGTGGGATGAACAATAGAGCAACATGGGTTGATAAAATTTAAGAGTACAACCTAGAGATTAGGCCAACCAAATTAGTTAGAGGTCAATGTTTGTGTAAATTGATAGCCAAAAGTAAATAAGAAGAACTTCCTACTATCCTATTGGTGAGCTTACAAGATCCATGGTTCCTAAATGTGGCACACTATCTTACTTATGGAGACTATTCAAGTCACTTATCCCTAAAGGAGAAAAGGAATCTAAAGTTAAAATCAACAAAATATGTAATTTGGGGTGATGTCCTATACAAAAAGGGACTAGATGGAACCTTTCTGAGGTGTGTAGATAAGGAAAAACAATATAAACTATTGGAAGTTTTTCATAATAAAGCCTATGGTAGACATTTCTCTTCTTCAGTCACAACATTCAAAATCATTAGAAATTGTTATTATTGGCCAGGTATGTTCAAAGATGCATATAAATGGGTAGTTAACTGTAAAAAATGTAAATTGTTTTCAGGAAGACCACAACTTGCAACATTACCTCTGAGGCCTATCATTATTGAAGAACCTTTCAAATAATAGGGATTAGACTTCATTGGGCCTCTTTCACCTCCTTCAAGTGCTGGTCATACACATATTTTAACAACAACTAATTATTTTGTGAAATGAGTTGAAGTAGCCCCTATGAAAAGAACCACTTTAGAAGTGGTATGTAATTTTCTCAAAAAAAATATACTGGTACATTTTGGTGTTCCTCAAAATATTATGATAGATAATGCTACCAGTTTTTCTTTAAAGGAACTTACTTCATTCTACTATGAACATAGTATCTCTCTTTGTCACTCATCAGATTATTACCCTCAAGGGAATGGACAATCAAAGTCTAGTAATAAAAATTTGATAGCCATCATGAAGAAATTGGTGAGTAGTAACCCTAGATATTGGCATAATAAATTATATGAATCACTTTGGCCTAACAGGGTAACCCCAAAAAGAGCAATAAGAATGGCACTTTTGAGCTAGTTTATGGGATAGGAACACAGTTATCATTACCTCTAGAATTATTTGTAGATAAATTACAAAATGTTATTAAAGATAAATATTTTCAATATTATTTATAAAAAATATTTATTTACTTAACTAAGATTGAGGAGGAGAGGAATGAACTAGTTGATCATATTAATGCTCATCAAACCAAGGTTAAAAAGATTTTTTATCAAAAAAATAGACCTAGAAAGTTCATGGAAGGAGATGAATTATTGATATGGGATAGAAGGAGAGATCTTAAAGGAGCACATGGCAAATTTGATTCACTTTGGAAAGGGCCTTTCAAAAAGTTTTAGGTACTTGGCCCTAGTTCTTTTAAGTTGGAATATCTAGATGGAACTATTTTAGCCCTGTCCTATAATGGATAGGATCTTAAGTTGTATCAACTGTGAAATAGGTGTCCCCTATTTTGTATATAAACTTTCTCTTGTTGTCACATTTTGTGTTTTCCTTTCCTATTTTTTTGGTTTGTCTTTATCCTTTTCTTCCATTTCTATGTTTCTGGTCTACGTAACTAGAGTTTTTGAGTTCTCTACATTTTGCCATAAAATGCAGTTCCCAATCGGAGCCAATGTTACCTTTTAAGTCACCCTTATTCAAATTTTCATGAATTTTACCATTAAACAAGTTCACTCACTTATCATCTTTTGTGTATAAAATTTCTAAAGAATTGAACCTTTGAACTTGAACCTCATAGTAGAGTTCAAGAGTTAAATGGTTCAATGTTTCTCAAAGTGAACTATTTGTCCTTTTGTGTATTTCAATTATGACTTTGAACCTTCTAGTTGAACTTGAACCCCTTTTTATCAGTTCAAGAGTTTAATGGTTCAAAGAATCAATACTTGATGTTTTGTAAAGAGTCATGTTCACTCAGTTCCCTTGTATAAATTAATATATCATTGAACCTATAGCTTGAACATACCACTTGAACCTCATAGTTGAGTTCAAGAGTTCAACGGTTCACTGTTTTAAAGTTCAAAGTTTCTGGAAAGGTCATGTGACTATTGGTTAGTTTATTTAGTTCATCTCATATCTTTGAACCTCGAAATTGAACCACATTTCCAAAATTTCAAAGGTTCAATGGTTCAATGACTATACTCTCATCTCGCCCTGAGGCTTTTTCTAAGTTAAAATTAGTGGGAGATTTAGAGGAGAATATATCCAAAACTCATTATAAAGTGGATAATTTTGAATTTTCATGAGGTTATAGATAATAATTACTCATCAAAATTACACATAAAAAATTCTTGCTATTAATGCATATGTCAAAGTGTGTGTCTTATCAAGCATGTTTAGAACGTATTATTTTAGTTTAATTATTCGATCTGGTTAATATCTGTATCAAGAGAGAATAAGTCAAATTTAGCAAACAAGCATACTAGGTGATACAAAGGATAATAGCACAGGTGGTAGAAGATATTTGATTGCTCAAATTCATAGTGATTTCAAATACATTTAAGGTGAGTTATACTCTTACTATAAGCCATTTTCATTACTTGGTTGGAAAGAATAATCCTTTTAAGTTTATGGCATTATTTAAGAAGTTCAAAACATTTTATTTTCATTATATCCTCCAACCTGTAGCCATGAAATCTACACGTCTTGATTATGAGAATGGTCCTGGTCTCATATATTCTCCTCTTGAAATTGGGGACACCTCTCTGGTCCAATATGACTTGGAAGATTTTAAGGAAAGAGCTAGAAATCTTATGTCAAATCATGTGATGTAGAAGATAGTAGAAAGTGTCTTGGTTGAAGCTGTGACCTTTCCCATGGTTGTACAATGCCCTAAATTAGTTCTAAAATGTATGAATAGATATGAAACTTAGAATAGGTGCATCAGAACTACCAATGGTAATGTTTTACTTTATATCAATAGACAAACACTAATGTCTATGATGAGAATTCCTCCCAAGGAACCATATTCTAACCTTAGTATTACTTCTTCTTATGTTTATTTTTCACTAAAGAAAGCAATTTACAAGAGCGTGATTGCCAGCAATTGGCTTTTGAAATTCCAAAAATGGGGTTCAAGACTACCTAGACCATTAATAAGAAATCACATGATTCTAGAAGTACAATATATTATAGTGTTACTACACAAGTTAAAGGGCAATGCTCAGGCATATTATTGAGAATATTGGATATACTTTTTCATACAGGTGATCCTCCAAGGAGAATAATATCTGGATTGGACAAAAATTGCAGCTGAATGTTTACATTTAGGTTTAAGTAATTGTTTGGGAAATAAAGATTTTTATATATCTTCATACCTCTTCTATTTCCTAGCTTCTACAAGACAATGGGTAGGGTTACCTCATGCACCCTTGGTTGAAGATAATGAAATTTGTGCCTATTACTTGTAATTATAAATGCATAATTGATATGAGGATTATAAGAGGGTTAATGATATTTTTATTAGGAGAATGACTTTTGAATTAACAAACAACATCAATAAGAGGTTTTCTGATAAAGCTATATAACTGATCAACATTTATGGTAGTTTATTTATTTAATTTTCCAAGTTCACTTATATCAGAGTTGGGCATTTTGATAATGAACCTTTGAGGTTATGTAGGTATGTTTTTGACTAATTTATGTTAATAAAAGTCTATAGACAATTAACACATATAGATAAAAAAAATCCTAATAAAAAAGAAATTTGGTATATCTTTTCCTATTGAACTTGGATGTTATTCATGCTAGTTAGCATCTGATGCTTTGAATTTAGAATTGGATCTTAAAAAATTCAATTTTTAGTACCTCATAGCTAGATCCCAATTTGACAGCAAAGGTTTTACCAGGGATAACTTGGATCTTAGAATAGGGTTGTCACATATTACTCAATTATAGGATTATTTGGAGGATTGCTCAGATGGATTCGAGGTCAGAAGAAGACTGTGGTCTAGGTTTTGCTTAGGTCAAATAATCACCCTTAAGTTAAATATGGACATTTATAGAATTTTTTATAATAAAGAATAGGTGACTAATCTAGAATTTGAATAGATAAAGTAATCACCTATTCTAGAAATTGACTGGGATAAAAATGAAGAATATAAAATTGAGGTTAAGACCCTCCCAATGATAAGAAAAATTGAGAAATGGTTGATAAATAAAAAAATGGGGGGAGCTCAAAAAAATGCTTCCCAATAATATACATCAATAATTGAATAACCATCCCTAATAAGCTCCTCTAACTAGCTTATCGCTATCTATGATGCAGGTTCTTCCGAGTCAAAAACTAAAAGGGATCATGTCATCAAAGTATCTGAGGACTCAAAGCAAGAGAAAGAGTTAGATTTCTAAAAAAGTAATTATGGATTTAAATTCTAAAGAGGATTTAGGAGAAGCAATAGGTGATAAAGAATCTGATTCACTAATAACAGAGGAAGTTAGTGCAGATCAACAAACAAAGATTACTTTTGATTCTACCAACTTGATGATTATTTCAAATGTGCCTTTTGATTAACCAAATCTTGATAAAGAAGTCTCAACCTTTGCACCTAAGTGGATGGAAAGCTCAACTAGAAACAAAAGAAAAACAATACCTTTTTCTTTGCCCTTAGAGGATATGGTGAGTAAGTGTTTAGGAAAAACTCCTAAATCTAAGAAATTAAAAATAACATCCATGGTAGACATTGACCCTAACATAGGGAACTAAAATGAAGAAATATCCCAACCAAGAACCAATGATGAAGTTCAAGATCCTTCAATTTAGGATTTTACAATTGAAAATATAGATCTTGGGACTGCATCACATGCTGTAGATGTGCATCACCTTGAAGCATCCACCAAAAGGATAGTCAACAGAACCTAGAAGGATGAAAAAGATAAAAGAGATTTAAAATAGACCATGCAGTCAATGGCCGAATACATCGACACCATTCATAATCTAGATCCACAACCAATTGCCCAATTTCCCTAGTCTTTTGATCCAAAATTGCCTATCAATCAAAAGATACTAGATCAGATACATAGAAGCAAAATGGTTATCAAGATATTTGATAATTAGTTAGATTTCATCATCCAAAAAGGTACAAAATACATTCATAAATTGAAGAATGTATATGATCTAACCACAATTATTGTTGAAGATTTGAAAACACAAAATGCTTTATGGATAAAAGATGAAGGAAAGTGGATGAGTGTGATGAACCAGATTGATGAGGTACAAAAGTATGGAATAAAAAAGTTTTTGTCAAAAAATAATTTGATAGGACTAGATGAAGATGTATTATATGTAAATAAGAAAAACACTGAATGGAGGAATTCAATATCTTGACAAGGGTGAATTAAAATCACAAAAATGATCAAAGAAATAAATGAATTTATTTAGTCATTACAGTATGATCTACAATGTATTGATGTGAAATACATAAAGGATGATGGAAAACTAGAAAAGGACATCAATACGATGATTCAATCCTTTTGGGAAAAGATTAACATCATTAAATAAAGTGACAACTTATCAACTAAAAATTTCTCTCAAATTTCAAAGCTAGAGTCACTTCTTTGTCACTGCATCGACACACTCCCATAACACGTGGAAAAGATGGGAAAAATTCAAAGGGAAGAAAACATCTAGAAGGCAAGAATAAAACATGTCAGTATTCCCAACCTCTCAAAAATCTAGGAGTTTGTTACAACATTTCAGGAGTGGAAAGTTCAATGTACCTACCCAACTAAACACAAAAAATCTAAAGATCCTAATCCATCACTTTAGTAATGATTTTATTTACATAGTTTCTTTTATGCAGTTGCTTTTATATTCAAAACATGATCTTTAAATGAATTTGTAAAAAAACTAAATCTTGGATGGGTCAGAGTTACTTTAAATCTGGTTTAGTTTGAAAGATTGATTAATTATGGAAACTATATATATATATATATATATATATATATATATATATATATTTGGTTAAAAAAAAGAGGAGATAATAGAAAAAAGTAAGGAGATAAGATTTTTTAGAGCTGGACCACTGTTGTTTATAATATACATGATGTTTTTCTGAAATATTTTTCATCTATAAATGAAAAGGAGAATCAATTACTGCATACTTAGATCTGTGCATTTGAGTATTTAAAATTAGATTTTCTATGTAAAATCTTCTTTCATATAGTGATTACTCTTCAATTAGATAATTCAATGTACATGTTTTATCATTTATTGGTTTAACAATATATAAATATATATATATATATATATATATATATATATATATATATATATATATATATATATGTTTATCTTTTTTATTGTTATTGAAAATAGAATCTGTGTATTATATTACCCATTGTTTTTATAAAATCTTATATTCATAGCATGATGATGTATGGATTTTAGTTTGCATTTAAACACTTTCTGGTTAAAAGTATATCTAAATATTTGAAATCGTTGAAAATATTAAAGGGAGCTGTACCTTAATTCAGAGGGGAACTAGTCTTGATAGTTCACCCATTTATTGTTTAACTTATTTTTTCTTGAAAGAAGAAGGGTATGGAGTTAAAATAAAATAGTTTTAGATAAGGACAAATCTATTAGCCAATAATGATATAAGAGGAATCCAAGGGATCCTCTCCTCATAGACAACACAATTTCTAATAAACATAAGTAAGCACATCTTCAATTTAGTAGAAAATAGTAGAAGAACAATAAATGAAGGAAGAGGAAGAATTAGAAAAATCTAAGGCACTAAACCTTATAGATTAGAAAGGGAAAAACCAATGAAAGATGACCAATTAGGTAAGAAGGCCTATCCTTTAGTACCTTCTTCCTAATTTTCCTCTTTTGTTCCCCCTTCTTCAGTAAGTTCATTTGATTTAGTTCCCCTCAGTGTTATCTTGCAAACACCTTTGGTCACTCCAAAGATAGAGGATGTTACATTTACCCCTATTGTTTCTATTTCCCCAAAAAGGCCAACCATATCTATTATTCACACCACTACTAAAATTACATCTAAGATTACCTTAATCCAGCCTAATACTAAAAGGAGGGCCTCTAAGAAGGTTGAAACAATATTGGCAAGATCCCAGCTCTATATCTCATTCATTCAAATAAAATTTCCAATGCCTTCCACTAGCTCCTTCCAAGATACCATTATAACATCCTTAGGGAAGGCTAAAATGGGAAAGTAGGTATATACAATCCACCCACTACCCTAATATGGAGGTGTGGATTGTTATAAAATCATATGTCCCTCATAAATTAACTCAGTACTCAAAGGATCTATAGAGAAAGAATTATAGGATCAATCAATTGACACCTAGTTGATGCCACATAAGCAATTTACCTAGTATAGTTAGTCATACCTCCATGGGCAGTTGATCTTAGATCAAAGGCTTCTCAGAAACCAAATTTTAAAATCATAGAGTTGCCTTCTATAAGCTCCTTGTTTGATAAACCCTCAGAAAGGATCCAAAGGGTTATGAAGAGGAATGTGGAGGACAAAGCAGGGAGAGAAGTCATTTTCAAAGAAAGATAAGAAGTCTTTACATTGGCCAAAAGATAGAAAAGGAAGTTGGGGAATTCCTCATACATAGAGGACTTCAAGTACCTTGCTAAAACTCATAAGTATGATATGGTAGCATTGCATGAGGGGATTTAAATGGTTAATAATTAGCTTAAGCAAGATCTAGAACAAATAAAATAGCAATAGCAAATGGTCCACATTCCTTAGGAAATTGAGACCAAATTTCAACAAGCAATATCAAATATGTACAATGCTCTTGAAGTAATTGATGTAAGGATGGTAGAATTGGCTCCCCACATGACCCAAACTCATCAATTATTTAATTTTCTAAAGTAAGATGAGAATAAATTGAAATTGCTTATTCTTTATACCAATAATAAGGCTTATATCCATCTTGACTTAACAACACCATTGGAGGCTTCAAATGACCTTAATCTAGTGGTAATTAGAACTCAAGAGGCTAGAGAGTGGATCATAACAACTAGGCCAATACTTCCCAAATTAGGAACATGAAGCTCTCATTTTATAAATCTTATAAGAATTAAAGTTATTTAAGGAAAGGGACATTACTGATAAGCTTATTAGTAGGATCAATTTTGATCTACTCCTTCAAGTAGAATTTGATAATTTCAAGCTAATTATTTAAGGATTCATACTTAAAGACATTGAAACTAAGTTGAGTTTTACTAGGAAGAAGGTGATGGAATTAGAAATTTTCAATATCAACTTCTAGAATACAGAGGTAGATCATGCCAAGATCCTTGAGTAGGTAAATAGGGTGCATAGACCCTCATTACTCAACTTGGATGTTATCAAACAATAACATGATGTAGGACACAAATGTTATCTTGAGTTGGAAGTCAAGAAGAATATTGATGTTGTGACTTCAAGTTTAGGATAAGTATTTACAACAATGACTCCAATAATTAGTGTATCCATCCAAACATCTGTATAATCTTAGTTCAAATGTTAATTTTGTGCACATCAATATAAGATCCTTAATTTTGTACTCATAGTCTAATTTTGTTATAACTTAAAATGAAAGTTGTCTAAATTATTTGTAAGCATGCACACATTGAATCACATTGTAAAGGTTAACTTTATTTTTTATCATTGTAAGTTAACTATGACTATGTATACATTTAGTTTTGAAACTAAAATTAGAATTGAGGTTCTCATTATGCTATGTAATTATAATTTTTCATGTACTTAGAGGATGAGGTGATCCTTCCCCAAGTCTATATATACATATAGAACCCTTATTTTCAAGGGTAAAAAAATCAATATAGGAGAAAAATCAAATTTTGATTATCACGCATGTGTTGTTTCATTTTATTTCTAAATTATATGTAATTAGGTTTTATCTTTCTAGTTATTTCATTTAATAATTATAAGTGTGTAAAAACTATGAATAATTCCTCTTGTTATAATTAATATGTTGATTTTAGTTGTGCAAACACTATTGAAGAGTTAGATGTAATTATTAATTATATACAAGTAGGTTATTTGTCTCATATTTATAAATGTGTAGAGGTGTTTTCTCAGATATAGTCTTCTATGTATGTGCAACATCTACCCTAGATACCTCTCAAATCAAAGTCATAATATTCTAAGTACAGGTGTGCAGAAGCTACCCCAAAAGGATTAACCTTTGACCTAGATCTATAAGTTCCCTATATCAAACTATCCCAGACTACTTAACTATGTTTATATATGTGTAGTAGCTTTTAAACATCAGTTTTGAAAACACTTGTCCACAAATGATCCAACCTAAAAGGTAAATTATTGAAGTCATAAAGATATTTTTTCTATTCTACTCTTTCCATTTTTTGGATTTTATTATTGAGATCTACCCACTTAAGATTAATATCCACCCATCTACCAACTCACCTAGTTTTAAATTTATTTTAGATATCATTCATCCATACATAGTCTTGGTTAACAATTTGCATGCTCTACTATATATTACATTACCTAATTATTCAATAATATACTTAAAACTCATGCCCTAGAGTGGAGTTTACCTCCATTTTGATCCTAAAACTTTAGAGGCTACTTCGTTAAGAATTGGTGTGCATAAAAAATGCATCAACACATTCTAAATCAACTTTTAAGATCTATAAAAATGCTAGAAAACCACCTACAGAAATGATTTTGAAAACTAATTAAATTTTTTCAGGCCCAATATTCTTCCATTCGAAGGAACTCATGAGATTGAGTGTTTTAGAGGTGTAAATTAGGAGACAATGCATGGGATAAATATAACCCCTTGTTAATTTTAGGGCCATTGTTAGTTTAGTCTAAGGATCAAGTAGTTTAACCTAATTTTACTTAGAGAATAATGGCTATTACCATTAGATTCTTAATATGTGTGTGGTTACACTTATAATTCATTACCATTTGGAGAAACCCTTAGTTAATATTGTAGTTATGCCAAACTTTACTAGTTTTCTAAATAAGAGAGAGTGTTTTACATTCAACAAATAAACATAAAAGGGAAGGGAAGGTAAGGTAAGGTAGAAAAGTGGGTTTCTAATTTAGAGGATGATAATGCCTAAGAACTAAAATATGCCAAAATCACATTTATACTAGTTTGTGTTTGGTTTAACATTTACAAAAACTTTATCCACTTAGTGGGTAAGCTTTAAAAGGAACACCACTATAAATACTTTGCTTACAAGTCCTCCATATAATGTAAACACCCAAAATATTTATAGTAATTTACATAAATATTTTTAAAAACTTTATAACTAAAAGTACATAAATCATAATTTTTCACAAAAGACTAAAATGAACATACAAGGGGTTAGACTATTATATGCACTATAACTACCATATTCATGTTTGTAACACGAGCGTATAATCATTTCTCATGCATAAACATTCACTTAGAACTTAAAAATAGTGGACCACATTCCATGAGTAGAGAAGCAAGATAAAACAAAGAAAATCATTCTAGTAAATTATTAATAGAGTTTCATTACACAAATTACCAAACTCTAAAAATAATTTCACTTTATCATATATAGAGGATGGGACTAACCTCAAAATAACATGAGATTGTCATCCTTGGCCAAGATGTCCATGTTAACTAGTTTGGTCCCTAGTCAAAATAAACCAACCCCCTATAGTATAAAACTTTATATAGGGGTAAATTATCATGATATAGGGTGTGTCATAGTTAATTTGATGAGATTTAATGTGGTTCTAGCCTTAGTCATAGTCCAATTTAGTCTTTGTGTCATTTTATGTCACGTAGGGGTCATATTTGGATCATAAATGAAATTGGTATGGTTTTACAAGGTGACCAAGTGTTATAAATTCCTTCTCAACATCCCTCATGTCATTCCCTATAAAATATGTTAGTTTTTAACTAAAAAACTTTCAAGTGTTGACTAAAATCAAGAAAACAAGTGAAAAGAAGGAATTTTTGGTAGTTTTATATCCTATGGAGGAGAGTGGCATGTGGAAAAACCATATTAAGTGACCCTTTAGCTTCCCTAAATCCATTTCCATGCTTGATATGCTTTGTAAGTTCCAAAAATAGGAGAAAATCATTTCTCTTCTCCATCACTCCACTAGTCAAGAAGTATTTTGATGGTAAAACCAATAGGAGGACTTAAAGATAAAATGCTCTTGATGGTGGATATTAAACTTGGTATTATTAACATTCATATCAATAATTTAAGGATTAGATTCCTTTGCTTTATGAACCATCCTTTATAAGTTAATTGTCTCATTTTGCATGCTAATTCACACACCCTACATGTTTTGCTTCTATTTGAGGTTTTTAATATAATATAAATAGTAAATTTTCTTTCATATAATGTGTAATTCCTTATCTCATGTTTCCCATATTTTTCTTCATGTTTATAAGTGTTTTAATGAGTTTAAACCTCTTAGATTGTAAGTGGAGTATGCTAGTGAGGTTGCATTCAGGTTTCACTTCTTGTAGAAGGTTTATTTCTCTATAATGGTTTAAAATAAATGTGATATGATGTTACATACATATCATATGTCATAAAAATATCCTTACAAATCTTACTCTCAAATACTAACATCATGAAATTTATAGTCAAGAATATTTCATACAGTCAACTTTTTGCAGGTTTCCATCTACAGTCATGACATATAAAGGTATTTAACATGGTCATGTATGTGTGATAAATAATTTCAAGGTTTTTAATACCTCTTTATACCATGATAAAACAATCCAAACCCTTAAAATAGCACATAAAGGGCTATGACAGTTAATGTAAACTACACATATACTCATACACCATGAATGAACACCTATAAGAAGTCGAGAACATTGGAGTGGGAGTGTTGAAAACTATTTTAAGTCCTTAAAGGTGAAGATAATAAATTTTATAACTTTTATGGGGTTGATACTATTTGTATAACAATTTATTATGCATATTTCTCATATTCACAATCATTGCATGTACACTAAAATGTCCACTTACGGGTGGCTACCACAGAGATTTGAAATTATTGCATAGGGGTGTTTAAACATGTTTTGAGACCCTTATTGAGGTCTTAAGAATTTTTAGACGCCTTGAGAACCATATTTAATGTCATTGGTAGATATATAGACTTAAGAGGTCGCCTCAAGTGAAGAAGTTTAAATTTAGGGACAAGTTTCCCTAAAAACCCTAAAATATGAACCTAGCCACTTTTGGTGTTATTAGATGATAGTTTTACAAGGAGTATAGATGAATCCAAATGATCATACCTTTTATCCCTCATATATGGGAGATAAATTTCAAAATAATATGGAAGTTGGACAAGGAAGGAGGATGTTGTAAGGTTTCCAAATCATCCATTTGTTCACTATAGAAAGATAGTGTTTTCTATAGGATTTAAATTTTCAAATGAATCTACACCTTAAGATAGAAATGTAAGAGAATATCAGCATGAATAATTATTATATTGAATTGAAATGGAAAATTAATTATTTAGAGAATATTTTAATTTCAAAATTGTGATTTGCATCACCACCTACAAGTGTCTTGCCCTCAAAAGCTTACCTATAGTGAATTGGAGGTGTTTACTTGCACATTCATATGAGAACTTGGTGAAATAATGATAATAAGAAAACTTAAAGAGTTAAAAAATACTTCTAAATATTTTAAAAAGGATCCAAAGGTATGAAATGTGAACATAGGATTGCAATAGAGGGAGATTAGTATTGTGTTAGTGAATAAAACAAATCAATCAAAAACACACTAAACTAACACCCTAAGCCTATCTCAAAGGTGGAGCTTAGTTAAAAAAATAAAAATGTAAAATAAAACTTAAACATGAAATAAATACCTTCCTTCACCTTCCTTGGATACTCTAAAATGCTTGTTGTAGTGGCTTGCTCATTTTGAGCTCATGAAGTCTTCATGAATGAAGTGTGGTTACTTTCATCTCTTATTGGCACCATGTTTGGATTTGGTTTGGCTCAAAAATTTGAAATTATAACACTAATTTTAATGGATTTTGGAATTATTTGTGCATTATAAATTTTCATTATCCAAGATTAAAATTCATGGCCTCCTATTTATAGATTTTTAGAATGGTTTGAGGATCAACCATGACCATCTATCTCAAGATTAAGATGTGTGGCCATGAATAAATCCAAATAGGAGATTAATTATAAAAATATTCCCATTAATATTTGGTATATAGTGGCATTAACTAGGCATGTAATGGCTTTGATGAAGCATGGGAGGGGTTAACCTTGATATTTTATGCATTTATGGCTTAGGGATGTCACCTGATGATGTAGATATTCAATATTCATTTCTAAAAATAAATTATTCAAAAAGTTCCATGGAATTATTAATTAGGCTCATTATTTGGTTTAATTAGCTCTTAATCATGAGTAATCACTTTGATGCAAACCTTAGCTCTCTATGCACAAATTACTCAAACTGGTCAGAATGTCTTGTTGTTGGCCTAAAATTTGACTGCATTAGAACTAGAAGTAGATGTTAGATGAATTAGATCCATTATCCCATTAATTATGATTTCAACACAAAATAACAAGGACACATGTCTTGTACAATAAATTTGACAAAAGAAAAAGCAATCCAGAGCACCCAAGTGCAAAATTAACATTTTCACTCAAAATGATCTGATCAAAGTTGACTGGCCCATAAAATTCATTGCCCCATTTAGGGATACTTTGGCCAAAATTAACACTTTAATATGTTATTTTCAAAGCTTTTAATGTGTTTTAGTGTTTTTAGGCTAAATTATGCATTTTGGTGGAAATTGGTCAAAAGCCTGGTTGATGGTCATTAGTGGCTAGATTTAGGTGTCTATAGTTTACCCCTATTTAGGAAGGCATTAAAAGTTATAAGCATAGTAAAATATTCTCAAATAATTAAAAGGTCTTGTATGCCTATAACTATAATGATGATTAACTAACTATATGATATTCCCTAGAGGGAATGGATGGCATAAGTAGGTTAGCAAATGGTCCCCCAAAAAAGAAAGAAGTGAAATGAGGGGACCAAAGAAAGGAAGATGATGGGTTAAAAACATAATGAGTTTGAAAGAGTAGTCAAAATAATTGATAATTAAAATAGGATGGTCTATAATATTTTTCCCAAAGATGGTTATAATCATTGTACCCTGATAGTGGTAATGTGGCATGAAAATGCAATGATTTGCCCAAAGGAAGTTATAATCATTAAGAAGATGGAGTTGCCCTAGTTAGGATAGAAAAATAAGATAAAAACTTGCCCATGTATGGGTATAAAAATTAAAGTGGTGAAAACATAATGATTTTCACAAAGGTGGTTATAATCATTGAGAAATGCAGGTGGGATGGTGTGCAATGATTTGCCCATAGGCAGTTATAATCATTGGACCTTGATTATGGAAAACATGATTGATTTGGTTGATGATGATGATAATCTAATATAGAGGATAAAGATGGATTGGGACAACCTGTTAATAGTGAGATGCTCATTTGAACTAATAAAGGTTGAAATTCTTTCATTATTCAATTACTCTATTTGGGATATGATTGGGAATGAATCAAGATGTCAATGTTGAAAAGATGTCGATACCACCATTGATGAATTGACTTCCTAAAGTTGAGGTTTGTTGCATCATGTGTTGGAAGGAATCATGATATAACATCATGAGGACTTGGTTAAAATATGCATAAGGACTGACTTTTGTAATCCAATACTCAATAGAAAATAATGTATCAATGATAAAAACCATGATGCCAATGTAGACGTATGAATATGGATGGATTAAAGTGTATGTTTGGGAAAGGAATCACCCAATGAAAACACATATACCAAATCAAGGAAATAATGCTAAAATCACACAAATAGGCACACAAACAAATAAATAAACAACTCAATATAAACCATATGAACATTGCCCTTAAAAAATAGGTGATAACTTAACAAACTAACAAAATGGGTTAATAGAAGAAAATGAAGGGGGTGGCTAAGCTATCTCCATATGCACTAGGCAAGTGTATGCTACCTACATAGTTCCATAGATGTAATATCTAACAAAAAAATTAGGCTAAATGTAATTCTCCCAAGAAATGTGAAGAAAATGATAATTGATGAAAAAACATAATGGATGAGATAGAATAATAGGAATGGTCTTGAAATATGGAAAGTGTGTAGGAGAAAAGGATAAAAAGGATGGGGAAACTAAATGACAAGTGATTTGCTTATGACTTAGTAAGGGTTCCTAGAATCCTTAAGACAAAGAAGTCAATGTTTTTGGTTATTTCTAATTATTTTATAAATGTTTTTGAAATTTTTAGAGTATCTCAACTTGATTGATAATGAAAAGACATTAAATGGTTCAAGCTCACAAAATAGTGAGAACATTACTTAGGTTGCTTATAAAATGGTGAAAGCATGGCTTAGGTTACTCATAAAATAGTGAGATCATGGTTGGAAAGGTTGATTGAGCTAACCTCAACAAGTATCAAGTGTTACCTACATAGTCCAAAAGTAGGACCTCAAGTCACTGTAGTTCTACCTTACAATGGAAGAATATAACTAGTGTAGCAATCAATTCAAACAAAACATGCATAGTTGGGATAAAGGCATAATATGAAATAGGAAATGCCAAGTTGGTATGTCAAGGCTAAATAAATAAATTGTACCCCTAGTTTTCCCATAGGTAGTTATAACTAGGATACAATAACATAGATTAATGGTATTAATTTTCCCATAGGTGGTTATAATTAGTAGCAAGACTGGTGATAAGAAAATAGCAACAAATGAAGGATAAAACTACTAAAAATTATATCATACTACTCCAAAATACTATCTCTTTATGAAATGATCAAAATAACGAATGAAATTGATCAAATTCATTGGTATTAAAAATGTACAACTAATGGGAAAACCAATGTCAAATAGGCTAGGTAGATAGGATTCAAAACATGCTTTGTCAATAGAATTGAATGGTAAAAAGGATAAGTAATAGGCTAAGAGGAATGATGAGAATGATATTCATACAAAGAAGAATACTGATAAAGTGGCAATACTAAAATGATATTCATAAACAATACACCATAGTGCTCAAACATAGTATCGCTTGAGGTGAATAATATTCATCAGCTTAGGAAGTTCATCTCCATCTGGTGTGGTAAGCCTATATCCTCCTGATCCATAATCTTTAGTAATTATGAAAATCGCTATCTAGTTTGGTTTGAATTTACCTTTATGCTTCTTCTCATCCATGGTATTCTTTTGGTTTTCTTTAAGAACAAGATCACCAAGTTCAAATGTTATATACTTGATGCACTAATTGTAGTGGCCTTTGAGTTAGTTTTGATATGCCTAAATATTGTTGAGCACAACTATGCATTTTTCATCAAGTAGGTCTAGCTCTTGTAGGTGAGATACTTGATAGTCGTGATCATCTAGGACATGCTTGAAAGATATGCATAGTGAAGGTAGTTCAACCTCAATAGGAAGTATGGATTTAGTACCATAAACAAGTGAGTATGGAGTGGATCCTATAAGGGTATTATGATTGGTATGATATTCTTAAAGGGTATGGAACATTTGAAGGTGCCAATCATGACTAGCATCATTCACAATCTTTTTGAGAATGTTAACAATTATTTTGTTGGATGCCTCACCCTGACCATTACCTTGAGGGTAATATGCCATATAGAAATATTGTGTGATATTGTATTCAAAACATAGCTTGTTAACATCCTTATTATTGAATGATCCTCTATTATAAAATATAATGTCGGAAGGGATACCATAGCGGTAGATGAGATGGTTGAAGATGAACTTGGAAATTTTCTTTCTAGTTACATAAGTGAGGGGTATAGCTTCAACCCACTTATTTAAATATTTTGTGGTGGTAAAGATATGTTTATAGCCATCTAAAAATTTAGGATTGATTTTCCTAATTAGGTCGAGTCCCCATGTAGCAATGTCCATGGTGTCAACATTGGTTTTAGAGTCTTTATTGGAGCATGAATCAAATTAGCATGCCTTTGACATTTGTCACACTTATTTACACATGACATTGCATCTACGTCCATCATGGGTCATTAATAACTAGTACACAAGAGTTTTTTGGACAATATGACCCCAATAGAATGGGATCCACTTACCCCTTCATGAACTTCCTGTAATGCTAGTGTAGATTCTACTAAAGTTAAATAATGAATTAGAGTTCCATCAAAACTATGATGGTAAAGGGTTGATCCAAGTAAGGTATATCAAGTAGTTTAGTGGATGAAGGATTTGATTTGTTTTCAAGATAGGTTAGGTGGTATAACTTGGTCATGAAGGTAGTTATAAAGACTTGAATGCCATATAGAATTAGGACAAAAAATATCACAAATCATTACCATAATTGAAGGTTCATGAGATGGTGTGATAAAATTATTGATAAGAAATTGATACTCTCTAGCTTTGTCTTATTTTAAAATTAGAGAGATGATAGTAGCCATATCATCTATAGTTCTATTACTATCCCTTTTTATATGCTCAAATTAGATATCAACAATTTGCTATTTTAGAATGTTGACCATAGAATTTTAAGGAACTAGCTTATCATCTTTAGTTTGGAAATGGTCTATGACTTGATTGATGATTAACTAAGAATCAACATAAACCTTGAGATGAGATATGTTCCACTATACTACCTATAAAATTCTTGCAAGATGTGCTTCATACTTGGCCATGTTGTTTTTATAAGGAAAGTTGATTTTAAAAGACTTAGGAATTAGATCCCCCTATGGTGTAATAAATAAGAGACCTACCCCCAATCCATCAAAATATAGCTTCCATTACTACTCTTCAAGAGATGTGTCAATGATGGTCATTATGGATTCATCAAGAAATTAGAATGTGAATGGCTCTATAACTAAAAGGGGTGCTTCAACAAGCTAATCTACAAGGATCTGTCTCTTGATTACCTTATAATTAACATACTCTAAGTCAAACTCACTAAGAATCATGATACACTTCGCCATTCTACCTTGTAAATTTATTTTAAATAGTAGTTTCTTAAGTGGATCTACTTTTTAAAATACCATGGTCTTATTGTTCAACATGTATTGTTATAATTTCTAAGCTATGAAGACCATGGCTAAATAGGCTTTTTTAATAGGTGTATAGTTGTGTTCATATGTGACCAATGTACGGCTTAAGTAGTATACTATATGTTATTTTCCATTTTCATTATGTTGAGCTAGAAGTTCCCCCAAAGCACTATTTATTTCTAATAGGTACAATAAAAATGGTTTTCATGGCATAAAAGGTAATAAAATAGGTGGATTTTCTAGGTAATCTTTGAGCTACTCAAAATCTATTTGGAAATTATTATCCCAGTGGAATGTAACTCCCTTCTTTAGAAGATATGTAAATTGATGAAACTTGTCTACTAATTGAGATATGAAGCATTGGATTGACTGGATCTTACCTTATAAAGTGTAGAGTTACTTCAAATTGGTTGGTGGTTGTATCTTTATTATAGCTTGGAATTTATCTGGATTGAATTCAATGACTCTATGAGACATAATGAAGCCAAGTAATTTGTCAAATATTACTCCAAATACACATTTTTTTAGATTCAATTAGGCTTTATACTCACATAGTCTCTCAAATATCCTACGTAGTACTATTAGATGGTCAATCCTTACTTTTGATTTGCCTAGTATGTCATCGACATAGTCTTCAATAATATCATTCATCATATCATGGAATATGATGGTTATGGCTCTTTTATATGTAACTCCAGCATTGTTAAGACCAAATGACATTACCTAATAACAAAATGTTCCCCATGGAGTGGTAAATGGTGTCTTGTATTGATCTTCTAGTGTTATTCTGATCTGGTTATATCCTAAAATCCATCCATGAGTGAAAGCATCTCATAACATACCATGGATTTGATGATCATGTTAATATTAGGCAATAGAAATTCATCCTTAGGGAAAGCTTTGTTTATGTCTTGAAAATTAGTACAGATTCTAATTCCTTCAAGATTTTTTATAATAGGTATAATATTAGATATCTATTATGAGTTGTCAATGGATCAAATACATCCTACTTATAAGAGTTTTTCTAACTCTTTCTTTACTAATACAACAATGTAGGGATGCATCTTACATAAATTTTTCTTAACTAGTTTGGCATCAAGATTTACCACAAGGTGATGTAATACTAATTTAGGGTCCAAACTTAGAATGTCAGAATAATCCCATGCAAAGATATCTAAAAATTATCTCAATAGATATGTAAAGACTTCACATTCCTCCTCAGTGAGGGATGCACCTAGTTTTATCCATTTTAGGTTTGATGGAGTCTTGATGTTTAATTTTGTTATATCTTTGACTATAAGGGTTGATACATCTTCTAGGATAGTAGGCAAAGACATGAACTATTGTAATATATTAAGGTCCTATGTTAGGACTTGCTCTTCAACTTATCCTAGGCATGATGAATCTAAGTCCCCTAATGGGAGATCTAGACATGTGATAAAAATAGTCAAAAAGTCTTAAAGAATTCAATCAAACACTTGTTTTTTTTATCAAAATTGAACTCAGATCCATAGGCAAGTTTATTGTTGGTGGTTTCCAGGTCTAAATTCAAAGAAGAATGAACACCCCCATCTAATGGCACTTGAAATAGGTTTTCACCACTAGACCAGCCTTTTTCTTTACTTTTTCCTTGGTTAAAAATAACCTCAAAGATGTTCTCACTTTGGGACCTCAATGTTTTATTTATTTGTTTTTGGCTAAGGGTGTTCACTCGCTCCAAAATAGGCTTCAGGATCCAATGTGATTGAGAATCCTAATTTATGATCTCCCAATGGAACATTGTCTCTAAGGCCTAGAAAATTATATAATGTTTCATCATTATAAAACTATCAATTGGTAAATTGGATTCTTGTTAGTCCCAATCTATCAGTTGGGGATATTATAATGGCAATGTGTTGTGATGAATGATTGGGGTAAGGGTAAAAATGGCATTATTATCAAATAGCTTAGTCTCATTTAGGTTATCAAATATAAGGCTATGATCAAAATCTACTTTACTATTAGCATCATCATCACTAGTCATCAGTGATAGAACTCAAATAAGATATGTGGGGTTACCCCTAGGTGGTTTAAATCTAACTCCATAGGGTCTTTTATACTTAGTCATGGAAATTGGCTTAATGGTTTCTTGATGATTCAGTATGAGGCTTCTTCTTTCATAATCTTGATGTTTCATGATTTGATTAGGAATATGATACTTTACAATCTTATAAAAATTAGCCAAATTGTCATTGTATAACCATGATTCATCTCCTTTGAGAGGGTCTTGTTCTTGGCTAGATGTCAGTATTAACATGACTAGTCTTGGATTATGAAGTTTATATTTACCTTATTAATCCTAATGCATGTGTGAGATAACTTTAGGTTATCCAAAGGTCTTTGGATTCTAAGGAAGATTGGAAATATGAAAGGTATCATAGGTCACATACTCCCTTGGGCCATTATCTAAAATGGTGAAGTGATTTGAAACATCAGGAGGTGGCATGTGGGAAAAGGAATCTAGGGTATTAGGATCTATGTAATTATCCTCTAGAGAATCAATAAGTATGGCCTTTCCTTTATCTTGATTATAACTTGGATTCATGCCATATTGGTAATTATAGCTTTGAAACTTAGCCTCGATATGTTTGTAGTGTTCAAATGGGTGCAAATCTCTTAGAATATTTACTTCTATCCTTGAGTGGGATAACTTGATACATTGGTGAAACATTGATGGGACTACATGAATCTCATGTAACCAATGCCTACCTAGAAGCATATTATATGACAACTCAAGATCAAGCACATGAAAAAGTGTATCATGGGTCAAATGACCAATAATAACTATTAGGCTAATGGTGCCTTGTGATTCTCTCTTTATTATTGTAGGCTTTGATAGTTATCATTTATAGTTGTAAATCTACCATTGTGTACCCAAGAAGCTTAATGAGCTTTAGAGACACTATGTTTAGGCCTAATCTATTATCTATAAGGACAAATTTCCCTTTATGTTTCTTTATATAAAATTCAATGTATAATGGGTTATTATGCAATGGTCCAAGGGATGACATATCACTTTGGTTGAATGTGGCTTCTTAGGATAGAGCTAGGTGTCTAACCAAAGCTTGATATGTCACTAGAAATAGTGGATTGGTTCAAAAATTCATTCAAAATGTTATTATGGATTTTTGACATTTTCAAAAAATCTAAAATAGAGATTTGGGCTGGTGTATTTTTAAATTATTCCACAATATCAAAATTCTTTTCTAGGTCAGTGGTAAATGGCTTATTCCAAGGTTGAATGGCTAGTTGGATAATGGGCAAAGTGGTAGATAAATATGGGCCTAGGATGGTAATATTTGACCTCTAAGTTGTGATTGCATAATCAAGATTAAATATAGGACCATGATTTCTAATAAATGATTGTAATGGTATTGGACCAAATAAGACAAGTCTCAGTTGTCATTGTACTTGTATGTGGTCATGGGGTAAGGACAAGTTACCGGTACAAGGTCCAAAAGTGGAAATCCCATTTTTCTTATTCACTTACATGTAATCCTAGGTTAAAAAGGGATTATTCATGTAATTGGGATGAGTGGCATTATTTAGTAATGGTTGAGATTGATTGGTGCTCAGTCTAGGATTAATGGAGATGGTATTAACACTACCCCCTATAATATGACCTACAACCTTATTACAGTCATGTAAAACTATATGGTAGGTTTGTTGGTTATTAACATTCTAACCTTGGTTTTGCCCATTTTTATAATGTTTTTGGTTATGCTATTGATTCTACTAGTTATATTATTTTAGTCTTTGATTTTGATACTATTGATTTTGTTTTTTCACTAGCTATGGTTGCTGTTGTTGTTGGTTATGCTATGGAAAAGTGTTTTGATAGATGCTAAGAATATGATCAAAGGTAGAAACACCACCATCTAATATGATCTCCCCATTCTCCAACATATTTTCAATTAAATTCTTGATTTGTACACATCTTCATAAATTGTGCCCATTGACCTGATGATACTCACATTATTCATTTTCATGGTACCAATCAGGATAAGGGATACCTTGAGGATAATGATTTGGTATAGGCTATCTAATAAAATTAGCAATGTCAAGTTTATCAAAAATAGATTCAATAGGCTCTCTAAGATTACTAAAAACATGATGCATAGGCATAATTGTCCTTAGAGGAGAGTTTTTCAATGGCAAGGGTTGTGGCATTTATTGCATGGGTCTTGGTTGTTACACTTGTGGCATTGGATGAAGAGGTTGTTAGGTATGAGTAAGATAAAAAGGTGGTGAAATTTGAGTAGATGATTTTTACACCATTTAGACATGACGTGACTCAATCACTTAGTTTCTCACAACATTCCTATTGTGGTTGAATTATTTTGGTCTATCTTGGTTATTGGCTTAAGTTGGTTGCAATGCTTGCACTTAGATTGGATGTTAGTTTTAGATACTTACCTAATTGGTACCTTGCTTAGAATTATTTGAATTAATCTTGATGACTCCTTTATTAAAGGTCACTTTCTTGATCAACAAACCTTTGTCAATGATTTCTTTAAAGGTATGTGCACACTAAAGTTCCAGATGATAGGCTATCTTAGATAATCAAACCCATGAGTTTCAGGATAATCCCATGATTGAGTGAGTAGTGATATTATCATACCTACACAAAAAGTCAAATTTAGTCTAAAAATTTAGTTAAACACAATACTAAAACTTTGAACAACAATCTTGTGACTGTGTCCATGTAAACCCGTGATTGTGTCTAGGCAAACCCATGACTTCCATAAACACATGTTTTACTTAATATTTTTCACTCTTTGAAGCCTCCCACTCCAAGATTATGCATAACAAAGGTTACTATTTTTTTTTAGGATCCTTATGACAAAATATGTGAGGCTAGGTCCCATTAGGCATGCCATTTGTGAATATAGGATTGCAATAGAGGGAGATTAGTATTGTGTTAGTGAATAAAAAAATCAATCAAAAACACACTAAACTAACACATTAAACCTATCTCAAAGGAGGATCTTAGTTAAAAAAACAAAAATGGAAAACACAACTAAAAAATGAAAGAAGACCTTCCTTCACCTTCCTTGGATACTCCAAAATGCTTTTTGTAGTGGCTTGCTCGGTTTGTGCTCATGAAGTCTTCATCAATGAAGTGTGGCTACTTTCATCTCTCTTTAGCACAATGTTTGGCTTTGGATTGGATCAATAAATTGGATTTATAACACTAATTTCAATGGCTTTTGGAATTATTTGTGCATTATAAATTTGCATTACTAATCTTAAAATTCAATAGACAAGGTCTCCTATTTATAGATTTATGGAACAGTTTGAGGATCAACCATGACCACCCATCTCAAGATTGAGATGTGTGGCCATGAATAAATCCAAATATGAAATTAATTCTACAAATATACCCATTAATATTTGGGATAAAGGGGCATTAACTAGGTATGGAAGGGTTTTAATGAGGTATGGGAGGGGTTAACCTTGATATTTTATGCATTTATGACCTAGGGATGTCTTCCCGAGAAATGATGTCACCTAATGATGAAGATATTAAATATTCATATCTAAAAATAAATTATTCAAGAAGTTACATTTAATTTTTAATTAGGCTCATGATTTGGTTTAACTATCTCTTAAGCATGATTAAGCACTTTGATGCAAACCTTCGCTCTTTATGCATTAATTACTCAAATTGGTCATAATGTCTTTTTATTGGCATAAATTTTGATTGTATTGGAATTATAAGTTGATGTTAGATGCGTTGGATCCATTATCTCATTTAGGATGATGTCAAAACCAAGTAACAAGGGCACATGTCTTATACAAGAAATTTGACAAAAAAGAACAATCTAGAGCAACTAGGTGCAAAATTGGCATTTTGACTCAAAATTATTTGATAAAAGCTAGCTAGCCTATAAAATACATTTCCCCATTTAGTGATACTTTGGCAAAAATATGCACTTGAATATGTCATTTTAAAAGCTTTAAATGTGTTTTATTGTTTTTAGGCCAAATTATGCATTTTGGTAGAAATTGGTCCAAATCTTGGTTGATAGTCATTGGTGGCCAGATTTAGGTTTCTACATGAAGCATGGGTTTCATAAGTTTCACCTAAAATACCCTTGCTACTCCAACAATGGTCAACCATAGTTGACTGTAGTAGACAATGAGCTAGAACATGGTGCCTTGGTGTAGGCATAGCATGAACATAATGTGAATAGATATAAACTATTGTAAAATGGAATTAGAGACTTAAATAACATGGTTGGTCAGTAACATAGGGTAAAATATGCAATATATACCTACATGAACCTCTTTCCTAAGGTAAGACAAAGTTACACATAGTCAACACTTATATCAAGTCAAGTAGAGAAAATGTGAAATGAAGGGTTTAGGTAAAACTTAGAGGGTAATAATGTTTATATTACTTACACAATGATAATTACCACTTAATAATACTCTCTTATACTGTAAACATAACATAGAAAGGATATAACAATGCTATACATAGTCCATATGTAGGACCCTACACACATTGACATGTTCCATCACTATGTCTTAGGTTTTGATAGATTTGGAGGTGCTAAAGATGTGAAAAATCCATGAAAATAAAAATATAATATCCCCATGACTTTTAAAATCCACTCATACCATAATTTGGTCTGAGGCAATAAGGAAGTGCCCTCTATTTTGTCTCAGATAAAGGGTACTCCCTAAGAGTGCAAATCTATAGGTTTAGAGGAAAGAAGATGAGAAATGAGCTAAAGGTTGATAAGACATTTCAAGAAGATGCTTAGAACTGATTTATACATTAACCAACATGTAAAAGGAGTCACAAGGCTCTAAAACATGTCAAGGTGGTCTAAACTTATAGGTATGTAGTCAATTCCTTTAGGTCTAGTTTAGGCCTAAAACCCAATTGGAGGGTCAATACTAGTTATAAATCTATAAGATCATTCCAAATAATTGTGACACCTACATGGGGAGTTATAATGTGTGTTTGAGTCATTTTAATGTAAAGGAGATCACAAGAAATCCACATTTTGGCTCAAATCAACTTAAGCCTACACAGGATCAAGAAAGGATCTTGAGAAGCTAACTTTGAATAATTTCACTTATACAGACACTCAACATGGGAAATATTGATCCTTAATTTTAAAACTAATCACCAGAGTCATGGGAAGTTTCAAAGACGTAGGACTTGACCCTCAAAATAACCTCCAAATTTTAAAAAAGCTGGCTCTTCTCTTGGGGTTTTGTGTAAAGGGAGAGAAAACAATGCATAGAGATTATTTAAACTACTAAGGTGATACACCAAGATTTGGATTCCTTTACTAGACAACACTGTGAAGATTACTAATAGATTTTACCAAAAAATGAAAGAGCTTAAAGCATGATCAATAATTTTAGCAAAGACTATAAACTAACCAATGGCTCATAATATAAAAGTAACATGAATCATCATCATATATTTCTAACAGGAAGATATTAGTTTCAATAGTTTTTCCTAAAAAGATTAAAAAGTATGAAACATGGTTAACAATATCAGTAATTTTGTGAAGCTGACAAAAGGTATATAGCAAAAAATAAGAATAAATACTAAAATCAGACTATTATTGCATAGAACACCACTCTTTCTATATATGAACAAAGTATGTAAGGCAAAATGCATAGAATACAATCCTCACACTCCTAAGAAAGGTAACTTTTAAGGCAATCCAATGCTTCCACCAAACTAGATTTTAAAACTTTGTATATAATCTAGATGATAAAAATCCCCTCTACTCTACCTTACTTATAGTTACTTATAACCCAATTTTACTATGAGTCTCTGCCACTTTTTTGGGTTTAATCACTTATCCACAATTTTTGGGTCGGAGAAACAACATGCCATTGGAGCCAAACCACTTGGGCCATTTTTTTGTCAATTCTGCTAATTATCCCTCTCAATCTATTTCAACTACTGATCCCCATTTTTTCTTATCCTGTAGTCTTCCCAAACATGGACATGTGGAAGCTTCCACACCCTTTTGGAATCAATGAGACTCTTTCCCACTCTTTGCTTAGCTTTTAATTTTAATGGCTCTTGGAGGCTCCAAACTATCAGATCCAAAGATACTAACTGAACCATTGATCCTTTCTTTGCTATCCATAGGCTACACATGGAATACTTCATAAGTTGGGATGTATTCAACTTTTTTCCTTGATTGAATTAATCATAGTGGAAACACATGGATACCCTTTGATTTTCATACTCTCCTATTGCTTCTTGACTTAAAATAAAACATCATTTAACCATGTGTCAGTCTCATGCTCAATGAAGGTTATGAAAAACTATTTTCCCTTAAGGGAGAATTGAGGTTATAAGTGACATTAATTATTTTCATTTGAATCTCAAAACCTTTTAATAAGATTTACTAAAAAGGGAACTCCATGAAGTTTAATGCTTACCACTTGACTTATTTTTAGGACCTTTACTTTTACAAAAAGGGACCACCATTGCACCACATGTATATTGAATGCAAGATAAAGGCTCTTATATACTATTTTGAGATAGAAAAAGTGTCAAAGTGACACATGGATACCCTCTGCATAAGGCTCTATACTTAAGTTATTTCAGCCCCAATACTTAAAACACTATTTGTGGTCATAAAAAGAAAAACAAGAGCCCCAAGAAAAAAAACCTTGTAGAAAATAATTCGATAGTTTATGGTGACTCACTAGGGGATCTATGCCTACATAGAATAAACCTTAGCCTTGACCAACTAAAAAATAAAATTGTGGTTCTTGTCACTATTTCCCCTAGAGATTTTGTAGTGATGTCTGGTACCTAGTCCACTTTGCCTCTGTCAAGTACTCCCACTTATGTAGAGATTGGAAAACTCTATCCAACTTGATGATTTACTTATAGGAAAAGGATTAGAGACCCTACACCATGGAATGTAATTGGTACTCTAGTTTTTTATTTATATCCAAAACTAACTCCACCTCAATGACATTGGAAGAGTCATTCAAAGACTAAAAAATATTTTGATCATTTTGCCTCTCGACCAATAGATTATATATCTAGTCTTCCATCAAGACAATGGTGTCATTTTGGAAAGGGGAAGGGAGTCCTAGATGAACCAAACCTTCAATGTAACTCTTCATTTCTTTGACCCCTTTCCTTAAGAGATTCAACAAATTCTTGCATTTCAAATCAACTTTATTATAGCTTAAAATCTCACTGACCTTCCCTATGACTATCCTCCTATTGGTGACTCTAGCTACCTAAAGGGTCTCTTCTATTGTATTATATAATTTATAAATCAATATCTATGATTCAAGAACCTTGGATAAAACTAATAATAGGATCTTCTTGATGGAGGACTCCACCCTTAAGTATTATTTTTGTGCATCAGATATGAATCTGGGTGTAAGCTTGAGCTGGGTAACATTGATGGAGATCCTTTGGTAGAAAGAAACATAAATCCCCATTACCATTTTGAAATTACCTATTTACTTAGTTTGTTGTGACAAATATTGGGTTAATTGGGTGGCCTTATCCTCCATTACCTTACACTTGACCTACAAGCTAGTCCTTTTTACTACTATGGCATTTAGCTTCTACTAAAGTTGTGATGCCTCTATTGCCTTATCATTTTTCTATGTCTCCATTAGATTATTATCCTACTACAAAAGGTAGGTATATTATTTTATTGAATTAAGCTCCTTTTGGAGTGTGGCTACTTTTTTATTTTAAGGTCTTCAAAACTTATTTGGATATTGCCCCTTTCAGGTCACTATTGAGTTGGGCAATTTCTTTGTCCTTTGCCTTAAGCTCTAGGCTTAAGCGAATTAATATGTTTTGGGCTTGATTTAAGCTTGATTTTTATTTCTAGAGCTGATATGATATATTCAAATAATATTTGGCTACCATAATATCAATCACATTCATTAACTCCACTTTATCATGTGCACTAAACTGGGTTAGGTCTATTGCCACTACACTCATTATGTAATACTCGATCTGCATTTGCTCAAGTGGCTTTCTCACATTAGGGACCATGTGGGTGATAGTGAGGGAACACTACTTTTGGTCATAAAAATATTGCATCTATTGTGTAGCCACATACTTCATTTCTTTATTCCTCTGCTTCTCCTTTCTAGCCTCTCTAGCCCTCCTTGCCAAGTCAGATGGGGCATGGAATTTTGAGGGAGATACCATAATACCACCTGAAAAATTAGACCCATGGGGTAAAATATAAGGTACACTAATGGAATATTTGGGTTAATCTTATGAGTGGGATGGGTTTGTTAAGACCCCAGGAGAAAAGGTTGGCAAACTCAACTATTGAGAAGTGATAGTGAAAGGAGAAATAGATGGCATTAATGATTGAGTAGGTAAAGTCAAGAAGGTTAAATGTGTTAATCCATGTGAATAGGGTGGAATTAGTAGAGCCTAAGTTAAATATTGAGGTGGAGACATGTATGAGGCAAGTTGTGCCTCTTTCTCTTTATCTCCCTCGAGAACCACTATCTTTCACTTCTTTTTCTCTAGGCTCTTTGAGGGATCCTCTCCTACTATTTGGACCACTACTAACTAAGATGAGTCCAAAAATTCTTATGTGGAAGAATAAACTTGAAGGGTATTTGAAGGGGCCACCACTATAGGGAGTTATAAACTCAGTTGGGTACCCTTTTGCTTTTCCACTTTACTAAGTGGAAGTAGCCAGGTTGAAGTAGTGTGTACCACCATAGATATCTCTACCTCTTGAGGTTATTTTTGGAGTTCTAAGACCTCACTAACATCTAAACTAGAAACTTGAGAGGTATGATACTCATCCCAAATGGTCTCTCATTGGGTATCTGATGGTATGAATTTAAAACTTAGGGATAATTCACCAATCTCTTGCCTATACCTCCAATAGGTAGTTATTTTTTCCTGACTCTAATCCATCTTAAGTAAATATTATCTCATCCCCTTAGACATGAGATTCATTAGGTAAAAATTGTGAGTGGTTTGATAAAAATAATCCCATGGGGAAGCTAGGATGTCCTATAGCTCTACATATAAATCAAGGGCATCTCTCCTTGGAGATCTCCTATCTTCAAAAAGCCTTTTACTCTCATGCTTGAAAGGAACATGGACTTTACTCTTGGCAAGCCAAGAGGTCATGAATCCATTTGGGTCATACATCCATAGATCCTAAATTAATACTAGCCCATAAGCGACTAACTTTATAATTAGGATAAATTCTACCTATCTCTTTACAACAGTAATCCTACACTTGGTCAGTGGGATGTCATGGAAAACCCTCTTTTTCCTTGCCACTCCAAATTTGGAGTCAATGATTGCCAATTACCATACCACTTCCAAGCCCACTATTCTACCAGTTATAACCTTGGGAAGCATAAAGGACTCCTCCCCAAAACCATAAACCCTAATGAAAGAATGATGGGCCAAAAAAGAAATCATAGGGGTGATAGGCATCAGACAAGATGGACCTAACTGAGTCATTCATCCTATCTTTTATTCCCTTTGGATCTATTTCTCCTATTATTGGTTCCACAAAACACTTATGAAAATCATAGGGATTTGATGAATTTGACAACACATGAGTCCATATAGACATGGGGATAACTTTGTGGGGGTCTACTGCTTCTAAGTCTCGTAGAGTCAAATTCATATGGTATTATAAAAATTGGGTATTTTGATACAAAATAAGGTGGAATAGTATTAGGAATACCTAAAGGTAGGGTAAACACTAAAATTATCTAATTTTTATCTCATGGGATAGGTGATGTGCTTTGTAAAATTGAACTTGTATATATTGACCTAGAGATGGTCTTCATACAAAAAATGGATACTAGCTTCTAGTCATGCACCATTCCATTGCTATTCTCCCAAAAAAAGAAGGTGAGCATTGAACATACATCCTAGGATTATAGAGATATCATTCCTTTCTCAAAGGGTAGGGGTAGAGTTTGATTACTATTCTTAGGAAGATGTAGTTACTTATTTAGAAATGCCTATTGCTAGTATACTTGGGACCAAACATGCCTTAGCTAAACCATGTCATAAAATCTAGTAGAAGGGTCATGCTATAGACCTAGCATGTTATGGATAGCCTAGGGAGTGATTACTACCTTGATTAATCCATTGTTAATTGTCATGGTTGTGAGATTATAATTTTGTGCACATAATTCCACCAATTCAGGATATGGGTGCACTGTGGGTACCAGATACTAAGCTAGCCCTAAGGTCCAAATCCTCATGATGAAGGTCTCAAGAATCCTTTGATTTAGAATTTTGTCATGTGTTTCCTCTTTGAGGCTCTTAGTATTTTTTTAAAAAATAGGGTCAAAAATCTTGTCTGCATAGTCAAGGATGAGGGAAGAGTCCTGAGAGACACCTTTGAGCACTATTTTAGTTCTCTAGTATGTAGTTTTGGGCTATACAAGAGCTGAATCATATGACTTAGATGGTGGAATTGGGGTGGCCATTTTCCTAAACCCTTTGTCTTTGAAAACACTCTTTGCTACTCCTTGAATCACTTTTTATGCTCGAATTGACCTAGATGTTAGTTCCTCACTCGACTTTGAGTAATCACTTTGCTTTTCTATGAATAAAAAATGAGACCCAAATTCTCTTTAAAATCTATAGCATCTACAAGTGATATTAATGACTTTACTTGATGGTTAGTCATGTCTTATTAAAACTTACAATCAATCCACCAAAAACAAATCTTCAAGATCTCAATTCAAAATTTTAACATTTAAGATCCTTGGGAAACTTTTAGATAGGCATAGGAGACAAAATATTAAGGGATTCTAGGAATATTTAATGTTAACATGCATGAAGATAACTAAAAATAAAATATGTGGGTAAATAACCTCAAAATAATAAAACAAAAGGAAACTATCCTAGATACAATAGGTGGTCACATGAGACTCTTATATGAAGAGTTTAAGGGAAATCCTATTAACAGGAATATCTAAAGACTCTCCTTCTGTTGTCTCCAATTTTTAAGCATTTTGATACTTATAAACAATGATTTTAAAATGACCTATCCATAAAGAATCAAACTTATTATGGTTTCTAGGCTTAATTTCTCTTGCATCCCATTTCAAGACCCAGGCACCAATTTTAAAATTAGGCTCTAAATTTTTTTGATCAAACCAAATTTTGATAGTTACTTATCCACTCATCATTAAATCATGTGTTGATTCTCTTTTCTCCTGAAGTTCTAACAAATCTACTAGTCTAACCTGCATTAGACCATTTTCTTCAACCTCTATTTGATATTCTAGCTGTAAGATTAAAATTTTGATAGAAATAGGCATTACTACCTCCTTTCCATATACCAACTCATACATAGAGGTATTTATTACCTATTTAGGTGTTATTCTATATTATCATAAATCCATATTTATGTATTCATGCCATCTTATTTTGTGTTCATTTCTCATTCTTTTGAGTCTAATCAGGTTTTTGTTAGTCTATTCTGCCAAATTATTCCCTTGAGGGTAATAATTTGATGAAGTTTTTAGGTGTATAACATTTTTGATTGAAAAATTAGACACTTTTGACCCTAGGAATGCCTTGTCATTGTTAGATATAATAGTGTGAGGAGGTCCAAACCTAGTTGTGATTTCCTGTAGGATATCTAAAATCACATTATCTATTGCTTCTTTAAGGGGAACTACTTTGATCCACCTTATGAAATTATATATTGTAGTAAGGATCCACTTGTGCCATGTGATTGAAACTGGGTTAGTCATCCCAATAAAATTCAAGCCCCATTGAGTGAAAGGCTCTCTAATAATTATAGAGCTAAGTGGAAATGCAAAATTTCTCCTCTTACCTATGTAAAACTAACAAGATTGACACTTACTAACCATAGTATGATAATCAAAAAACATAATGGGTCAAAAATACCTTGGTTAGAGTATCTTTATAGCTATGGTCCTTATATAAAAATGGCCTCCAAATCTTCCATAATGTACTTCATGTAAAACCTTTCCAGTTTCTTTTCCCTCTATGCATCTAAGTAGGATCCCATCAAAATTTATTTTGAAAAAGAAAAGGTCTACTAGAATAAAGATGGACCCTTGCTATCGATAGTAAATTATTTTTTTGTAGGGTAGATGACATAGATATTAGCCAATATTTATGAAATCAACCCTATCAGTCACCTAAAAATCTAACTCATTCTCTTATATTTTGAGTACAGTATCTTTGAATGTAAGTTCTTCTGTTAGAGTCTCAGAATCTTGAGCAAGGTATTGACACAAACCCCTACATCTTAATAATTTAGTGGGATTAAATTCAACATCATATTCCAATATCTTATTTATCAAATTGGCTCTCTTTTTGATGATGTCACCCTCTATTATGTATTCCCTAACACTTGAATGTGTTATGAATATTGTGATCTTGTTGCTAGTAACTAAGTGCCTAAATTTTTTGAGCCCCTTAACAATAGCATAGGCTTGCCTCTTTAAAAAATTATACCTTAATTCATAGTCCTAGAGAGTCCTTGAGAAAAAGGTAATCAGATGTGTAGACACCAAAATTAGATCACACACACGCGTGTAACTCCCTATGTCGAAACCTCTTCTAGCCCATTTTTTAATAATAATAATAATTAACCTCCCTAACCCATGATTTTACCCCTCACATATTTAATTAAATTAAAATACTTAATTAAGTTAATTAAAAAACCCTTTTGCCACCTTACTTGGCCACCTTTCCCTATGACTAATTCTCACTTGATGAGTCACCTCAAGATCTGGTCCCCTTATCCTAACTACCAAGACTTATTCTCACTTCCAAATTAAATTCCTAATCAACTACCTCCTTAACCTCTAATTTTTACCATTTTGTAATGGGTGCCACACTTGGCATGAAGAGTAACATAAAATAAGACAAAAATAATAAGTTTTAAATATTCTAGGGCCACCGATGTTGGTCAACCCATGACCAATGTTAGTGGGATCACTGACATTGGTGATATAAGCCAAACTCCAACATAAATTTTAGGTCAAAAAAATCAAGAAAATTCATTCTTACTTGCATTCAAGCTCTCAACATTCAATTTTTTGGCATCTTGGCTTATTGTCATCTTGCATAAGTCAATCATGATTAGGAACTGAGCTCTTGAGGACCAACATCACCTATTTGTTCTCTCTGTTTAGACATTTAGGTTTGGACTACCTAATAGGGGCCATCAATCTAGCACTTATCATTTAGTGACCACTAAAATTAAGTACATCACTTATTCTATAGGTCTTTTAAGCATTTATTCTACTATCAATTTATATCTACTATACATTAATTTACACACTCTTGACCAAAACCTTGTGAGGGAGTTATAAAGCTTCCTTGCTTGTTTTCCCTTGAACTAACACACTAAACCTCTAACTAGATATATGCAAACCCTACTCTCTCTCTCTCTCGCTCTCGCTCTCTCTCTCATAACTCTTCCAAACCTCCCAAACTTGATCAAAACCATTTCTCAGACCCAAAAATGCTTCTACAAGCTCTTAATCAATTATTACCTCTATCGACCTTGGTAGCCTAATCGACATCGGTCAACTTCACCATTGACCTTAGTAGTATAACTGATATCGGTCACTCCCCTATCGACATTGGTGACTATGGATTCCCTAACGTTTCTAAAACCTACCCAAATAACTTCCAAAACATAAAAAAGACATACCACCTATAGTTTGTTACTCTCTACTACATTCAGATTGATAATAATGGTAATACTATCTCTTTCACTCTATCTTCATCTCTTTTAGTTATTTATTACTCTTTTGTCTCTCAAAAGTAGATTTTCATCTCTAAGGAATTTTTACACTTCTTGAAACAAGCATGTAGCTTGGCAACCCACTCATTTATCTACTAAAAAACATCTTGTGGTATTGATTTCCTACTTGTAAGTAGTCCTCCCTAGCCAAAGAGGAGGTCTCACAATGTCTAGATATGGTGCATAAACCAATCTAGGTTCATTCTAATCACTTATCCCTAACATTCTTTTTTGTTTTCCTTTATACTTGAAATAGACAAAATTTAGTGAAACATTTTTGGCATGCCCAGTGGGACCCTAGAGTTTTCCTTGGGTTCATTTCTTATTTTAAGCATTCATAAAGGTGAATTATATTTAAAACTTCATTTCTTGCACTTTCTCCTTCTCTTCTCTCTTAAAATAAAAAATTCAATATTTTATTTTCTATTTAAATGCATTAAACTAAAATTTTCTTTCTTTTCTCTTTGCCACTAAAAGTAATTTATCATTTTTTTAAAAATTTAAATAGAATATCCTCTTTACTTCTTCTTGCATGCACATTAAGATAGTGAATTTCATTCTCTATTCCTATTTCATCTTTATTTTCACTCAAATATAAACATTTCAGATTTAGCTTTAAAACTTACTGCATTTCATTGTTTGTTTGTTGCATATTAACTCACCTAGTTAATTACAAGCATTTTGAATAAATTTTAGTGCACCTATGTTACACAACCAAATCACATTCACACAAAAAAATCTCAACCCACATAAGAAAAGGCCCATCAGGATTTCATCACTTGGTGGATCACCTTACCCTACCTGACTATCCTACTTAGATTTCACCACAAAGGGGAGAACCCACTCTGTTCTTTAGTGAAGTATATACTCTAGACAGAAGGTATATTTTGGATAAGAAACCTAGCTTGGCTCCAAGTCTATGAAGTGCAGAGATAAAGCTCCTATAACAAGCCATGTACCTAGTCTAACATAGATTTCCCCTTGAGCACTAAAACTAACCTAAAACTATCTCTAGATTGCTTTCTAGTAGCTTTGATAACCAAATTCTCTTTTCACTATTTGATTAAGGCATAAGAAAACATGAGACTAAAAATTAATCTCTAGGACATAATAGTTGTTGGCTATATGTTATTTTTCTACTTTTCTATTACCTTATATATTTTGAAGTTGGTAAGGATGTTTTCCTATTGATTCACAAAATCAATACTATTTCTAATACTCAGTTTATATAACCTATTATCTCAAGTTTTATGAGTGTTCTTCTTTCTTACATAGACCTCTTGCATCCAATTTTTTACCTATTTTCAACTTTTGGTTTTTTAAAACATTGTATTTTCCATCTCCCAATATATCATAGTGATCAACATCAGTTAACTCTATTGACATCGGTAGATTTTACCTACTGATATCGGTTAATCCACCAACATCGGCAAACTTTTTTTACTGACATCAATCAAATTATTGACATTGATGAATGTGTAATTTTCATTTTCTCAAAACAAGAAGCTAAAATGACCCACTTACCTACACTCAAACTTAGTTTTTCCTTATTCTATTACTAATACAGGGTAGTAAGACTATTTATACTTCCTCTTGCATGGTATTGATGCGAGCTCAAGCCAAAATTCTTGCTGATTACACAAGCTGACAACCACTTCCACCTTTTCCTCTCACTTATAATTCTATCATGGAGCATACTTTAGATAAAGAGCGTACTCGTAGCCCCAACTAAATTCCCATTGTGCCTAAGGGAGATCAAGATTTTGCTAAATTTCTTAATCGCAATGTGGGAACCCTTTAGCATTACCTTATTATGAGCCGAACCCATTATTATTTGGGTGACCCAATCTATGGTATGCCAACCTCTCTAATGGAGAAAACTTCAGTTTCAATTGCCTCCACTATTTTCCCCATGGTTACCTAAACCACTAATTTGATGAGTTACCCAACTATAAACAATGTCCAAAGTTTAGCATCACCAACTACCTAATCCCACCTAAACCCTAATGTGACTTCCCTACTTTCACAACCAAAACTAGTTCAATCAAGTCTTACCCCATTTTAGAATTTAGTGGTACCTATTCCATATACCCTCATGCCTATAATTGCATGAGTTATGACTCACCCTTCATCCATTCTAACCATGGCAATAATCCAACTTGCAATAACAACAACCAACCAAGGTATAGTCTCTAACCTAATGGGACAAGCCCATTTTCTTTCCACACCCCATCCTTTGACTCATTATCCTTATGTTACCCCAATAAAACCTTATCAAGCTATGTTATATGCTCCCTCTACTTCTTATCAGGTTCCCTATAATTTAGGTGGTATAACCCAAACTAATCCCCCTCTAGACCTCATTATAATGTTGGTGAATAAGATTTCTAATCTAGAGACATCCATTTCTAGTTCAAAGAATGTGTTATCTTAAGATTAGATATGATATGAACCCATCCATCATTCTATTCCTATTCACCCTTATCCAAGCCAATGGTAACTCCCTAAATTTACTCATTTCCAGAGTAAATAGGACCCACAACAACACTTGCAAGAATTTAGACATGCTTGTTATTTAATAGGGCATGATGATGTGTTACTAATTTACACTTTCCCTATGTCTCTTTCAGGTGTTGCCTTGGATTGGTATAGCTCTATACCTTAACACTCCCTTTTCTCATTTACCCAACTCACACAAATATTCCTAGACCATTTCTCTATTAACATTTCTAAAAAGGTTTCTATAACAGACCTTTATTTTATTAGATAATTTGATGATGAGTCTATTGTCAATTTTGTCACTCATTGAAGAAGCTTGATTAATCAAATATCTTTCTTCTTACCCCAACCTAAGCTTATTGAGCTCTTCTCAAGTGCATGTGCTAAGTACATCTCATCCAAACTCTAGGTACAAAATTTTCACACATTTAAGGAGGCTTTTACAATGGTACATAAACTTGAGGTTTGCACGATAGATGAAGGCAAAGTCAAGTTGCACAGTAATAATCCTAATTCCAAATCAAATGACTCATCCTCTTCTAAAAATTCTCTTTTTAACCAAAAATCTAAAGGCTACACCAACATGGTGGTTATTAATTTAGATTCTTCCATAACCATAAACCAATTTAATTCCTCAACTTCCTAAAATTTGACCAAGCAATTCCAACAACAGTATGAGCAAAGACAATACACTCCCATTAGGGAGTCATACACATCCATTTTGGAAAAAATATTATAATAAGGTGTCATAACCCTTCCTCAAATCAAACCTCCTATATAGTTTAACCCTTCCCATCCTATCCCAACTTGGTACAATGGAAATTAGTTTTACAGTTACCATTAAGTTAAAGGCCACAATTCTAATAACTATAAGTCATTCAAGAAATTTTTTCAAGACATGCTTGATAGAGGTGATCTCATCTTGGATAATCCTAATGTACCCCTAATCAAAGTATGGATGTGTTCAAACACCCTTTTCCTAACCATTCACCAAATCAAAATATTATTTAAACTACAACTAACTTAGGTGATCATAATATCCATGTGGTTAATATGGTATTTCCTTTACCTCTAGTTCAACCTTCCCCTCAACAAGAGATACCCATTTCATTGAATCCTCCCCAAAATTCAATGGCATTTATTTTGCCCATTCTTTCTCCTTAGGTAGAACCTATTTCACCCATTCCACTCCCTTGTGAGGAAGAGCCTCCTTTACCACTTCTTTTTCCACATGAGGAGCTTGTAATGCCAATTATTTTTGCACCAATATTACCTATCCTCTTACCACTTGAAAACCACACCTTACCCATTCCTCAACCACATATTGAGGGTAACATCATTCCTATATTATACCCTCTTGAGGAACCTTCTTCACCTACCTCTCCTCTACCTATAGAGAGTAGTATCTCATCCACTCCACCTTTGCACTTAGAAGAGTCATTATTATCTACTCCCATAATAGATGAGAGACCTATTGTACCTAATCCAATTTTACCACTCTTACCCCTTATTTTACCTATGGAGGATCATAATTTACCTATGCCTGACCCACATGTTAAGGGAACCATAATACCTATGCTTTACCCTCTCGAGGAACCTTCTTCACCTACCTCTCCTCCACCCATGGTAGATCATGTCTCTTATCCCATCTCTATCGAAGAGGATCCCATTATGGTTATTTCTTGTCTTTGTCCTAAAGTAGCTAAAAATAATAATTTCCCTCTTTCCCAAACACTTCAGCCTTCTAAAGACACAACCATAAGGCCTACATCAACTTCATCTAAACCCTTCTCATGTTTGGTGAAAAGTCTAAAATTTCTCAACTCCATGAAGCTATATCATATGACATTTTGGGACCAAATTAAAATTACTTATCTAACACAATTAATGTCAACCTTTACCACCAACTCTCTCACTACCCTTTACCCTAAGATCTTTGACAAAGCTAGAGCTTCTTTACCAAAAGCACCTAAAGTTTAGCCACCTATGTTAGAACCCTCACCCTTGTAGTAATATACCACATTAAATTAGATCAATCGCTTAGGCATACACCCCATTTATAATTTATTCATCCATAGGTGAAATTATATTTAACTTCTCAACCATAAGTTGGAGTTTCATGGCCTAAATTATAGAAAAATGTTAAGCTTCCTATATCTTGCTGGTCCCTTCTTCAAACCTCAACTTTAACATCTATTTTGGGACCACACCCATCTATTTTAGTTGGAATATTGCTGACCCAAGTAAAATAAAAGGTTAAGTTTCCTCCACTCCTACCTTTGCTATCTAGTAGGCCTTTTACATCTGACACTAATAAAGTGACAGTAAAACACGTAACTCCACCATCACCAAATAAATTACCACATAAAATTACCTTTTTAACACTAAAATAAAATAAGGTGTCCACTCTTATTAAATAAAATAAGGTGTCTAATCTTATTATCATAACAAGTGTGAGCCCACTTGTAGGCTCTTAGAGCTTTTTTCAACATCAATTATTGTAATCTTCCATAATGACTCTTCTTCCCATTAATCCATATAGTCCTATTGGAATTAATCCATCTTAGTTTAATGATACACAAGTGTGTTTATATCATAATTCACTTGGACATGATACTGAGAGTTAAAAAGCCCTCATAGTAGTCATTTAGAAAAACTTTGATGTCGACACTATCTTCAATGATACTCACATTAACCTCCCTATTATTCCACGTTTGGCATCCATAATACCTCATAATATTATAGCTAAATTCAAACCCAAAGATGTGGTTGTAACCCCTTTACCACCTCCTTCACCTACATTTCAGATCAACATAATTAATGTGGCCACACAGTCACAAAACCAAAAAGATAAAGCTAAGGAAAAGGTCGTTACTCCTTGGGCTCATCCAATAATCAAAGAAACTCCTCTTAATACTAAGATTTCCATCTTGTGCATTCCTAAAACAACATCTTTAGATGTTATTCAAAGCTTAATGTTGAAATAACTTCACCAAACTCCTATGAAAATGTATTTATATGAGTTAATCTAAAACTCATCCCAACACTGTCAAGCTTTGATTAGTGCCTTGTAGGCAATTAAGGTAAAATAAGATGATCCCCAACCACTTGTATCTTTGGTTAGCTCTCTTAATTACATATCCCTGATTTCTTTCAATGATTTGGAAATTCCACTTCAACACCCTAAAGATCAAGATTTTCCCCTTTTTATTACCACATATACTGATCAAAATCATGTCAAGAGAGTCATGATCAATGGGGGAGATAGTATTAATATTATTTCCACCCATGCCTACAAATAGCTAGGCCTTCCTGAAAATTTCATGTCTCAAAATGATGTGGTACTCCACTCCTTTAATGATAACATAGCTACTATAGTGGGCACTATTGTCTTACATATCCATGTAGGTCCTTACACTATTCTTTAGATCTTTTATGTTTTGGAAGGAGAGTTCCAATATAACATATTGCTTGGGTGACCTTGGATACATGCTATGACATGTGTACCCTCAACTTTTCACTATTGTGTCAAGTTTGAACATGATGGACAAGTACATGGTATACCTTCAGACCCACCTCCATTTAAAACATGCAACATGAATTATAGTCCAAATGATGTTATCATTCCATTGAAAACATCATCTTCCCCACATAATACTTCTGAAGCTTTCACAAGCTCCACTCCCCTAGCTACACAGATACTGGCATCACAAATTCTTGACAAGGATCTCATGGAGGAGACTTTTCAACATTTTTCACTCAAAAAATATAATTTGTTGATGGTCAACATGTTTTATACTCCATAAGAGCATGGAAGGCTTCACATGCACCCAAATTATGATCCCCACATTGGGATGGTCATCCCTTATGCCCCCCCAACCTTCAAACTAATTTCACATATGGGGGAATTGATCAAGCTCCCACTATCAGCAATCCATCTTCTTCACCACAACCATTTACCTATAACTTCTCTTTCCTAAATAACCCTAGATTCTCTCATACCTATCTCTATAGGTGTACCTAGAAAGGATTTTGTATGGGTTGTTATGAACAAGGTGTCCATATGCCTATTGAATATCCCACTAGCCAAAATATTGAAAATGCCAAAAAGAGGCATGGAGTGGGATATGACAAACTAACTAAACTCATTAAAACTTCCCATATACCAATTATTGAACAACCAGTCTCTCCTTCTCCACCATCACCTACCGAATCAAAGTTATTTATACCTCTTAATTTTTTTCCCAATAAATGTCATCCATTTGGGGCCTCTCACCTATTGCTAGGGTAAGGAAATAAGGTCCCTTGCTCTCATACATCTTGAAATAATTAATAAGGACTCTCCCACTATTAACACTATCGAATGTCAAGATGATGATGCAATTATCACATATATGGGTATAGATGATTCCTATATCCAATGATTGATCCCATCTAAAACACAAAGTATGTTAAATAAATCAACCATTAACATCAATTTACCCTCTCATGATAACCCTCGTGTCCTCAAGATTAGACAATATTTGGATTCCACTGAGTAAGTTGATTATGACACATTTCTTAATGACCATAACAAAGCCTTCACTTGGTCTTATAATGACATGCCTAGTATTGACCCTTCTATCATCACCCATAACATTATCACCAATCAAGATGCTAAACTTGTTAAGTAAAAGATTCTCAATATGCATCCTCATATTGCTCTCCTTATCAAAGAAGAGATCCAATGCCTCTTTTTTGTTAACTTTATCCAACCCAATGACTACCCATAATGGATTTCCAAATATTGTTCCTATAACAAAAGTGACTGAGGGAATTCACATTTACACCAAATATCATGATTTAAACCTCACTTGTCTAAAAGATGACTTCACATTGCCAAGTATCAACCAATTAGTTGATCTAATAGTCATCCATGAGATGTTATCACTTATGGATGGGTTCTCTAGATATAATCAAATCTTGGTCACTCCTAAGGATCAACATAAGACAACCTTCATTACCCTATAGGGGACTTTGTGCTATCAAGTCATGCCTTTTGGCCTGAAGAACATTGGTATGACCTACCAATAGGCTATGACCTACATTTTTCATGATCTCCTACACAAAATTATGGAATATTATGTAGATGACTTACTCGATAAGTCTAAACTTCGTCAAGATCACTTGATAATTCTCAAAACCATATTTAATCATCTCTTCCAATATAACATTCGACTGAACCCAAAGAAATGTATCTTTGGATTTATTTTTGATAAAATTTTAGGTTTTATCATTTCTCTCCATGGTATTGAAGTCAATCTTGTTAAGTTTAGATCAATCCCAGAGATGCCTCCACCTACTAATATCAAACAACTATGTAGCCTATAGGGCAAACTTCAATCAATCCACTGATTCATCTCCCATTTATCAGATCATTTCCAACCCTTTCACCATCTCCTAAAAAAATATTTCTATTTATATTGAAACATAGATTACTAGGAAGCTTTTGATGCACTTAAACAATATCTCCTTTCCCCACTAGTTCTTATTCCACCTAAGTAAAATTAGCCTTTCTACCTATATATCTCCACAATAAACCATTCTCTAGGTGTTATGATTGTACATCGAGATGACAAACATCAAGAGAAGTTGGTTTACTACATAATGCACACACTTATTGATTATGAGACTCGATATACCCATACTAAAAAACTTTACCTCTTATTGGTCTTTTCTACTTCCAATCTTCACCATTATCTCCTAAATCACAAAACCTATGTGGTCACCCATACTGATCCCCTTAAATACATGCACTCCAAGCCATATCATAACTAATGTGTAGCTTGGTGGATCATGATTCTTACTGAATTTGACTTAGAATTCATTCAATAAAATTCTATTAAGGGGCAAACAATCACTGACCAATTAGCTACTACCCATTTACCTGACAATCAACCTTTAAACCTTGAATTCCCTGATGAATCCATCACAACACTCTCCACCGATGATATCTCCTATTAAATGATGATGTTCTTTGATGGATCTAAATGTTAGTACAGTGGGGGTACAGGGGTCATTATTATTCCTCTAGATGGTGATCCTATGCCTTTGTCATTTAAACTAGATTTTTAATGCACTAATAATATGGCCGAATATGAGGCTTTGATTTTAGGACTTTAAACAACTCTCTTCTTGGGTATCAAATCCATAACCATTTTTAGTGATTTTTAGCTAGTGGTTAACCAGGTTTATGGTTCCTATCTATGCAAAAATGAAATTTTACAGTAGTATAAACATCGTGTAGATATGTTATTAGGATCATTTGACTCTTATCTCTTACAAACTATTTCTCAATCTATAAACAAGTTTGTTGACATAATGGCTTCACTTGCTTCACACATACCCTCTTCATCCTCTTCCTTGAGAATCTATGTCACCGTACATCACTTAATATTACCCTCCTATGTATCAGCTAACATCCTCTTTATTGTAAATGTAACATCCAACCCACATGAATTATGGTACAAGAAACTCATGGATTATCTTTCTCTCTCTATTACCCCTTTTAATCTCTCTAATAATGGGAGACATGCTTTTATAAAATGTGCCACTCACTATACTATGTTAGGGGTACTTCTCTACAAGCAAGGTTGTGATGGTCTCTTTCTTAGATACCTCACTAGTACAGAGACTCCCTTCACCATTAAAGAAGTCCATGATGGGATTTGTGGTGGGCATTTCAATGGTCATGCAGTTACAAAGTGTATCCTTTAACTTGGCTATTATTGGCCCACACTTCATCAAGACTATGTTAATTACATTTGGCATTACATCAAGTGTCAATAAAAAGCTATCCTCCTTCATGTTCTAAGTCATACATTAGAAGTTTCCAAAGGCTTTTTGCCCTTCTCCCAATGGGGCTTAGATCTAATTGGGGAGATTAACCCTCATTCATCCCTCTATCATCATTCTATCATTACTACCACTAAATACTTCACCAAGTGGGTCAAGGCCATCCTTCTCATCTCCACTAAAGATAAAAAAATTATTGACTTCATCAACCATCACATCAACTATAATTTTGGTGTCCCTCATAAAATTATAATAGATAATGACAAATATTTTGAAAAAAAGACTATTTAAAGTCTTTGTGATACATATGGAATCAAATTAAAATTCTCATCATGGTACTATCCACAAGAAAATGGATAGTTAGAAGCTTCTAACAAACCATTGATGAAAAATCTCATGAAGGTAGTCAATGATATGGGCAAATATTGACACACACACAATATTTATGCTTTATGGGCTTATCACACTAGCATTGAAAACCCTATGAGTGCTACACCTTTTTCCTTGGTATATGAGATAGAGGCTATTTTTCATCTTGAAGTTCAAATTCTATCTCTTCACATTTCTCTACAAGACATACTTATTAATGATGACTTTCACTAAGAACATTTGTCTCAACTTGAATTAATTGATGAGCACCATCTCATATCCCTCAATAACCTCCAATTCTATCTAGAGCGTATCAAACACACTTTAAAAAAACCCTCAAAGAGTGAGATTTCAATATAGGAGATCTTGTCTTAAAATAAAATCAGCTTATGATGAATATGGAGAAAAAAATGGGGTAAGTTTTCTCCTAATTGGCTTGGACCTTATATCATAACTCACAAATATGGCTCAAGAACTTATTGCTTGTCTTCTCTTAAAGGAAGGCTAGAACCTATGCCTTTAAATGACTTATATCTATGACCATTCTTTTGTTAAATAAGCATCACTTTATATCATGTTTAACTTGAGCTCATCCCTTGGGCATCCCTATTATTTATTTCCCTTCCTCTTCACCCTTACTCCTATACACTTAGTTAACTTACGTAGTGGTATGGTTTTGCCCTCAAAGTGGAAAACTCCTAAGCCTCTATAGTCTTGTCCATGACTAAAAGCACCAAAAAAAAAAGACAAATGGGATATGTGACAAGTTATAAACTCTCAGGTTATGCTTCTCAATGTAGACTACTCCCTTGAAGGAAAACTACGTAACTTCCCTTTGCTACTATCAATAGACCACTCCTTTGAAGGATATCTATTTAAACTTAAAAACAAATTCTTAGACCACTCCCTTGAAAGATGGCTAAGCCAAGATTTGTTCTCAAATGGAAATACAAATAAAAAAGACTTCTCATATTGATCATCTTAGTATGTCCTTAACACATATAAAATCCCATTGAAGGCTTCCCACATTGATCAGCTTACACACAAAAAAAAATGCTTTAAGTCATTGACTTGGCTACGGTAGCTCTTGGGTCACCCACAGAAAGGGAATACCATCCCCACTTTTTAGGTTATGCTACCCAATCATTTTCCCTCATTTTACCCTTTTTTCCCCTATACTCTTTCAAGGGACTATGAAGCTCACTTATTATAAGGTAAACATGATGCTTCTGTAATAAACATAATGGTTCAAAGATATAAGGCATGAAAGAGACTCATTTTCCTAAGCCTATTTATGTTTTGATTATGGTCTTTGCTGGTGGATGAGCATTCTATCTCTTTATTTTCCCATCCACATCACATGTTGATCTCTCTATTGAGATGAATAATAATGTCATACCAACATTATCAAAGCCTACTCAATTTATTTTACACATACACCATCACAAATATGGAAAAATACTAAAATAAACTAACCAATTTATTCATTTTAGGCATACACCATCATAAAATATGGAAAAATGCTAAGATGAAACTAAAAAACCAACTATGCATATACCATCACATATATGGGAAAGGCTAGTCTAACTCAACTAACATAATCAACATTAACATCAAAATTAACATAGCATTAAATAATCATCATATACATCAATATATTCATAACAATCACAATAAATAAACATCTCATATATATAGGATCAATAACATGTCCATCATCATATCATCTCTCTCTCAAAATATACATCTCACATGTTTGACTCGCAGGATAGTGTAAATATAATAAATATAATAAAAAATAACAAAATTTGGCACTTAGTATCATCGAGGCTCTCCACATAGTCATGACAAAGTAGTGTCATCACCACTCTCAGCTCATTGGCATCTACATGAGCTAGACTTTATGGCACATGACATAGATCTCTCATGTTCCATGAACTTATAATACAACTAAATTTATGGAAACTCTCTGATGGCCCTCTCATAATAAGTAATCTCATCTAGGGTACTAGTATATCTCTCTAGAGATGTAGTCTATGGAGGTCCCATAACACTTGATGATGGCCTAGGTTATACTATTCCCTGTGGTGGTGGAGGAGGAGGAGCAACCTAACATGCTACTCTAAGGCTATCCCTCTTCACTATCACTATAGTCACTTGACCCTCTAAAACTTTGACCTAGCCCTGTAGTGCTATAACCTAACCTAGTAATGCCCCAACTTGGCCTTGTAACATCACAACCTATCCCTATAAGGCTATTACATAAGCCTATGTTATATCTCTATCCTATAGAGCTACATCTCATGCATGTATTGTTGTATCCCTCTCTCTCACTAACCCTTATAAATCTAGTGGTGGCCTCTTGACCTCCACTATGGGATGTAAACCTACCCACCAAGCTATTTATATTACTATGCACTCTATATCTCCAACACCTATCCCTACTAGTAGCTCCTCAAAATATACCCCACCTATCTCTTAGGGAAATGGTAGGGGTGCCTCTATGTCATCCCTCTTATATCAAGGGAAGGTAGGTAGAATATCCTAAAGTAGACCAAACTACCTCCTGACCCATGTCATGGGTACCATCTTCAACTCATTAGCTCATCTCCCCCTGACCCATAGTGGTCTCTACAAACCAATAAGCTATGGTGTCTATCCTCTAAATATCAAGTATGTCAAGGAGGCTCTCCATAGAATGTCCATAGGGATCAGAACCTTAATCATGCACCTATAATAGGCAAAATAATGTACTACACCATCCACTTGAGTCTATTCCATGCCCTCTCTCCGCCATCTAAAACTAACCCTAAAGCTAGCTAGAATCATGGTAGGTAACCCCAATGGTCATGTCACCATGATGTGCTCATATGCCCAATACTGTAGTAGATGACCAACATATAAACTATATCACTATCATAGTCTCAAACCCCACAAATATTTATATAACTACACTAAAAATACTAGACCCCATGCAAAAATATTCCACTACTTAACCATCTATGCAAACACACTTATCAATGCAATCAAAAATCTACCACCATCTACATTTGATAATGCATACACCATGATCCTGATCATCATCAAAATGCTTAATCAATGCTACTCCTCATTAGCCATATATAGTGGCTCATAGGAAAAACTCATAGAATGATAAGTCACCTCACTAACATGCTCGCCATATAATGACACCATGTGGATATCATGATCCTTTCTCTGGTATGTGAAGAGCTCCTCACCCTAGAGCGGTAGCCATAAAATACTATAGACATCCTCCTAGGTTATTCTCAACTCTCTAGTTAATAGATGGAATGTGTTGGTGGTGTGATCTCACCTCTCAATCAATGCTATCATAAGGTTCACATCTTGGGTGACTCAACGATACCATCGCACTCCTCCTAACCCCATGGATGCCATGTGCTCCCACTCATCTAGAGTGATATCCCTCATCATACATGTCAAAAGCCTCAGTAGATGATCTTGTAATGTCAACTTCATCCTTTCTTAAATCTATACACACACAAATCAACTCACATGCCTTTTAATATACTCTATCACTACCTTTTTCCCCTTCTCTTTAGGAGAACTACATTGGTATGAGGCCTTAAATTGGGCTATGTAGGTAGCGCTCAGTCAACACAAAGTCTTCTAAGGTTAGCTCAACCATATACCCACCTAACTAACTAATATTTTCTCTCTATCCTAGGCTTCACTACCTCTTCTCTCTCTCTACCCTAGGCCTACCTGCCTATCATAACTCTAGGCCTCACAGCCTTGACACTATGCCCTATCTTTTAAGCCCTAGACCTCTTGACCTATCTTAACCTACCTTTTTACCCATTTCCACTAACACACCTTTTAACCATACCTTAGATCTTTTTCTTTGGCTCTGGGAGAATTACATTGGTGTGAGGCCCTAAATAGAGCTATGTAGGTATAACTTAGTCACCATAGGGTCTTTTGAGGCTAGCTCAACCATTAGGCTCATTAACTATTTCCACTAAGGATCCAAACTAACCCTTTCTCATATTTTTCTAGTTCTTCATAATAATTAGCATCAAATTTAATGCTAATGTTGATGCCTTGTAAGCATAGGTGTTGGTCGATGTCAGTAGACACCTACCGACCTTGATGTCATGTCAGCCAACATTAGTGGACCTCACCAATGTCGATGACTAGTTCAGCCCTAGGCCCAAATGACCCAAACCCAAAACTCATATTAACATAAAAACCTACCTAAAATTCCCCCCAACTTATCCTAAAACTACCCTACCCTATTTCTTACCCCTCTAATAGGATTTTATATACCACTACCTCTAAATTAGCCTAAAAAATCCAAATAATGAAATCAAGTTTCAAAAAAACTATTAGAGGATCTTACCTCATCTCTCCACTCCTACAAGCTAACTGTTGATGCAGAAGATTGTACCCTTGGTAGGAAGCTGAGCTCCTACCATCTTCACGCAATAATGGAAACTCCCCTCTCACTTGTGAGACCAGTGAAGCTAGAGGGGAGAGTCTCTAGATAAGGGCTAACTCCCTTTGATGTATCATTTAGGCCCTGGTTTCTCTTACTACTAACAAATAAAATGAAAAAAAGTGGGGGGATGAAAAGGGAGAGAGAGATGCTAAAAACAAAGCCTAAGCCTAAAAAAGAAAAGGTGATACACCAAAAAATGTGATCCACCTAGCCCGAATATACACTTTTCACCAAAAGGAAGCACCTATACACTTCATCTGAAGTGAGAAAACCTTCTACATTAGTGGGTCAGGGGTCTATGGAGATACAGGGAGGAAATAACTACTAGAGGCATTCTAAGACACACTACAGTAGCCTATCCACTTCACCTATACTCCTCTAGGGACACTTCTGACAGACCTGTAAAAGGAAACTCAAAAATGCACCAGACATGTTGAAATAATTCTAAAAAAGCATTTAAGAAAATGACTTAACATAGAATCAAGGCATAGACACATACTAAAGATGCAAAACTCAGAATGGAGGTAAAAATGTTGTGTTTTGATTCAAAGTAAATTTTTTGGCAGAGCTCTGCCTTACAAGCCTGAGAAATTTTTGGGTAGAGTTTTGCCTTAAGGCTGAGAGCAGTTTTTTTATCAGAAGAGAAGTTTACAATCTATAAAAAGAGGAAGAGTAACTTGGCACTTCTTGGGAAATATTTTGGTGCTCTTTTCTGCAAGTGGCCCATGTGCATTCTAAACCTTGGGAAGAGGAAACCACTGTTACTAATGTCATTCTTTAGAAAAGGCTTGCTGGAACCATGCTGTACAATCACCAAAATTGACTTTGGCATTCAAACATTAATGTAAGAGCATGGCCATGTCTCTTTTTTGAAAACAAACTATAGTTTGTCCCCTTATTAATGCCAACTACAAAAAATAGAGTGCGCCACTCATCTGACAATGACTCACCTTCCCTTTGCCACTTGAATGCTTTGTCATTTTTGATCTTTGTCTTCTTCCTACTCTTTCAGCCCTCAGGGGTAATCTTCTGGTGGGTCACTACGTTCCTTGGGGCTCTTTCCATGATTTGGCACTTAGGTAGTTCAAAAACAAATGGATATTTTACTGCATTAAAATTGATGTTCACGTGGCCGTCACCCAACGGCTAGTTCATCTCCTTAAATTTGATGGCTTTTGGGACATCATTGTCCTCAGCAAAAGTCATCAGGTCTTTCCTATGGCTTTTCTATTTTGGGATTTTTTTTGTAGACAAAATGTCTATGGGAATTAGCCACTTTTACTTTTTTGTGGGCTCTTTGACTTTTTCTGCACCTTTAGACCCTTTGAAAATCCTTTCCCCAAATTCCTTCGAGCCTTTTGTTCGAAGGAATTCCTTTGGACAAAAAGTCCAAAGAAATTCAGAGCCTTGAGTCTTCTCACATCCCTTAAATCTCTTTAGCTCCCTTTGAAATGTTCTCTGCCCTCCACAAGGGCTTTTAGATCTTGAACTACCCTCTGGCTATAGGGCACACCCTTGAACCAAGCCGTTGAACCAACCCATTGAACCAAAATTGGTTCAATGATTCAATCGGTTCAACAGTTTAATCATTACGCGCCGATGCCAAGTGAACCAAGCCTTTAAACCAAAATTGAACTGGAAATCACCTTAAACTAATGCCACTAAACTAATAAATGAACCAAGGCTGATGAACCTTGCATTGAATTGGAAGCCACTTGAACCAAGTGGTTGAACCAACACCGTTGAACCATCCTTTGAACTAGTTCAAAGTTGCATGCCGATGAACCAAAATGCATTGAACTTTAACCATTGAATGAAGGCCTTGAACTAGGCAATGAACCAAGCTTGGAAATTAAAGCAATGGACTTGAAGTGATGAACCAAGCTTTGAGATGGAGTGATTGAACTACTGATTGAACCAAGGCTTGTACCAAGGCCGATTGAACTACCGATTGAACCAGGCATTGAACCAAGGCCTTGAACCGGTTCAATGGCTCAAAGATGCCAACTTTCTTCATGGATTTTCCTCAGACAAGAGCATGAAGAAGCCTTGTAAAAACCCAACACTCTCTAAACTAATCCTTCATGCACCAAAGGACTAACCTGTTGAGTCTGTAGAAATCCAAAACCTACAGAGTCTGTAGATTTAGACCTACAAAGTCCATAGATTTAGACTTGCAGAGTTTGTAGAAATCTTGTAGAGTCCATCAAAATGGATAGATTCATGCAAAATTGAAAAATGAAATGGCCTAGAATAGTAGGGATAAAAAGGGACCGATTTTTGGCCTGTTGGGCAAAAAATGGTCAACAAATTGGTGACTCTTAGGGGAAGCATGCCTGCTATGCTTAAAGACTAGTTGCCTTGTAATCCATTGGGCACGGAGTCAGATGCAACTTGAATAAAGGTTAGAAATAGCCCCAAAAGATCCAAGAATCAATCATGAAGCTTTTTACCCCACACGGAAAGGGAAAAACACAAGACTAAAAACACTAGTGCAAACTGCACTTAGGAAAAATAGGAAAGAAACTGAAAACAAACTACTATATATAGCTAACCAGGAATATTCACTTCCCTCTTAGATCAAAGGGAAAATTTCTTAAGTCCCCTTCTTGGCAAGAAGACTTATGGTGCTAGGCAAGTAGCTGAATGAAAAAGAGATTTGGTGACCTACTCCTCTTGCCTATCACCTAGATTGGCTTGTCTCTGAGTGGATCAGAATTAAACATGCTTTTGACATATATGTACTCTACTTGTCCTTGGAATTTTGTTGAATGCTAGTCCCTCATACTAGTGCTCTTCACCAAGAAATAAATGGATGCTAGCTCATCACCATAAGCCCTTTGATACGTATACCTCCCTTACTGTGCATCATGGTCTGACTTATTTCCTTCTGCCTTAGTGAAAACTCTGTTAGACTCATGCTTTGATTCCTCTAGACCTTCTTGAAGAAGGGTGACTATGGTGATGTCTGAAATGGACTCCAAAAATGATTGTTCATCCCACAAAACATCACCTCTTTGCTCAAAGCTTTCTTCTTCAAGGCCTTCCTCTAGGAAGACAGACCTCTCCTTTTCCTCCTTGATGATTAGGATCTCTAGATGTTCAAATGTATCCTCCTGATCCTCCTCCAACTTAAGCTCCTCAGCATAGTAATCCTCCTCATCGAAGCAACAAGGAAGTTCATTGAACAAGGGGGGAGAGAGCTCACCATGCTTTTATTCCTCCTCGTATTGCTTGAACATCTACATATATGCATGCCCTGTGTCTTCTCCATTGTTGATGAGGTCTTCACAAGGATCCTCCATGATGATTCTACATTCATTGCCACTCATGATAGCCTCTTGGGAAACTACAGATTGGATCTTTTGCTCTTCTCTTGCCTCTAGCAAAATAGGTTCCTCCTTGAGAAGGGATGAAGTGGAAAAAACATGTGGAAGAGGAGGTAGTCCTTGAGCTAGAATAAAATGATTCTCCTCCTTCCACTTGGTCAACACTTCATCAATATCAAGTGTGGCTTGATATCTCTCTTGGAAATGTGTAGGTGGGGTGTGTTTAGACATGGAATGTGCCGTTGGGTCTGAACCATCCATCACACACTAGTTGAGGAATCTCTCTCTAGATTCCAACTCTATAATTCTCCTGGATAGATCCTCATGGAAGAGCCTTTTTTAGAGATCATAGGAATAATGGGTAAGAGTAGTTTTATCTTTTTTAAGGTTTTGAGAAAAACCTTTTTTCTCCTCTTTCTTGCCCCATGATTCCACTATTTCCCCTTAGGTCAGGAGGTTGTCATAAGGGCAAAAGATCTCGAAATTAGAATTTTCCCTTTTGGTTGAAGGGAAACTAAGAGGGCTGCTTGAGGGGATTGCATGAATGTTTTGAGCTTGATCATGGTAATATGAAGGAATACAAGGCCCATGATTTTGTGCAGAGGGATTATACATACAAAAGTGATTTCTAATGGCACCAGGTTGCTTAACCAACTGATTCAACTCGGAGTCACCATTGGTGTTGATGTGAAAGCCTCCAAAGGCTGGTTGGTTGAAGAACACACCAAAAATTCTTCAACTCTTTGGACACAACTTGTCCTAGTTGGTCCCACCATGCATTCCAAAAACTATTGACACAGAAGATTGCACCCTTGGCAAGAAGCTGAGCTCCTACTTTCTTCACGCAATGATGGAAACTCCCCTCTTGCCTGTGGGACTGACAAAGCTAGAGGGGAGAGTCTTTAGATAAGGGCTATCTCCCTCTGATGTATCATTTAGGCCCTAGTTTCTCCTACTAATAACAAATAAAATGAAGAAAGGGGGGATGAAAAGGGAGTGAGAGATGCTAAAAATAAAGCCTAAGCCTAAAAAAGAAAAGGTGATACACCAAAAAATGTGATCCACCCAGCCTGAATATACACTTTTCACCAAAAGGAAGTGCCTATACACTTCATCTGAAGTGAGAAAACTTTCTGCATCAGTGGGTTAGGGGTCTATGGAGATACAGGGAGGAAATAACTAATAGAGGTGTTCTGAGACACACTACAACAGCCTATCTACTTCACCTATACTCCTCTAGGGACAATTCTGACAGACCTATAAAAGGAAACTCAAAAATGCACTAGACATGCTGAAATCATTCTATAAAATCATTTAAGAAAATGACTTAACACAAAATCAAGGCATAGACACATACTAAAGATGCAAAACTCAGAATGGAGGTAAAAATGTTGTGTTTCGATTCAAGGTATATTTTTTGGTAGAGCTCTGCCTTACAAGCCCGAGAGACTTTTGGGTAGAGTTTTGTCTTAAGGCTAAGAACAAATTTTTTTATCAAAAAAGAAATTTAAAATTTATATAAAGAGGAAGAGCAACTTGGCACTTCCTGGGAAAGATTTTGGTGCTCTTTTCTGCAAGTGGCCCATGTGCATTCTAAACCTTGGGAAGAGGAAACCACTGTTACTGATGTCATTCTTTAGAAAAGGCTTGCTAGAACCATGTTGTACAATCACCAAAACTGACTTTGGAATTCAAACATTAATGTAAGAGCATGGTTGCACCTATTTTTTGCAAATAGACTGTAGTTTGTCCCCTCATCAATGCCAACTACAAAAAATAGACTGCACTGCTCATCTGACAATGACTCACCTTCCCTTCACCACTTGAATGCTTTATCTTTTTTGCTCTTTGTCTTCTTCTTTCTCTTTTAGCCCTCAGGGGTGATCTTCTAGCAGGTCACTACATTCTTTGGGGCTCTTTCCATGATTTGGCACTTAGGCAATCAAAAAACAAATGGATACTTTACTGCATTAAAATTAACATTCACGTGGCCTCACCCAATGGCTAGTTTATCTCCTTAAATTTGATATCTTCTAGGACATCACCATCCTCAGCAAAAGTCATCAGGTCTTTCCTGCCACTTTTTTGTTTTGAGCTTTTTCATGTGGATAAAAAGTCTACAGGACTTGGTCGCTTTGACTTCTCTGTGGGCTCTTTGACTTTTTCTACACCTTTCAGCACTTTGAAAATCCTTTCCCCAAATTCCTTCAAGCCTTTTGTCTGAAGGAATTCCTTCAGACAAAAAGTCTAAAGAAATTTAGAGCCTTGAGTCTTCTCACATCCCTTAAATCTCTTCAGCTCCCTTTGAAACATTCTTTGCCCTCCGTAAGGGCTTTTGGATCTTGAACTACCCTCCAGCTATAGGGCACACCCTTGAACCAAGTTGTTGAACCAACCCATTAAACAAAAATTGGTTCAACAGTTCAATCAGTTCAATGGTTTAATCATTGCGAGCTGATGCCAAGTGAACTAAGCCTTTGAACCAAAATTGAACTAGAAACCACCTTGAATTGATGCCACTAAACTGATAGATGAACCAAGGCTGATGAACCTTGTGTTAAATTAGAAGCTGCTTAAACCAAGTGATTGAACCAATGCCATTGAACCATCCTTTGAACCGGTTCAATGGTTCAAAGCTACGCACCGATGAACCAAAATGCATTAAAATTTAACCGCTGAACCAAGGACTTGAACTAGGCAAAGAACCAAGCCTAAAAATTGAAGCGATGAACTAGGCTTTCAAATGGAGTGATTGAACTGTCAATTAAACCAACGCTGGAACCAAGGTTGATTGAAATGTCGAATGAACCAGGCATTGAACCAAGGCCTTGAACCTATTCAATGGTTCAAAGATGCCAACTTTCTTCATGATTTTTCCTAAGATAAGAGCCCAAAGAAGCCTTGAAAAAACCTAACACTCTCTAAACTGATCCTTTATGTGCCAAAGGACTAACCTACTGAGTCCATAGAAATCCAAAACCTATAGAGTCCATAGATTTAGACCTGTAGAGTCCATAGATTTAGACCTATAATGTTTGTAAAAATCTTGAAGAGTCTGTAGAAATGGACATATTCATGCAAAATTGAAAAATGAAATGGCCTAGAATAGCAGGGACATAAGGGGACTGATTTTTAGCTTGTTGGGAAAAAAAGGGTCAGCACTAACATAACTAGCTCTTATGATGGTGTGCCTCGTGTTGGGTCCCCTCCTTGCTCTACCATCTCAATCACTCTCATATCTCTATTTTTTTCTCCAATCACCAAGTTGTAAATGAGTTTGGTCAGCCACCAAACCCACTTTTGTCAGGATTGGTTGGCCATCAATATTAGCATGCTTGACCTAATCTATTGACATCAATGCTTATGCCTATCAACATTGGCAAGGTTACCCTAATGTGTTGATGTCAACACTATTTATTATTGATATTAGCAATGTCACTAACATCAACACCATTGCAATAATGTTTTCCCCAATAAAGCAACCCCAACTTTCTAGACTTTACTCATACTTTGGGGTAACTAGAGATCATATATATCTTCCAAACCATGAAAAATTCCATTATATATCACTTAAATATTCACCCATAATGACTTTTCTTAGAGATTATGAATATCTCCTTGGTCATTGACCCTTTTACACTAACATTGCATTGCTTGTCTTAACTACTTATGTTATTCCACTATAGCTAGATATTATGAACACACATGTATATTAGGTTTTTTAGATGGAAACCAAGCTCATCCTATAACCTTCAACACTTTTTTGTTTCCTAGGGGCACTTCTTACCTTGGATACCTAGGACACATCGACCATTGGAGCTATAAGTTTGATTATTTTGACCTATCAGCTATCACTTATAAGCTATGCTTTGGTTATTTCTATCTAAGTCCTCCTCAACAATTCATATTCTTGACTTTGTCAACTATAGCTCATAGTAGTATATGTATAAAAAGTGATACTCAATTCTCCACCACTCACCCAATTACCTTTTTTATCAAACTGGTACCCAATTCTAGTTTCTCCTTCTTTGATTCCCATTTTGAGGGGGGATACCTCATCCAATACTTGGAGCACCTAACTCATTTTGTCTTGAAAACTTATCAATACAAATTACAAGATAAAAAGGGGAAAATTTAGACACCAAAATTATGTCACACACATGTATGTAACTCCCTATGTCAAAACCCCTTCAAGCCCATTTTTCAATAATAAAAATTAGCCTCCCTAACCCATGCTTTTAACCCTCACACATTTAAGTAATTTAAAATACTTAATTAAGTTAATTAAAAATTCCTTTTGCCACCTTACCTAACCACCTCACCCTATGACTAATTTTTACCTAATGAGTCACCTCAAGACCTGGTCCCCTCATCCTAACTACCCAAGACTTACTCTCATTTCCAAACTAAATTGCTACTCAACTACCTACTTCTTAACCTCTTATTTTTACTATTTTATAATGGGTTCCACACTTGGCACAAAGAACAATAGAAAACATGCCAAAAATAGTAAGTTTTACCTATTCTAGGGATTCAAACATTGGTCAACCCATGGTCGACATCAGTGGGATTGCCAACATCAGTGATATAAGCTAAACTCCAACCTAAAGTTTAGGTCTGCAAAAATCAATAAAATTTGTTTTTACTTGCATTCAAGATCTTGGCATTCAATTTTTTGACATCCTAGCTTGTTATCATCTTACGTAAGTCAATCATGATTAAGAACTGAGCTTCTGAGGACCAAAAACACCCACTTATTCTCTCAATTTAAGAATTCATGTTTGGACTACCTAATAGGGACCATCAATCTAGCACTTATCATTTAATGACCACTACAGTTAAGTACATCACTTATTTTTTAGGTATTTTAAGCATTTATTCTACTATCAATTTATATCTACTATACATTACTTTATGCACTATTGACCAAACCCTTGTGAGGGAGTTACAAAGCTTTCTTGCTTGTTTCCACTTGACCTGACACACCAAACCTCTAACTAAATCTACCCAAACCATACTCTCTCTCTCATAACTCTCCCCAACCTCTCAAACCTAATCAAAACCATTTCTTAGACCTAGAAAAGCCTTCTATAAGCTCTTGGGCAATTATTACCCCTACCAACCTTAGTAGCCTAATCGACATCAGTCAGCTTCACTATCGACCTCAGTAGTATAACTGATATCGGCTAGTCCCCTACTAATGTTAGTGACTATGGATTCCCTAACCTTTCCAAAACCTACCCAAATAACTTCAAAACATAAACAATACATACCACCTATAGTCTATTAGTCTCTATTGCATTTAGATTGCTAATAATGGTAATATTATCTCTCTTTCACTCTCTCTTTATCTCTCTTTTAGTTATTTATTACTCTTTTATCTTTTAAAAGTGGACTATCATCTCTAAAGAAGTTTCACACTTCCTGGAACAAGTGCATAGCTTGGCAACCCACTCATCTATCTACTACAAACATCTTATGGTAGTGCTTTCTTACTTTCAAGTAGCCCTCCCCATATAAAGAGGAGTGTTCACAATGTCTGGATATAATGCACAAACCAATATGGGTTCATTATAATCACTTATCCCTATCATTCTTTTATGTTTTCCTTTATACTTGAAATAGGCAAAATTTAGAAAAATAGGATGTTCCCCTTAAACTGTGTCCTTTAGAATTAATATTGAGGATATGCTATATTATCCTCCATAGACATACATGATGAAATATTTTAAGAAATTAGGGTTTCATAGGATTGGGGTAGATGCAATTGCCCTTTTGACACTCTCAAAAACTTGTTACCCCTTAACTATCTATTTAAAACTAAGATCCTTCTTTAACATTAGAGTGATGGGTCTAACCACTCTAGCAAAGTTAAAGATGAATCTACTTAAAAAGTTAATTTTCCCAAGGAAACATTATACCACCTTTTTTTTTATTAGTCATGATAAATCCAATATTGCCTTGACCCTTTCTGGATCAATCAAGATCCCTTCTTTTGAGATATATGTCTGAGTAATTTTCCTTGAGGTACTCAAAACACACATTTCTTTGGGTTCAAAGAGATCCCATATTCCTAAAACTTTTGAAAAATAGCCTCTAATTGATCAAAAAGATCCTCGACTGACCTAGAGGATATGGTGAGATCATCAAGATAAATCAAAATTAATTTATTTATTAATTCCCTAAAGGCAATGTCCATAGATCTTTGGAATGTAGCCCCTGCATTCAAGATTCCAAATGAAATTTTTTCATAAGTTAAATATCCCCACTTTATGGTAAAAGTGGTCTTGTGTTGATCTTATTTTGCTAACCATATCTAATTATAACCTAAGAAGCCATCTAATAAGGAAAACTTCTCTACTCCCACCACTATTTATAGAATCTACTCCAATAAGGGTAAGGGGTAGTGGTCTTTAAGAGAGGCCTTATTGAGATCCCTGAAGTCTATAGAGAGTCTAATCTCTCAATTTTTTTATTATTGGGACCAAGTTGGAAACCCATTTGGAGTGCTTGATGGGGAAGATAATCCTAGACTTCAGTAATTTTTTAGGCTTTTCTACCATGAGAGACTCTATTCTTAGATTGACTAGTCTTTGCTTTTGGTGAATAGGATTTGATCCTTAAATTAAGTAAATATTATGTTGGACAATCTCTTTCTTGTAACCATGAAGATCCTTATACATCCATGCCATTACCTTATTGTATTTATGATATAAATCCACTAATATTTCTTTTTCCTTTTGAATGGTCACCTTCCCTACTTTCAACTTTCTCCCATTATAGACTTCAAGTTCATAATAGTCTTCTTTACTTGCCATGAAATTTATTTTATCTATGTTTGCATCATCATGATCAAACAAATTTTGAAGGGTTATAACCCCTTTGTAAGCTTATTGAATCTCAATTATATGATCTAGTCACCATATGCCTCTTCAATTTTAGGCTATAATTGCTCTGTGAACTCTCTTGACTATTTTAGAAAGAATATGATCTATTGATCACTCTCAAAGACTTACCAATTATTCTCATTATCTAAGAAAACATGTTTGATGATTAATTTGATAGCTTCATTATTGGTTAGCAAGTCTTTGGTCAAATCAAATTGGGATCCAATTTGAGCCATTCTATCTGCTTCAATGTTTTGAGTTCTTGAGGTGACTTCAATGTTGAAAGAATCAAAACTTTTGATGAAGTCCCAAATTCTATGGTAATAATACCTCATCTTTGGGTTATTTACTATAGAATTTTCTCTAATTTGTTTTACCACCAACTCGAAGTCCCTTAGGACTCTTATATTCTTGATCCTTTCCTTATGGGCAAGAATCAGACTATGAACTAGAGATTTATACTTTGCTTCATTATTAGTGCAACCAAATTGAAAATGCAAGGCTTTAAAAATATTTTTTCCTTTTGGAGAAGTGAGGCATATATCTAATCTTGAGCCCTTATTTCTTCTCACTCTATCAAAATTTAGAGTCCATATTAAAGAATGTTTTATGAGGCTTTCCTTTTCAGTGAGCTCATTCTTCATTATGTCAAGGATTTTGGGATTCTCATCATAGATGATGTAAGTTCCTAAGCCAGTGGAATCAAAGTTTCCAAAAGGATCCTCCAATGTCAAAGGTAACAAATAGTTCTTACATTCATGTTCACTAACTTCTTTTATTGATTCCTCTATACAACTTTCTTCTTCTCTTATAATCATTACATGGGAGGCTTTAGACCTTGATTCCATTTATTTCATAATGTGTTCCTTGCATAAGGGTTCTGATAGCACTTTCATATTAGACCTATAATTGGTTCTTAGAATTAGATGTGACTAATCAATGGAAATATATGAATTAGATGTGACTAATCAAGGGACGTATATCCTCTAATTTTTGCTATAAAGTCTCTAGATAGGCACAATCTGAAGATAGGAGGAATGTCTATAACTGATATATCTTGTGAAACCATTATGTTTGGGCAAGAATATAGTTTTAATGAAAGCTCTCTAATGATCCCAATGGTTTTTACCAACCTTCCATCAAGATGCATGACTCCTTTAGTTAATGGCTCATATTTGATCTTCAAGGCATCGACTATTAACTTAGGCATGACTATAGTGCTCATACCTAAGTCTATCATAGATTTGTGAAGCAATTTATTACCTACTATAAGAGTCATATATAAGGGGTTAGTTTTAGGTTTCCTTACCTCTTTTTTGGTGTTCATTAGGATTGTTGGTTATTGTGGCTGAGGTATTGCCAATTGTTCTTTGCCTTTATTTGATGTAGCTTCCTTTGTGGTATTACACTTTGGGTCACTATGGTCCTTTAGTGCTTCTTGAAATAACTCTTTTTTCTTAGGGATGGCCAACATATCCCATAAATAAATATTAGAAGGGACTTTATTTAGCTATTCTACCACATTGGTTGGTTCAAGAGGTTGGGCCTTGACATACCATGGGTACCTTATCCTTTCAAGTTTCATGTTAGAAACCCCTTACTTTTGAGTGGTTATCAAAAAAAAATTCATTGTCTTAGGGACTTGAAAATCTATGGCTAATGGCACCTTTCTTGATTCGGTGTTGATATTAAGGAGAACTTTAGTAGATTCAACCATTCTCCTTTTTGACCATGTGAGATAATTAGACCAAATCACATTTTTAGAGGTAGATGTTTTATTAATGAACATATATTCCTCATCTTTAATCCATGAAAACAAAGCATGTTCAGGGGAAATCTCTCCTTCTTGTTCTATTCACATGCCCTGCATCTAAGCTATCATGGCTGTATTTTGAATTTTGGGTGATTGGTATGATTTGGATGAGGCTGTTTATTGGATTCCATTCTTATTTGTTTATATATTATTTGTTTTAGGTTTCCCACAGGGAAATATCTTGGCATGTGAGATTCATTACAAGGAAATCAACATGAATTTGTTTATTTTTCCAAGTTCTTTTGGCCAATGAATAGATCTCTACTTAAGCTTGGTATAATCATCTAAAATGGTGGGGGTACGGGGATGATCTAGTTAGGTAGTTGTGAAGAAGTTGATCTTTGAGTCCCTTAGTACTGATTTAAATAATAGGGGGGTCTATTCCCATAGAAAACCTGATAAGGAGGTCATTGGTGTGAATCTTGGTTCCTTTCAAGATTGACAATTTCATTAGAGAAGGATCTAAGGATGTTCCTGACATCATTCATCTTTGATGAGGTAGAAGAGATAGCTATGAATAGTGTTTCTTGAGATGAAGGGAAGACATATAGAGAAGTATTAGCCTAGGAATTATTGGGAAGCACTTCTTGATTTAGGGGGGGATAATTCAAGAAACATAGGCATATGAGGCCTTGGGGTAATTTCTTAATATCTATCAAATTATTCTCTGCTCTTACAATTATTTTGTAAGCATCAAGAAGAGTCTACCCTCTTAGTGATTGGATCATGATTAAGATACCATAATTAAAATATTTGATATAAAAAAAAATATCCATACCTATAGGTGGTCAAGCTGAGATTAGGATTATTTGCCATGTCTTCTGGAATCAAGTGTTAAAATAGGTCATTTCTTCTTAAGGGGATCTATCAATAGTGATTAATTACTATAGGAGGGATGATATATCTCCCTTTTCATTAAGTTTATCATACCGTGTAGTTCCCAATTGGTCCTAGTTTGCAATAGATTTATGTGTTAAAGATCTATACCATTTAAGAGCTCTTCGCTTCAAAGAGGTAGTGAGTAGTCTCAAGTCTACATTTTATTGTGTGATAAAGTGGATTGTACATACATTAGCCACATCTTGAAGATGCTTCACTAGAGTCTTACAGTCCTCTCTAGTGAATTTGGATAATGCTTTTAGAGCATTAGCTAGAATGAAATCCCATGTATCAGGAGGCATTGGTAGGATAAGTGGACTACCACCATTCCAATTGACAAAGTTTCTAAGTGATACCTAAATAGCCATTTGACCTCTAAACTTAACTTGCTGAGTTAGCCTTCTTCTTGAAGTAGTCACCAAAGTTGTTGCTAAGAGTCTTGGATTTATTGTAGATTGAGATCTTGTAATTGACCCATGATTCTCCCTCCTTGAAGGATATTTGCTCATACACTTCTAGATAATATTAGATTGGTCTCATCGGGCATGTTAGAAAAATTGTTGATACTTAATTTTGCAACTAATCACCAAAGTCATTGGAAGTTTCAAATATGTGGGACTTGACCCTCAAAACAACCTCTAGATTTTAAAGAAGTTGTCTCTTCTCTTGGGTTTTGGTGTAAAGGGAGAGAAAAAAATGCATAAAGATTATTTAAACTACTAAGGCGATACACTAAGATTTGGATTCCTTTATTGGACAACACTGTAAAGAGTACTAATAGAGTTTACCAAAAAATTAAAGAGCTTAAATTATGATCAATAATTTCAACAAATACTATAGACTAACCAATGGCTCATAATATAAAAGTAGCCCAAATCATCATCATCTATTTCTAATAGCAAAGTATTAGTTTCAATAGTTTTTCCTAAAAATATTAAAGAGAATACAACATGGTTAATAATATTAGTAATTTTATGGAGCTAACAAAAGGATTATAATATAAAATAATAAGAAATATTTAAATCAAACTATTATTTCATTGAACACTACTCTCTTTTTATATATGAACAAAGTATGTAAGGCAAAATGCATAGAATACAATCTTCACACTTCTAAGAAAGGTAACTACAAAGGCATTCTAATGCTTCCACCAAACTAGCTTGTAAAATTTTTTATATAATATATATGATAAAAAATGCCTCTACTCTAACTTATTTATATCTAATTATAACCCGCAAAATACTACTTTGAGTCTTTGCCACTTGTTCAAGTTTAACTACCTGTCTACAATTTTTGGCTCTGAGAAACTACATGCCATTAGAGCTGAACCACTTGGGCCTTTTTCCTATCAATTTTGATAACTATCCCTCTCACTTCATTTCAACTATTGATCCTCATTTTTCTTTATCATGTATTCTTCCCAAACATGGACACATGGAAGCTTCTACACCCTATTAGAGTCGATGAGACTCTTTCTCACTCTTTGCTTAATTTTTAATTTTAATGGCTTTTGGATGCTTCACACCATCAAATACAAAGATCCTAACTAAACTATTGATCCTTTCTTTCCTATCCATAGGCTACACATGCAAGCCTTAACAAGTTGGGATATCTTTGACTTTTTTCCTTGGTTGAATTAAATGTAGTGGTGACACATGGATACCCTTCGATTTTCATACTCTCCTACTGCTTCTTGACTCAAAATAAAACACCATTTAACCATGTGTAAGTCTCATGATCAATGGAGGTTATAAAAAGAATATTTTACTTTGAGGGAGTGTCAAGGTGATAAGTGGCATTAACCATGTTCATTTGAATCTCAAAAATTTTTACTAAGCTTTACCAAAAAGGGGACTCCATGAAGCTTAATGCTTATTGCTTGACTCACTACCAAGACCTTTAATTTTAAAAAAAGGGACCATCATTTCACCACGTTTCCTTCAAGTTCAATTTTAAGGATCTTCTCTACTCTTTCAAGCTATAAAAATAATTGAAACAACATGTGGATACCCTCTGTGTAAGACTCTATACTTAAGTTATTTTAGCCCCGATACTTAGAATGTTGTTTGTGGTCATAAAAAAAAATAAGAGCACCAAAAAAAAACATTGTATAAAATATTTATATAGGACCTCAAGGAGATAATATAAATTGGAGAGGGTCCCTGTCAAGGATTAACTGGTATTTGTTGGGATATTAGATGTTAGGATTGTATGAATAATTATTAAGGGGAAAAATGTCTTTAAACCCCCCAAAACCCTTAATAGTGACCCAATGAGGAAAATTAATAAAGAGTGGCATCCAAGAGGGATATAATGATCATTAAAGTGACATAATATTGTATAGGACTCTCTAGGGCTCCTTGCCACTCATTTGGATTTTTCCCTACTTGTATGGACATAAATTGGATTTTCCTAATTTTTTGTGACTTGTGTAAGTGTATAAGGTTTATAATATATTAAATTCCATTTTTTAGATATATTTAGACCTAATATAACCTCACACATAAATTTATTTCATTATTTATACTCACAATTACCTCTGCTAACACCTTCATCTTAACTAGTCCAAACTAACATAGTGAATAAGCAAGTGAGAAGATGAAAAATATAAGTGGGAGGCATTTTAAGGTTTTTATAATGAATATAATAACATGAGGTATATTTTAAAGTTACATATACTCATTTATATGTATTTTATTGGAAAACTAAAGGCAACCTTGGTGCCGAGTGTGACAGGTGAGTGAAAGAGGACTAATTATGACTATAGGTAGTGATAACTCATGTCAAGAACAATCCTAATGATTAGGGACACATAAAATTCATATTTGGTCTTATTTATAACTCCTAACTCTAAGATAAATCATATCATATATCACTAGTCTATTTTGGATCATTCCAATGAGGCCAAATGATGAAGGTAGTTTCTAGGCAAGTAAATAAAGAGTCCTATGCCAAATTTCAAGATTTTCATGATTTGAGGGATATTTTTCCTATGATACCTTACATGTTATATTACATATTACATTATAATTCATATGTAACTCCTTTTCTCATCTTTACACATGTTCTAGTGACTCTTGGACTTCATTCTCTTCTCTGAAAGTCTATAAGTAGTAGCCATTTTGGCTCTTGTAGACTAATGCCATACATGGTATGGTAAATACATATTATATTGAGGTCATATTTTACCTTCTAATAATAAAATAAATCTAGTTCTTAGTTCACAAACATATTTTCTGAGTGTGTAAAGTGATGAATGGTTGAGTCTTATGATTTTATCCTTGCTTTTCCTTATCTTTTCATGTCTTATGCAAGAAGTTCTCATTATAACAGGTAATATGGAGTTTATTTAGTGTGTTATCCTAAATTCAAGTGTTAAAGTGTCCTTATATTCAATAATATGATCTTTGGTCTACTTACCTTGAATGGTTTCATGCATATCACCTCTATATTGAAACACTTATGTTAGAACATCTTAGGACTTTGAGACTAGTTTATAGATCTTATTCTTAGTGAGAGAAGTATGATGGCATAGTGGATATATTCATGTTATATAACCCCCATATATTATTATTTTTTTATGCATACATCTATCCATTTTCCCATAATCAATCAATAGTATAGGTGATAATCACTTCAAGACAAATTCAGGGAGCTAGCCCTTAAACCTATAGGTCTAATTTTCAATAGGTAAACCCATATACCTAGAAGTATTCCAATATTTCCCAAATATTAGAGTAGGATTTAATAACCCCATATAGGGTGAAATATTTGGTGATAATATTTATGTCATGCTTGATGGGACCCATTGTATTCAAGACAATTTGTTAAGGTAAATACTAGTCTTGACAACATCAACTACAAATTGGTGTGCTAATCAACATTTGGTGACTCCATTCAAGGTAAAATCTGGTCCAAAGATATTTTTTTGTCATATATTTTATCTCATAATTCATGGTGCTTACTAGGTCATCATCTAGAAGAGTTCTCAATCCTATCAATCCACCTATTCATCCTAAACTTCCTTTTGAAGTTCAATACCCTCAGCCTAATATTCCCTTTGAAGAGAAAGATGATTTTGTTAGCCAATAAAGTCAAGAGATTTAAGAAAATAAATATCTTGAATAAATCATGACTAGGAAACATGATTTTCCTTCCTTTATTACTAAAAATCTAATTCACCTTGAGGCCTATGATGAAATTCCTCCTAATACTACAAAGAGTGTGCCTACATTCAATGGTGAAGGTCATGTCACACCTAGTGAACACATCAGGGATATCTCTAATTTCTATATTTTCCACAATGTAACTAAGGATAATATTTCCATTAGACTCATTACCATGTCCCTTAAAGGGAAATAACTTGATTGGTATATGATTTTTCATGGTGGATGCATTATATCATGGGATGAATTTAGAGTGTTTCTAAATTAAATATTTGAAGATGAAAGTGACCATACTTATCTCATACATCAGCTCAATGTGATACAAATATCACCCAAGAAAATAATTCATGACTTCAATGAGAGGTTTCAAAAGACCTGGTATATATTTCCTCCTCCTATGAGACAACCTGATAGATTTTTGTCTCCTACATACTTGAGAGCCATTGGTACTGATATTGCCATCATGCTTCAATCCATGGGTGGTTTCACTCTTCTTGAAGCATATGAACTTTCCATTATAGATAATAATTGACTCATTCAAGTAATAAATTTACCTTCTAATTTTTCTATGCCTATGTTGTGTAATCTTTATACTGCTACTCCAAAAATTTCTCAAGTTCAATTATAATGCCAAGCTAAAGACTTCTCTTAGGAATGCATAAGAGGATGTTGATTGGAAATAAATATGTGTATCCTTAGAGGCCTACAATAGGCAAGCCAATAAGTAAAAATATGCCTATAAATTTCCTTGTCCTTACCAATATAAATATGGTTAGCAATATGGGAAAGGGAGAGGTCAAGGGCAACCTAATTTCAATAGGCTTGCTAATGCATATAATCCTACTTCAACCTCCATCACAAGATTATTGGTACCAGTGCATAGAAACTTGGTGTAAGGATAAGATTGGAAATAAGGCTAATTCATGGACATAAATGAGGGTGGAGATAAATCTCTAGTTTCTCAAAGAGGAGTCACTCTTCTTTTATTAGTTGAAGATGAAGTCATGTTTCAAACAGGTGAAGGTGGATATCCTGAAGGAGATATCTTTACCATCTTCTTAGTTGAGGACACTTTTGTACTCAATCAAGGAACTTATATTCTAGATAACACTAGATCTAAGAGGACGGATTTAGGAGGTGATAATAATGTGCATATAAGTTTATATAGTCCTATTACAAGGTAATAAGGCATGGCTACAAGTATGATAGTCCCAAACACTCTTACACCTCCTCCAAATCAGAATATTAGAAGTGTAGACACCGAAATCATGTCTAAACCTTGGTCCTTTCTCCTTCTCTTGGTCCCCTTTGGTCCACTTAACCACTCCTAACCCATATTTTATTAATTTGAAATAAATATCTTATTTTAAATTAATAAAACCCTTTTCTCTCTCTCCCTTGCCACCTCACCACCCTTGGATACCCTTCTTGGATTCCCTTATTCCCCACATGGCCAATTTTAATGCTTGGACTCCCATTCCAACTTCTCCTCTTTAACCTCTCACATCTATTTAGCCACCTTTGACCATTTCTTCCTCGGACTTGCTAACCCGGCAGTTGGGAAGATAGACGAAAGGCTATTTTTAGCCTTTTTGCTGCCTTCTAGCCGTCGACATTGGTCAACTGTCGATCGACGTCGGTGATATTGCCAGTGTTGGTGGCCTTCATAATGGTTTTCTATATCCATTATCATTCCTTCACCTCTCTCTCGCATGAGACTCCTGAATCTTTCAATCTGTCAATCTTTCGCTCCTCTCTCTTTCGCTGCTAACTCTTTGGCTGTAGGTACACATCAAGTAATACTCTTCAAGGACTCTGCATCAGTTTTCTACATCAACACCAGTGATAGGACCTTCATCATCAGTAGCACCAATAATAGGTACACCAGTCTGCAACACTCCTTCTGCAGGCCACAGGTATGTATTTTGTTTGTACTTCCATTGTGTTTTCTAGTTATTTGCTTCTAAGTATTATGAACTAGATTCAGCCTCCCTACCCCAGACCAGACCAGACCTGAATCTTGATTTCTCTACCTCTATCCTCTGTCTGACCATACACTCTATCCATCACCCCTGCAACTCTACCCAAAACCTCTACACAGACTATTAGCACAAACTAGACTCTCGGACCCAGACCCCCAGACCATTCAACCAAGCCCAAAACTCTGTCTCAGACCCATCCACATACCAAAACTCATCCAGAACTCATCCACAGACTACTGCCCCAACTGATGCCGGTCACTTCCCCCACGAACATCAGCATACTAACTGACGTTGGCATCATTGACAATCGACGCCGGTAGGATAATCGATGTCAGCGACTGTGACCAGGCTGACAGCTTCTTTCAGGTAAGCTTTTGCTTCCACTTTTCATTCTGTCTTTATCATTTTCAGTCTTTTATCCTTCTGTCCTTTATCAGACCATCTTTTTATTAATCAGTGGGTTGATATCCCTCAAGCTTTTGCTTTTGGGATCAAGCTTTTGCTTGGCAGCCCACCATCTCCTTATCTAATGCCTTCTTTGTCTTAGTCTCTTTCTCTTGCAGGTTTCATTCCTCCAAAACCAAAGAGGAGTACCTTCTATCATCTAGATTACGGTGCACAAAACTATATCCAGGTACATACAAGCCTTGACCATTTCTTTAAGTTTCTCATTTTCCTTCTTTGAATGTGAAAGCGAATCTAGCGTAGAAACATTCTGGCATGCCCAGTGGGACCTTAGGGTCTCCCTTGGGTTCTTTTTCTTTTTTTCATATAGGTGCATTAGGTTTCTCCCTTTTCACCTCTTTCTTCTCTTCTAAACGACATCATAAGCAAGAATAAAAATAACTTTTCTTTTCTTTTCTTGCACTTCTAGACTAGTCAAAAATCATATCCTTCAAACCTTTTCTCAACTTGTTTTCATTCCAACTTCACATTTTGACTTGGGGCTTAAAACACTTTGCATTCATTTCTGCTTGCTTGCATTGCTTAGTCCACACTTAGTAATTAATAACCACATAGTGAATAATCATAGTCCACTTGATGTTACACAACCGAACCACGTGCACAAATCAAACATCAAACAATACTTGAGACAAGGCCCGACTGGGATTTCATCACCCAGCGGATACTTTACCCCTACCTGGCAATCTCACTTACCAAGGGGAAAGCCCACTCCGTTCTCTGGTGGAGGATAATCTCTAGGCAAGGTATATTTTGGCTAAGCGAGACCAGCTTATCACTCGGCTCGTGAAGTGAGGGGAGCTTGCTCCTTAGCACCAGGACACGTACCGAACCTAATACGGACTTCTTGAGCGCCTAAACATACCTAAAACCATCCATAGACTACCTCTTCTAGGACCCTTCTAACAGCCAACCTCCCCAAACATCACTTTAAGGCATAAGCCACATGAGCTTAATAATTTATTCCTAAGGATTTAACACTTAAGATCTGCTTGTGTTCTTCATCTTTTCTGTTCTTATCTGTTTGTTTGAGGTAGTGAGAACGTTCTTCTCCCTATTTTTCAAAAACTCTCAAATCTTTTGGGTTTCTGGAAAACACAGTCACCAGCATCAGTTTTACCACCGACGTCGGTATCCTTTTCTCACTGGCATCGATTATCTGACCGATGTCGGCCATATTTCTCACCGACATCAGTTTTTCAACCGACGTCGGTCTCTGTCACAGTCATTTTTTTTCAAAATAGCAGCCTAAAACCCTACCCTTTTCTGCTAAAAACCACAATCTGAGTTTCTGAAACTGAGAAAACACAGTTTCTGAAACCTACCCCTCCTCCTTGCCTTGAATGGTTTTGACACACAGTCAAACCAAGGCTCTTCTTGACCATGCGAGACATCAACCGCTTCCGCCTTCCCCGTTCATAACCAGTCCTATAATGGAGTTCCACTCGGAGACTGAAAGAACTCCTACTCGCCCAACCTAGCCCCAAACTCCTATTGTCCCAGAAGGGGACCAAGATTTTGCATGATTTTTGGACCTCAATGTCAAAGCCCTCTAAAACTATCTAGCAAGAAACCAAATACGGGACATTTTAGGTGCAGCGGTAATGACATCGACGTCATCCGCTACCCAACTCATCATGACTCAGCCTATTATCTCGACCAGTCACTCAACCATGGCCAATACGCAAAGTTTGGCCTCCTCATCTATTTTTGAACCTGCCTCTATCATGGTGTCATTACCCCCTCAACTTCACACATTTCAACTGAGTTCTACACCATACCAGAACTTAGTTGTCTCGACCTTGCCCACTCTTGCACCTATACACGTAGGAGTGACAACCTATCCTTTTACCAGTGCCACCACTCAACCACCTATGGTAGTATCTAGTCAACTTGTGTCCTCCAACTTCATGACACAAGTCCCTTTGACCACGACATCTATCCCTATGACGCACTACCCATATGTTGTGCCTACACAAGCACAACCAAGTACATCATATGCCTCTTCGACCACCTTCCAGGTACCCTATAACCTAGGGGGTGCCCCACCTCTCAATCCGTTAGTAGACGTCATCAAGATGCTGATGGACAAGATGTCCAGCTTAGAGACCTCCATTTCTGGCTCATGCAATGCTCTATCATATGAACAAATTTGCAATGAACCCATCCATCCTTCCATCCCTATCTGACCATACCCCAACCAGTGGCAACTTCCTAATTTTTCTCATTTTCAAAGTAAGGAAGACCCACAACAGCACTTACGGGCATTCAGACATGCCTGTTACTTTATTGCCCATGACGATGCGTTACTTTTACGCACGTTCCCTATGTCTCTTTCTGGCCCCACCCTTGACTAGTATAGCTCTCTTACCAGACATTCTATCTTTTCATTTTTTTAACTCACCCAATTATTTCTCGATCATTTCTCTATCAACATAACCAAACAAGTCTCAATCACATACCTCTATTCCATCAGGCAATTTGATGATGAATCAATAGTCGATTTTGTCACCCATTAGAGAGGCCTGATCAACCAGCTCTCCTTCTCCTTGCCTCAACCTGAGCTCATTGAGCTCTTTTATCGAGCATGTGCTAGCCACATCTCTTTTACCTTGCGGATCCAGACATTTTGCTCTTTTGACGAAGCTTTCACCATGGCAAAAAAGCTTGAACTCTATGCCATCGACGAAAATAAGGTCAAATTGCGTAATAACAATGCAAAATCTAAGGACCATTCTTTGTCCAAACCTTTTTTTGCCCACTCCCAGTCCAAGGGGTCGGCAAACACTGTCATCTTTAGACCATCATCTTTAACAATAACCAATCGACCATCCTCTTCAACATCAGACTACATCAATAAACATTTTCAACGTCGATCTATACAATGTCAATTCACTCCAATTGGAGAATCATATGCCTCTATCTTGGATAAACTCGTCAAGCAGGGGGTCCTCAATCTCCCTTCAATCCAACCACATCAATTTGACCCCTCAACACCTATCCTTGCATGGTATAGGGAGAATGACTTTTGCAACTATCACCGTGTCAAAGGTCATGACACGGACAACTGTCAAACCTTCAAAAACATTGTCCAGGACATGCTAGACAAGGGGGATCTCATCCTAGATAACCCGAACGCTCTAGCCAACCAAAACCTTGACATCTTCAAATAACCCTTTCCCAATCACCGGCCTACTCAAAACAATGTCCAGACCATGACCAATGACCCTCAAGACCATGATATACATAGGATCGACACTGTCTTTTCTCTTGTCCCTGACCAACCTCCTTCACAGCAGGAAGACATTTCTTCCCCTATACCTCCTCCACAAGATGAAGAACTTTCTTCTCCTATTAATCCTCCATCGACCTCTCTCATATTGGAGGATGCTTTGATGGCACCCACACCGGCTGCCTCACCCTCATCCTTTTTGTCATCAATGGGGGATCATACATTCCCCATGCCTAGACCACACATCGAGACCATGACTATTCCTATGCTCTATCCAACTACAGAACCACACTCTCCTATTTCTTCTCCACCAAGAGAAGAACCAGTCTCTTCACCCATTTCGATCGAGGAAGACCCAGTCACAGCTTCCTCTTGCCCTTTACCTGAGATTGCTAAATCTCACTCACCTTCGTCCACATCCAAATCCAAACCCATATCTAACCTTGCCTCACATAATAGTGGCCCTCACCCAAACCAACAAAGACTGTTAAACCACACCGGAGGACTCCTCCCCCACCTTCATCATTACCTTCAATTTTGGGCCCGCATCTGTCCACTTTAATAGGGGTGATTCCTACTCCCATACCTCACAGAGGCAAGTCACCTCCATTACTCTCTCAACCCATCAGACATATATCTCTTCCCATCCATCGACCAATGCCTCCTAAACCAAAGTCACCAACCCTCACTGCAACAAAACATATAGACCCGTTAGCAGGTTCTTATGCCTTACTGTTACAACAATTGTTGCAGTCCTCTCGTATCTATCTCCCGCCTCTTAAACCATATCAATCTCTCAGACCAAAACCACCCTAGTTCGATGACACTCACATTTGTGCATATCATCGCACACCTGGGCACGACACTGAGCATTGTTGTGCCCTCAAAGTTGTCATTCACCAATGTTTAGGGAATGACACCCTTCTTCTCGACCACATCATCAGCAAACCTTCAACACCGCCCCACTCATCAACTCTCAGATCAAGACCATCTTGGTTTGACAACTCTAAATTCTATCGTTATCACCACACTCTGAGACATGACACTGAGTGTTGTTGCACTCTTAAAGCTGTCATTCATCAACAATAGAGAAAGGATTCCCTTCTCATCAAGGATCCTCTTGACCACCCCTTCGACAAATCATCAACACCAACCCATGCTTCTCAAACCTCGTCACCTAAATCAGGATCTCTGCACCCGATTATGGTCCCTTTGCCACCTTTAACCCCCTATTCAACATCAACACAGTCAATCTGACCACTACGCCTCAACTAACCTTGACCAATCTTTCAAACATTCTCCCTAACCGCTAGGGGAATTCAACTTTCATCCAAACCCTGACCAACCTTTCAACCCAGTCTTGACCACATATCAATCACTCTTTTAATCCTAAACTGTCAACCCGACCTCAACCAAACATTCAACCCGACCTCAACCAGACCGTCAACCCAACCTCAACCAAACATTCAACCTGACCTCAACCAGACCGTCGACCTGCTCTCAACCAAACATTCAGTCCATCTTTGACCAAACGTTCAAACCAACCTCAATCAAACCTTGATCAAATATCAACCAACTTCTTCAACATCGACCCCAAACTTCGACCAAACATTGACCAACTCCTTCAACATCAATCAACATGTGACCAATTTGGAACGAAGCAAATGGGGCAAGTTTGCTCCCAATTGACTCGGACCTTACATCATAACACCAACATGGGTCAGGACTTTGTCAGAACTTGAGCCCATTTTATGTCTTGCATCTTTGACCAGTCCACTGTTAGTCAAGTAATTATTCATTTGACGTTTAACTTGAGCTCGATCCCTTGAGCAGTCCCTGTCACCATCATTCCTATTCCTTTCAACCCTCAATCCTAACCCTTTTGTCAAGCATGAATGCTTTGTCCTAATAAAAGGGAAACCCTCTAAACCTCTATAGTCAAGTCCATGACCAAAAGTCCAGTCAAAAAATCACTCAAATATATATAAAAATGGGATACATATTCCAAGGTCATAAAACTATAAATGTAGACTGCTCCCTTGAAGGACAACTGCATCATCATTGCTTTATTTTACTAGACTACTCCCTTGAAGGATAGCTAGGCCAACGTCATATCAAAAACATAAAAGCATAATATAGACCACTCCCTCGAAGGATGGCTATGCATAAATTTTGCTACATATGTAGCACTATCTCTGAAGCTTCCCGCATCGATCAACTTCAGGACCTAACCACAAAGCAAGACAATATCCCATCGTAGGCTTCCTGCATCGATCAGTCTACCCCAAAAAAAAAAATTGACTGACAAAACTTTAGAGTCATGGACTTGTCTATAGTCATTCTCGGGGTCACCTATAAAAGGGGCAAAGTTGTTCCTGCCAAAAAGGGTTCCCCCTTTCATCTCATCTCAATCCTATCACCCCTGCATACTCAAGGGATTTTGAGCTCACTTAACGTCAAGTGATTCACTTACTTCTTTAGCACAACACTGGTCAACGATGCAATGCATAAATGGGTCTTTTTTTTCTAAACAACCCCTTACCTATGCCATCATTCTGGTCCTTGTCAATGAAAGAGCAATTCACCTTTCACTTTTGACACATCTTGGTCACACATCCAACCCAATCATTATCTATCCAACCAAACCCAAACCAATCCAATCAAACATTTTCAGACTATTGACATGCCCTAGTCCATTTCACATAGTTTCTATGGACAACAATACACATGGAAACTATCGACCTGACACAATTTATGTTAAGCATAAACCAATACTTGTTGAAGCATAGATAGACCTCCATTCATTTTTAGCATACATCCATCGTGACTATGGAAAATTGTTAGGGATGAAAGACCCCTCGACCAATGTTGTAGAATACACCATTACATAATATGGAAAAGGTTGCAACATCATCTTCTTCCCCTCATCATTCATCATGACCAAGACCAATCTATCAACCACTTTCACCACCTGTCTACCACTCAGACCCTTTGTCTAAACTACATTGGTCTGAGGCCCTAAGACAGGGGCTATGTAGGTAGCACTCAGATGATACGACATCATCTGGGGTTAGCTCAACCACCCTCATTTGTTCATCTCTCTGATGGACAAACCTTCTTTCCTCCTTTTGACCATGACCTTGCCCTCAACCAAGACCAATTCCATCCCTTTGACCCTTCCTCCCTTCTAGGGAGAACTACATTGGCCTGAGGCCCTTCACATAAGGGCTATGTAGGCAGCACTCAGATCACATAACGTCTTCTGAGGTTAGCTCAGCCACATCCTTTTGTCCATTCATCCATCTCGACCTATGACCATTGGAGATCATGCCTATCTCCTCCGACCCTGACCACTTCCAAGATGAACGTTGCCTTGGTTGTTTTTACATGTATGCTACCTCACGAATGGTTAGCAAAATTGTGTGCAGACTATTTTTGACCCTCACAAGTATAGGATCGCAAGCCAGTTGATCCCCACTACTTGTGACTTTTCATGTTTTCTAGGAGCACTTCCTGAGCCTGGGATACCTAGAACACAATGACCATTTAGAGCTTTAGCTTAGATTGAATAACCCAATCAGTAGATGACTAAATGCTGAGGCCTGATTATTTCAATTTTAGCACTCTTTGACCCTCAACCTGCAACACTTTGACCTGAACATCTCGTGAAGTGGTATACATGCAATCACGACTTTTGCAGTGTTCACCCTCACCCTCACCCATCTTCATCCACTCTTTGTCAAATTAGCACCCGATTCTAGGTTCCCTTTCCTCGACTCCTACTTTGAGGGGGAATGCCTCATCCATAATCAGGGCAACCAACCCTCTATTTTTTGTCTTTCAGTTCACTTGAACAACCAACAAGACGAAATCAACCTTATCCCACACCTGGGGCAATCAACTCCTATTTTTGTCTTGCAGTTCACCCAGAACAACCAACAAGACAAAAAGGGGCAAATGTAGACACTGAAATCGTGTCTACCCCTTGGTCCTTTCTCCTTCTCTCGGTCCCCTTTGGTCCACTTAACCACTCCTAACCCATATTTTATTAATTTGAAATAAATATCTTATTTTAAATTAATAAAACCCTTTTCTCTCTCTCCCTTGCCACCTCACCACCCTTGGATACCCTTCTTGGATTCCCTTATTCCCCACATGGCCAATTTCAATGCTTGGAATCCCATTCCAACTTCTCCTCTTTAACCTCTCACGTCTATTTAACCACCTTCGACCATTTCTTCCTCGGACTTGCTGACCCGACAGTTGGGAAAATGGATGAAAGGCTATTTTTAGCCTTTTTCCTACCTTTCAGTCACCGATGTCGATCAACTGTCGACCGACGTCAGTGATATTGCCAGCGTCAGCGGCCTTCATAATGGTTTTCTGTATCCATTATCATTTCTTTGCCTCTCTCTCGCATGAGACTCCTAAATCTTTCAATCTGTCAATCTTTTGCTCCTCTCTCTTTTGCTACTAACTCTTTGGCTACAGGTACACATCAAGTAATACTCTCTAGGGACTCTACATCAGTTTTCTACATCAACACTAGTGATAGGACCTTCATCATCAACAGCACCAACAACAGGTACACTAGTCTGCAACACTCCTTCTACAGGCCATAGGTATGTATTTTGTTTGTACTTCCATTATGTTTTCTATTTATTTGCTTTTAAGTATTATGAACTAGATTTAGCCTCGCTATCCCTAGACCAGACCAGACCCAAATCCTAATTTCTTTGCCTCTGTCCTCTGTCTGACCATACACTCTGTCCATCGCCCCTGCAACTCTACCCAAAACCTCTGCACAGACTATTAGCACAAACCAGACTCTCAGACCCAGACCCCCAGACCATTTAACCAAGCCCAAAACTCTATCTCAGACCTATCCACAGACTAAAACTCATCCATAGACTACTGCCCCGATCGATGCTGGTCACTTCCCCCACCGATGTCGGCATACTAACCGATGTCGGCATCATTGACAACCGACGTCGATAGGACAACCGACGCCGGCAACTGTGACCAGGCCGACAGCTTCTTTTAGGTAAGCTTTTGCTTCCACTTTTCATTCTGTCTTTATCATTTTCAGTATTTTATCCTTCTATCCTTTATCAGACCATCTTTTTATTAATCAGTGGGTTGACATCCCTCAAGCTTTTGCTTTTGGGATCAAGCTTTCGCTTGGCAGCCCACCATCTCCTTATCTAACGCCTTCTTTGTCTTAGTCTCTTTCTCTTGTAGGTGTCATTCCTCCACAACCAAAGAGGATTACCTTCTATCGTCTGGATTACGGTGTGCAAAACTATATCTAGGTACATACAAGCCTTGACCATTTCTTTAAGTTTCTCATTTTCCTTCTTTGAATGTGAAAGTGAATCTAGCGTAGAAACAAGAAGGACTGTTCAAATTAATTAAAATCCTAAATTTCCAAGCACTTAATTTCCTCCAAGGTCCAAATAAAAATTATTTATGTATGCTCTAAATATTATGGACTCATTAAACAATACCAAGGCATCCATTTACCTTCAAGATGTCATTCATATGCCTGGCCAAAAAGAGCTCCTAAAAATATCTATCCACTATACCTACTATTCCTTAACCTCTAATAAATAGTCATGGTAATTTATATATTATAAATTACCCTAAAAACAATATGTAACCATCTACTAAATCTTGGAAACATCCACCATTTTACCTCACTCTCATAGTGGGTGATAAACTAGTTCATAATTGCATAGTTGATAGTAGTTCTTCTACATCAGTCATGCCAAAAGTTATACCTAATAATTTCAGCCTAAAATAAGAAACCCATATTAGATTAGTGCTTAAATTATATGTTAAACCTTCCAAGATAATAGGTTTTATAAAAAAACTTGAAGGTTTTCCTCCATGATTGTCCTAGTTTTCCCATCCTTCAAGACATTGTTGTTGTTGACCTTCTTTCTCCTTTTTAAATATACCTTTCAAGATATTTTAAAAATAATATAAGGGGATATATCTTAGTTAATTTTTCCTTATTATCCTTTAGGACAAGATATGTATCAAAGGTAACAATAAGAACTTAGCCTCTTTCAAGGTTTCACATTGAGCCCTATTTTGAAACAAGTTCAAATTTGAATTATGTAATCAATGAAGAAAAGGATTATATTGTGGATGATGGTACTTATTCCAAGATTGAATTAATTTTTAATATGTTTCTTGATGATTATGTTATTCATAAATATGATCATGATCCTTATGCTTTCATGGAGGAAACTAATTTAGGAGTGTATTTTCTACATGAAGAAAGAATACCAACACCCCTACTTGTCAAAGAAGAAGGTGAGGATGATGGAATGTGGAAAATGTTTTTTGATGGATTAAAAAGTAATATTAGTGTAGGATATAGTGTTATGTTGGTTTCCTTATCTAAAAAATATTACTATGCTTAATATAGGTTCCATTTTAGTTGCACTTGCAATGTGGCTGAGTATGAAGGTTTGATTCATGGCCTTCAATGGGAAATGAGAAAGGTAATCAAGAATTTATAAGTATATGGAGTTAGTGAATTGGTTTTGAATCAAGTTAGGAATGTGATTTATTCCAATAATCATTTTTTTAACTCATATAATCATATGATATGTTATTTTCTTGAAGACTTCAATGCATTCAACATACAATCAGTCCCAAGGGAGCAAAATAATCATGTTGATAGACTAGCTATTATAAGACCACAATTTGATACACCATCTACCATAAAAGAGGAGGGGAATCAATCTCACATAAAGATGATTATTATACCTTCCAGACCTGATAATTATGTATCTTTTCAAGTGCTTCATATTGAAAAATAAATTGCATACTGCTTATAAAATGAAGCTAAGTTTTCCTCAAAAAATCAAAAGAGACTCTAAGATTAGTTTGATTATCAAATTGTGTAGCTAAGAAAAAAAAAGATACATAAGGTCTTGGTGACATTAGAAATTATATTTAATGAATATGATAAAATGAATAAGGAAAAGGTGAGTGTGTCTAAAAAATAACAAAACTATGAAAGGGTCTTGATCTTCAAGGACAAACTCCTCAAACTAGGTAAGGTATGTTCTACATTGGAGAAGCAAGCATTCATTTATTTGTGTAGAGTTTCATGACATCTTTTCTTGGGATTATAAGGAAATAAAAGGATTTGATCCTATCATAGCATAGCATACCAATGAATTTAAACCTATAATTAAACTAGTTAGGTATAAACCAAGGCCCATCAACCCCAGGTTCAATAACTCATGAGGTTAGAGATTACCAAACTCCAAAAATATTAAATAATCTTTCCTATCAAGAATTTAACATGGGTAGATAACCTTGTGCTTGTTGGAATAATAATGTGGAGGTAATAATTTATGTGAAATTTAGAGATTTTAATAGAGTGTCACTCAAAGATCACTATCCTTTACCCTTAATAGAGCAGATTTTGCAAATTATTTCAGGTTCTCAACATTTTTCTCTCCTAGATGGATATTATGGTTGTAATAAAATTATAGTGAATGGATATGATCAGTTTAAGAAAAAAATCACTAAAAAATAGTGTACTTTTGCTTATAGGAAGATACCTTTTAGTTTTTTAATTGTTTGTGCCACCTTTCAAAGAGTAATGGACATGGCCTTCAAAGGTTTGATAAATGAAATGTTGTTGGTATATCTAGATGATATAATAGTGTTCTCTAAGGATGATAATGAACATATGAAACACCTAAGGCAAGTTTTTGAAATATGTAGGTAGCATGGAGTATCTCTCAATCCAAAAAATGCATATTTATTATCCATGAAGATAAGCTCTTAGAACATATTGATTCCAAAGATGGTATGATTATTGATCTTGAAAGGATAGAGGATATTTTAGGCCTATAATTTCCATTGAATAATAAAGGACTCAAAATTATCTTAGGAAAGATAAATATTGTAAGGAGGTTCATACGTGGTTTTTCATTTTTGGTGAAACCTAACATAACCATGCTCAATAAGAACCAAGTCTTCTCTTAGACTAGGGAAGGTAAAAGAAGTTTTTAGTCCATTAAGAAATACATTACACAAGATCATACTTGTGAACTCTAATTTTGGTAAAGACTTCATGTTGTATTCATTTACTAAACTTGATACTATCTTATCTATGCTAATGCAAAAGAATGATGGTGTGGAAAAACCGGTTTCATTCTTTAGTTAAGGTTTTGAATATTATGGAGTTAAGTAAATATTTGTGTAAAATTAATTACTTTATTTTTTAATAGGACTAAATAAGTTTTGGCATATGGTTATAAAAAATATGATTCATATCATGGTCTCCCATCTTAGTACTAAATAGTTTTTTTTAACAAGGACATTAGTGAGAAGAGGTTAGGGTGGATTACTAAGGTAATGTAATATGATGTTGATATCAAAGTGACAAATTTGATAAGGGGTAAAGGTCTATGTGAAAATCTAGCTTCAAACCTCCATGAGTTAAAATACGAGGCTTTATTCAATCATGATTGTTTCCAAATAGATGGTTCCTTTCCTCTACAAATTTGGACATAAAATATTATCAAATTTATTCAAAGTGGTGAGTATCCTAATGGTATGAGTAGATCCTAAATGAGGTACTTTATATTGCAAGATGTTCCTTATTGTCTTATAGATGGTGTGATTTTTATAAGAGACACTAATGGTGTGTTATTGAGATGCATTGGCTATGATTAATTTGTAGTTTTACTTGAAAAGTTCTATGATGGAACAACATGAGGTCATTTCTCCCCCAGAACAGCAAATGCCAAGATCATGAGAGTAGGATATTATTGGCCTAGCTTCTTCAAGGATTGCTATGATTGGGTGAGAAGGTGTGTGAAATTTGCCTTATTTGTATGAAAACATAATCTTACATCTTTCCCTTTGAGACCTATCCAAGTAGATCAACCTTTCATGCAATGGGGTCTTGATTTCATTGGCATGATAAACCCCCTATCAAGTGCTAGTCACAAATGGATACTCTCCACAATTGATTACTTCACAAGGTGGGTTGAGGTAGTGGCATTGAAGTAATCTAATGATAATTCTATCTTAGATTTCTATGAAAGTATCATAACAAGGTTTGGCACTCCCACTATCATTTTAGATAATTCACTTGATTTCATGGGTGTTATGTAGCTAATTAGGAAAATAGTAATGGAATATACTTGATCACTTCATCCAACTATTACTCTCAAGGTAATGGGCTAGTTGAATCCACTAATAATAATTTGATCATAATCATCAAGAAAACTTTAGAGGATAATCAAAGGTCTTGGCACACTAAATTGAAGATAACCCTATGGGCTGATAGAATAAATCCAAATATGTTAATAGGGATTTATCCATTTGTTATTGTCTATGGAAGGGAGGCTAGGTTGTCTAAATCCCAAGAGATACCTACCTTTGATTTGATAGATCAACTAGAGTTTGCTTGAGAACACTCCAATGGATGTGAGGTTGATAAAATTAATGGAGTTACAAGAGACTAGAGACAAGGCTCACCAAGTTAGGGAACATCACCAAATACTAATGAAGAGGTATTTTGACAAGAAGGAAAATCCAAGATCATTCTAATAATGTGACATAGTGTTGAAATTGGATGAAGATAGATCAAAACCAGGGAGACATACTAAATTTGAAATCTTTAGAAAAGACCATATGTCATCATCAAGTGAAAATCAAGAAAATATTTCCAATTAGTAAGGATTATTGGAGAGGATATGCCTATCCTTGTGAATGGGATCCATTTAAATCCTTTTTTTTATAAAATAAAGGTTATTCCTACAAATATTAGATTAGGTGTGTGTCTTTCTTTTAGTTGTGGTGTGTTCCATAAGTGTTCTTGAGAACACATATTTGTTTCTCTTTGGTGTGTCTTGTTTTTTGTGTTATTAGTTTTTGTTTGGTGTGGTTTCAAAGTAAAATTATGTGTCAAACTAGAATATAGGAAAATCCATAGCCTAATGGGCAGGATTAGGCTATTGGTCTTGGCATAGCAAGCATACTGGCCTTAGGAAATCACCAAGAATGTTGACTATTTTGACCCCTAGTCAAAATAGGTCAACCCAATATAGTCAAAAATTTGATATATGGGTTAATTATCATGATATATGGTGTGTCATAGTTAATTTGATGTGATTTAATGTGGTTCTAGCCTTGGTCATAGTCTAATTTAGTCTTTGTGTCATTTTGTGTCACTTAAGGGTCATTTTTGGGTCATAAATTGAAATCGGTAGGGTTTTCAAAGGTGGTAAAGTGTTTTAAATTCCTTATCAATGTACCTCATGTTATTACCTTTTATATATGTTAGTTTCTAACTGAGATCAAGAAAACAAGTGAAAAGGAGGTTTTGGAAGTCGTATGCCCTATGGAGGAGAGTGGCACATGGGAAAAGAATATTAAATGAACCTTAAGCTTTATTTACTCATTTTAAAAGCTTGATATTATTTTAAATTTCCAAAAATGGGCCAAAACCATTTTTCTTCTTTATCACTCCACTAGGTAAGTAAAATTGGTCAATAGGGATTTTGATGGTACAGATAGTAGGACTTCTAGGTAAAATTATATTGGTGGAGGCTATTATAATTTTATTGATTCAAATTCATATAATTATTTCAATAATTGTATTCATATGCTTTATGAACCATCCTTTAGAAGTTAACTATCTCATTTTACATGTTAATCCCCACACCCTACAAGTTTTGCTTCTGTTTGAGCTTGTATGTATAATCCAATTGGTGAATTTGATTAAAAATTATATTTAATTTCTTATATAATGTTTCCCATACTTTTTTTCATGTTTATAAATTAATTTATGAGTTTAAACCTCTTAGATTACAAGTGGAGTATGTTAGTGAGGTTGTAATCAAGTTTCACTACTTAAAGAAGGTTTCTTTCTCTGTAATGGTTTCAAATAAAAGTGATATGATGTTCCATGAATATAATATGTCATAAAAATATCCTTCTTCCCAAGATTACTCTCTGAGACTAACATCATGAAAATTTTCATCAAGAATGTTTCATACAGTCAACTTCTTACAGGTTTCCATCTATAGTCATGGCATATAAAGGTATTGATCATGGTCATGGAGGTGTGATGAATAGTTTAAAGTTGTTTAATATATTTTTAAATCATAATATATAAATACAAACCCTAAAAATAACACATAAATGACTATTAAATTTAATGTAGATTGCACATACAATCATACACCATGAATGAACACCTATAAGTAAAGAACATTGGAATGGGAGTGTTGAAACTTGTTTCAAGTCATTAAATGTGAAGAGAATAAATTTGAGGAATTTTATAAGGTTTTATATTGTTTTTATAACCATGTAATAGGTACATTATTCATATTTATAGTCACTACCTATAGACTAAAACATCCATTTATAGGGGCCTCCCATAGAGATTTGAAATTGTTGAATAGGGGTGTGAGAACATGTTTTGAGACCATTATTGAGGTCTTAAAAAGTTATATAGACATTTATAAACATTTTTAAGCTCATTGGTAGGTATAAAAACTTGAGAGGTCACCTCAAGTGAAGAATTTTGAATTTAGGGACAAGTTTCCCTAAAACCCCCAAAATAGGGCTCTAACCACTTTTGGTGTTACCAAATGATAGTGTTACAAAGATTCTAGATGAATCCAAATGATCATAACTTTTATCCCTCATATATGGGAGATAAATTTAAAAATAATATGGATGTTGGATAACTAAATATGATGTTATAAGGTTTCCAAATCATGCATTTGTTCACTATAGAAAGGTAGTGTTTTCTGTAGGATTTGAACTTTTAAAGGACTATATACCCTAAGATAGAAATGTAAGAGCATATCACCATGAATAGTGATTATATTTAATTGAAATATCACACTAATGATTTTTAGAAGAGTTTAATTAAATAATTTTGACTTACATCACCACCTATAGCTGCCTTGCCCTCAAAAGCTTACCTACAGCTGACTGTAGGTGTTTACTTGCAAGTTCATCGGTGAAATTGGTCAAATAATGCTAATAATAAAACTTGAAGAGTTAAAAATATGATTCAAAATATTTTTAAAATGATCCAAATGTATGAATCATGGGTTTCATATGTTTAATATCACCTATAGGACCCCTACAACTCCAATAATGGTCAACCATAGTTGACTATAGTAGACAGTGAGCTAGAACATGGTGACTTGGTGTTGTCATAGAATGAACATCATGTTAATATATATAAATTATTTTAAAATATAATTAGATATTTAAATAACATTGTGTATAAATAACATAAGGTCAAATATACAATATCTACCTACATGCACCTCTTTCTGAAGGTGAGACATAGTCACACATAGTCAACACTTGTATCAAGTATAGTAAAGAGAATGTGAAATGAAGGGTTTGCATAAAAATTGGAGGTTAATCATGTTTTTATTAATTAAAAAATTATAATTAACATTTCATAATAATATTCTATATTGGAAAAAAACATAGAAGGACTATAACAGTGTAATACATAGTCCATATTCAGGACCCTACACATAGTGAGATGCTTCATGAGTTTGTCTTAGGTTTTGATATAGTTAGAGGTGATAAATATGTGAATAATTCATTAAAATTGAAACATAATGTCTGAAACACTTTTTTAATCCCCTCGTATGATCATTTAGTCTAAGGCAAATGGGGAAGTGCCCTTTATTTTATCTTAGATAAAGGGTACTCCCCAAGAGTGCAAATCTGAAGGTTTAGAGGAAATAAGATGAGAATATGATATAAATGTTGATGATAACTTGAAATAATAATTTTATATTTTATTTATACATGAAAAAACATGTACAAGGCTTCATATGGGTTTAAAATATGTCAAGGTGGTCCAAACTTACAACTATGTAGTCAAGCCCTTTAGGTCTAGTTTAGGCCTAAAGCCCAATTGGAGGGTCAATACCATTTATAAATATAGAGTATAATTAAAAATAATTAATATAACTGAATTGGGAGTTATAAGGTGTGTTTTATCTATTATAATGTAAAGGAGACCACAGGGAAACCATATTATGACTCAAATTAACTCAAGCTTGCATAAAATGAAGAAAGGAGCTCAAGAAGCTAACTTTGAATGATTTCACTTGCATGAACATTAAAAATTGGACCTAAAATATATAATAAAATCTGGATAGGATCCATAGAAAGGATTTAGTGGCATTTTTAGGAGATTGGATGTCAAGATTATATGAACAATTCTTAAGGGTTAAAACGTCTTTAAACCCTCCAAAATCCTTTATAGTGACCCAATGAATAAAATGGAGAAAGAGGGGAATAAATTAAGGATATAATGAGAATTAAATTGACATAATATTTTATATTAATCTCTAGTACTCCTTCCCACCCATTTGGATTTCTCCCTACTTGTACAAATAAGTTAGAAATTTGCTTTTCTTGATAGTTTTATGAGTTGTACAGGTGTAGATGGATTTAAATATATTAAAGTCACTTTAGGATATATAATTTGACCTAATATAACCTATAATATCCATTTATTTCATTATTTCTACTCATAAGTGACTATTATAACACCTCCATCTTAACCAGTCCAAACTGGCATAATGAATAAACAAGTGAGAAGGTGAAAACTCTAAGTGGGAGGCATTTTAAGATATATCTAATGATCATAATGAAATGATTGATCTTTAAAAGTGTCATAAACTCCTATATATGTATTTTATTGGAATATTTAAGTCAACTTTGGTGCCAAGTGTGAGAGGTGAGTGGAAAAGGAGTAATTATGACTACAGGCAGTGATAACTCATGTCTAGGAGTATATTGATGATTAGAGACACCTCTAATGAATGTTAGGGATTTTTTTATAACCCTTACCTATCAAATAAATAATATAATATATCCATAGTATATTTTTAAACATTTTAAGGAGGACAAATGATGAAGGTAGTTTCTAGGCAGGCAAATGAAGAGTCATATGCCAAATTTTAGGATTTTCATCTTTTAAGGGACATTTATACTATGAGACCATGCATGGTATAATACATATTCCATTATCATGTATATGTAACTCATTTTCTCATCTTTATATGTGTTTTAGTGACTCTTGGACTTCATTCTCTTCTTTCCCCTCTCAAATTCTATAAGTAGTAGCCATTTTGGCTCATGTAGATTAATGCCACACCTAGTATGGTGAAGCTATATTAGTTTGAGGTAATATTTTACATTTTAATAATATAATAAATATGTTTTTGAATTCATAAAAATATTTTTTAAGTGTGTAAAGTCGATTATATCCTTGCTTTTCCTTATCCTTTCATGTCTTATGCAATAAGTTTTCATTCTAACAGGTCATATAGAGTTTAGTTAGTGTGTTAGACTCCCATAAAGTGTTAAAATGTCATTATATTCATAAATTTTATCTTTGGTCTACTTAACTTGATTTTTTTCATGCATATCACCTCTATATTGAAACACTTCTGTTAGAACATCTTAGAACTTTGAGACTAGCTTGTAGATCTTTTCCTTAGTGAGAGAAGTATGATAGCATAGTGGATATATTCATGGTGTATCGCCCATCTATATTATATTTATTTTATGCATATTTCTATCCATTTTCCCATTATCAATAAGTGGTATAAGTGACAAGGACTCGAAGACAAATTGGGAATAGATGGATATAATGAAATAGTTATATTCCAATTGGGAATAGATGGTATAGTTAGCCCTTAAACCTAGAGGTCTACTTTTCCTATATGTAAACCCACATACCTAGAAGTATTCCAATGTTTCCCAAATATTATATTAGTATTGAACAACCTCTTATAAGATGAAATATTTGGTGACAAAATTACCCTCAAGTATTATACAACAACCAAGATTCAAAAATAACCAAAATATTCCCCACTTTCCTAAAAGATGCTTTGAGGGGCATACTCAGTTGATCTATTGATGAGATAGACAAGATATACCTCCCAGATACTTAGGTTATACCCATTTATCTTCTATTGTATCTACCACTAGGTCAAAATCTCAATCTATCCTGGTTAGGTTCATAGTTAGTGCCCAAAATATCATCTCTAACTAGGTCAACAATCATTGATGTAATTGGAATGAGATCCTCTAGGGACACTACCACTTATAAGACCTAACTAATGCTTATAGTAAATTGAATTGATAATTATATAACTACCTTGGATATATCTCTATTAGTATTCAAAAAAATTATATTCATGACCTAGTTGAAGTGACCCAAGTGAACCTCAAACACACCTCTATCCATTAGTGTTCCATTCAAGTTAAACAACACAATGATGTTGACCTCCCTAAATTAGGTCAATATCCTTTACTTTATCTCTTTTAGAGGGCCTAAAAATATTTTTTCCAAGGTTATCCATTCTTTAATTCAGGTCCTCATAGTTCAAACATAAGTCTAATGAAATATCAAGTCTAAGGTAGGCATGTGTTTCAGATCTAGCAACATACTGATGGGTGTCATCATCCCCTTCATTTAATCACTTTCTGTTGATGTCATATTTAACCAGGGCTGTGTCTAAAGCTACATGCAACAAGAAGAATCGTAGTGATTTAGTAATTGAATGGAGGTATTTGTATTTTTTTTTTGGGTGGGGGGGGTGGTTTAATGTCTTAAGGATTTCTTAATTAAAACCTTATTGGAATCAAACTATGCAAATCAGACATAAATAAACACATGTTGTAGAAATGAAATAGATTGATGGAAATAAACACATGTTGCAGAAATGAAATTGATTACTGGAAACAAACACAAATTGTAGAAATGAAATAGATTGCTAAAAATAAACACATGTTGCAGAAATGAAATAGATTACTGGAAACAAACACATGTAGAAATGAAAATTTAATCTAAAATGTCTGTAGGAATAAATTTACAGCAAATCTTAACTTTAAGGATTTAGAATCATTTATAAATTTAACAGAGTTACCTATTTACTTTTGTGAATAGAAATATAAGTACTGACAAAAATGAAGATCCTGGTTCTTTGGAGGAGTGGACCCTTACTCTGCCTAGAATAGGATTTGAACAATTTAATTTGCTTTCAAAATAGAAATGGCTATTTCATTGATAAAATGTTATATATAACAAATGTACTAATTTATCCTTTATCTCTCTATTCTTCAATGATTTTCTCTATCTTCTATATTCTATATCTATATATTTTTAACTAAATTCCTAGGTCTGTATATATAGATGCTTTGATGGAATAGACATCCATTAGGAAGGGTTAAATTGGATGATTAAATCCAAATCAATAGGCACCTATAATAATGGAAAAAAGAGTCCTATAAATGATATGGGGAGTAACAAAGGATTGAATAACATGAGTTACCTTTTACTTCTCCCTAGGCCTCTTATTCATATCAGCTTGTGGTGTTGTGGTGAAAGGATTTATAGTGGAAGAGGTGATAGGGCTGACTTAGGAGCATTTTTAGCGACTATAGGTTCCACTAATATGATTAGGGCCAATTGAACTATGCACACAAGTACACTTATTATTAGGGGAACAACTAGACCTATTGAAGAAGCACCACTTGGATGTGCTTGAACCTATATAAAAACTAGTGAAGGTGTTATTGGGATCCATTTGGATAGAATATATTGATTGGATAGAAATTGTGATGTTAAGATAGTGTGCATAGCTGAGGTTAGAGGTACTTGGGTGAAATATGGAGGAGGTGAAATAGGAAAGATGGGAGGGACCACATGAGAAGGATGTTATAGGAATGACAAACTATGAGGTGATCCACTAGGTTGATGGGGAATGGTGGAAGCAAAGAAAGGGATCTCTATGGAAGCCTATCATTTGTCATGCTTGGGGTTCAACTCTAAGATATTATTGATATCAAACTATAGATCCTACATAGTTGTTAATTGAGTAACTAGAAACACATGAGGTGGTAGAGGTGGAGTAGAGAGATGAATAGGATAAACTCAAGGAGGATAATATCAAGGAGGAAAAATGGCTATAACTCCTTTTAATAGCCTACTTGAAATTTAAAGAGTTACCTAAACCTCTTCTTAGGCATTTCTAATGTAAAAGATGTAGGAAAACCTTGGTAGGATGGCCTATGTTGAACTTGATTTCCCCTCTTATTTATATACTTCAGTCCAATAAGAGCCTCCTTGTCATCTATGGATTTGAGGTGAACCTCATCTTCTTTACTAGGCTAGTGGACATAATTGATGTTGATTTAGTCTTAATACCTACTCACATGGGTTTTGATGACATTTTGGGAATTTCAATCTCTATTTTATGCCCTACCTAGGGCATATGAATTTTCACCTATATCCATCTTATATAATAGGGGTATACTCTAGTACACATGATTATTAATGGTGATGGGGAAGGATAGACAAGCCTTCTACTGGTGATTGATGTAATTATTAAATATTTCCTCAACTAGTTCATAGGCAATCTCTTGCTTTACTAACTAGTTGGGGACTTGGTAAGGTAGGAAAAGGGGATATTTGACGATACTAAACACTTAAATGATGGTTTCATCCCTATAATACCATTAATAACCTATGGGGGTGAGTGAATACCTTATTTTATTAGAGATACAAGGCATGACTACCTCATTGATGGCCATATAAATATATATATGGACTCATAACTCTCCCAGATGTGGTTTCAATAATGGTGGCCATAAATTTTATAAAAAAACTACATGGACAATTGTGCCTTTGATAACCCATGGTAGAAATGTATAAGAATTAAACATAATGGTGGCACATACTAACTCCACCAAGTATCTCACCATATAAAAATGGCCTCCACCCTAAGCATCTAAAACTGCATGGACAAAGTTGATGTTAATCACACCTCTAATATCTAGGACCTTATCACCTTTGAGGATTATATATAACAAGGGAACCCAAAATATATTTATGTGAACATAGTCAATCAATCCAAAAAATCTATCCAATAGGATCATCCCTACATAAATCCTTTCCCTAAAGGTTTAGACCATGTAGGAGTCTATATCTACCTTATTGACACATTTAGCATCTAGGTTATTTTTCTAGTCATTTAATATGTTGTAAATTTAATATATATTAGTCCATGAATCAATTATATCAATGTCATAGGATAATAATTATTTAAGGAGGTTTTAGTAGGCTTTGAATGCATTCCCTAAAATATCCATGATCATGTTTTAAGAGCCCATAAAACACACAAGATTATGAATACCATCATGTACTTGCATGGTAATGAAAAAAAAATGTTGAAGAGGTCTATAAAATGGAATAATTATGGCTTGGATTCAACTTTATGTAATCTTCATTTTTCATATTCTCAAAGGGCATCTTATAACTTAACTTCATCCTTGACATCACTAGAGTTCAAATTAGGCACAATTTCAATTGATTTGAATATGTTGTTGTAATGTTTGAAGAGGTTTAATCTCTTAGGAAAGGTGATGTACCTATATTAATTCTCCACCTTGGGGTTAGAGGATGAAGTAACCATGTTGTAAGAGAGATAGATCTTTGTGGTAATTAATTCTAAGCAAGGAGAGAATAAGGGCATAAGAATGAGAAAAAATTGAAGATGTAAATTATGGGAAGATGGGAGAAATAATAGTGAAATATATTTTCATTAGGCACTTATATAGATACCTAAATATCTCATTTATTTATGGTGCTTTATGTCTCAACTTGCACAAATTATAATTTTGAGTTGGTGGCTTTATCCTCTCATTTATTTCTTCATCTAGAATTAAATTCATAGATTTCGAATACATACCACCTACTAGATTTGGATACTATTAAAGGATGCATTGAATTAACCAATAAGAACCCAATTTACCATTTACTTAATGTAAATATTTTGGTAGGCACATGCCCATATTTACCCTATGTCATCTTAGGTAAATTTTAGCTTGTACCACATGTCTATAACCAATTAGTCCTACTTGTAATGAATACCACCAAGGCACAACCTGGTATTTCACCTTTACACATTTGGGAACAAGAATTACAAGTTAGGGGAGTGAGGTGATATGTGTTGTCTTGTGATTAGATTTTAAATCTGATTCTACCTTCCTCTAAATATCTCTAGGCATCTCTAGCTACTTTTACTAATTTACATAGAGGGGTCATGTGGTGTGGTTTATTAGGTCAAGATTTATTAGGCTCTAACATCTCTAACAGGTTTGAGAGAATGATAGCTCTAATAATGGGGTCTATGTGGTGCTTCATCATTTAGTTGGGCTCTCCTAGGATCTGACATCTCTAACAAGTTTGGGAGACTAAAATCACTAACAATAAGGTCCACATGAAGCTTCCTCATTCAGTTAGGTTGTCCTAAGATTTGACATCTCTGATAGGTCTATGAGACTAAAAATTTAGAAAATTAGGTCCACATGGCACTTATTCATTTAGTCATTCCTTATATATGAATTCATGAAAAAATACTAAGAAAAAAAAATCCATGTAATTAATTCAAACACTCAATTGTGTGCCAATAAGGGTTTATGAAATGCCAAGTAGGAATCTGAGAGACTGAGACTCTGGGAACCTTAATATGCTTTTTTTATTTTAAGTATGCAACAAGGACTAGACTATTCTTAAATCCAAAAGGCCATAGGATTTTTTAATAGAGACCAAATTTTCATTTCTAGCATGTTAGACACTAGGTGAATCGAGGTAAGACATAAATTTGAGGATTTTCACAAAAATAAATTATTTTAGAGAAGGATTAAAAATCACGGCATTTCAAATTAGTTATTTAAAGAGGTATCCCCCACTTCTTCATAGAAGGAGGTGTTGGCCATAACAAATGTTAACTTTGTAGGTAAAATGTTCCCTCAACATTTAGAACCTAGACTACATTCATCTAATATTAAACATAGATATAAGAAGGATGAACTCTACTTGATACACTTTGATGATGAAAAGTGCTCAAGTTTATTTCAACAAGTAACATACTAGGCTCTAATTCCTTCTGAGGCCATTTTTTGCATTAGTGATGGGATGTATTACTTTAGTAAGCAAAAGTACGTCTAGGACATCAAAATATTTATGAAAAGGTATGAATTTTATAGAATCTTGTATTAGGGAGGAAGGCTTAATTATTTATCTATTACCGTCCATGTGTTTATTTCCCCAACATAGATGTTTTTGGTCTCACTTCTGGCCTTACTCAATTACTATCCATGTGAGAAAGCATGTGATGGAGGTTGATAAAATAACCCTTTATAAGGAATAAAAATAACACTCACTCTCTCACACACAAAACCAATATATCTAATGTGTATGGTAACTTCAATAGGCTTCCAATGTCTAGAGACCTTTCACTTATTTAGTAATTTATAATGCCTTTGTTTTTTTCATTTGGAGTGATTGTGATGACATGGGTTAGGGTAGAATTTTTATCAATTTTATTTCTCAATGATAAATTAATTGATTTTAATTTTCTCATTGCATCTTGGTGAATTTATTTGCTTATCACTACATTTAATATTAGAGGTTTGCCTTTTGTTTCCTAGTCCTAGTATCAGTTTTCACTATTTGCTCATCTATTAGAGTAGCTATCACTCTCTCTAATCTTGGTAATTATTTTAAAATCATGGGACACAAGTATTTAATTTTACGTAGGGAGATCAGGGACCAAATAAACTACTACAAGGTTGATAAAACAAACATAGGGTAAATGAACACAAGAAAAATTAACAAAAATAAGACAATAGAAGTAAACATGTGATAAAATCAAACACACGATAGAATAAAACTAACCTAAGCCTAAAAGTATACACACACATCACCACCCCTATATTCATTATTTTGGCATTACATGGGTAGGGATAGATAATAATTAATGCTTCAAAAACTATCCATTCATAGCTAGTGAGAGGTCACTACCTTCATGGTCTTTGAGACAAAAAATATTCTACCTAAGTAGCTTAGCTATTTTGGATTTTTTGAACTAAATCAAACAAAAATTGAAATGTTTAACCTTATTTTTTTGGGATTTATCCCATAATATTATTAGATTTGAAATCCTAAAGGATTTGACCTTGGCCTTCTCATCAAACCAATGCTTAATAGTGTTATGATATTTTCTAAAGTTTAGTAAGGTTTTATTTTAGGCCATTTCTAATTGGACAATGTCTAAGAGTATATAATTCACTTTATCATCAAGATAAATCTACTATTTCATAAATTTATATGTAAGCATCTTGCGTGTGATTGGTAGAACTAGATATAATCCATAAAATAGTAGAAATGGTGAGCTTTTGAGTGCGTCCTTATGCCTAATATTATTATCCCATCAAGCAAATTTTAGTAATGAATTCCATTCCTAGGGATTCTTCTCTATAGACTTATTGATGGCATTGATCAAGTATTTTTTAGTTGTTTCTACCAATCCATTCCCTTGTGGGTATAAATTAGATGAGGACCTCAAAGTGATTCCATTATCATACACCTATTTGGTGAACTTTGTGGATTAGAATGTAGGGCCATTATCACATATTAATGAGATGGGGGTCCCAAACTAAGTGGTCACATTATTTTCTAGGAACTTTATCACTTTATTACAAGTGATTTTATTTTTTTTCACTACTTTAGTCCATCTTATGCAATAATTTATGGCTATAAGAACAAAATTATGGTCTGCTAAGGAGTTGGGGTTGATGACCCCCATGCAATCTAGTCCCCATTATGAAAATGGTGTCATTAATATAATCGGTTGTAATGAAATTATAGTGTGGGTTTATATTCTAGAAAATGTCTAACACTAATGCATTTTCCATGAATAGGGTTGGCCAATTATAACCTCTACATATTATTCTATGTGTCATTGCATTTGCTACATGATGACCAATTCTAAATTTTTCATTGAAGTTTTTAATTAATTCCCTTACTTCAAATTTTAATAGGCATATTATATGCATGCCTTCATGAATATTTCTAAAGAGAACTCCTTTATTTAGAATGTCTTGTTTGGACTTCAGTCTAATGGTTCTCTTCTATGTTTGATTGAGTCTAGGAGGTGGGTTACCATAGAGTAGGAAATGGATAATTGGGGTGTACCAATACTATTATAGTACTAGTTCCTCATCCAACTAGTGTATAATGATCCTTGGATCAATTTCAGTTATCAGTTGGGTAAGACTTTACCCCCTAACTAGCTTGGTATGTTTTATTTCTAATTCATATTCATACAGCTTGGTGATCCATCTACCTCTACACTTTCTTAGCTTATTTTAAACCAACATTTGTTTGATGTTCAAAATCTAGTATGATTATATGGAATTTATTTCTAAGAATGTAGTGCTTAAATTTTTTCATAGCCTTGAACAACACATACGCATGCTTGTCTTAAGTGTATTACCTTAGTTATGAATCCTTTGTATTGGTTCTCATAAAATCAATAGTGTGTTATTATCTATATAATATTTACATGAGACAGGAAACAATGGTGTGCTTGGAGGAAAAAGGATAAATTTATAAATCATTATCATAGTCTTAAATGATCAATGTAGATGCTTACATGATGGAATATTTTATGTCCTAAAATTATTTATTTGACTTAGCATGCCACTCCATCTTTTCATCTTATTTCAACATAACATTAATGGGTTTACAATATAATCAAATAAAAAAATGAACTTGTAGGAAAAAAATATTTTTCCAAAGAGGGTTTTAGATCTTTTTTGATGTTAGGTTGAGTTAATTTAGAAATTACATCATCTATTTATATATTTATAGCAATACCTTCCTTCATGATGATATGACTGAGATATTTACCATTGGTGACATTGAACATGATCATTTTAGGGTTTAAGGAGATGCCATACCTTTTGCACCTTTAAAACACCTTTTACAAATGGAAGATATGATTTGATCTGCATTTTGAAAACATAGTTAAATCATACATGTATATTACTATAAATTTACCAATTAGACCTTCAAATTTAAAATCCATCACTCTTTGAAAGGTTACTCTAGAGTTGTTCAATCCAAATGGCATCTATTTTTGGGTAAATGTGTTCCACTTCATGGTAAACATAGTCTTGGATTGGTCATTAGTATTCATTAAAACCTATTTGTATCCTTAGAATCCATCCAAGAAGGACATCATCTATGATCCATTAACCATTCATATCACTTCATCAAGGGATGATGATGGGTAATTATCATTATTTTAGGACTTATTTAGGTTTTATAAGTATATGAACACACTAATATTACCATTATTCTTATAGACAAGCAGTAGTTTTTCCACCCAATTGGAATGACAAACTAGGAATATTTTTCTAGAAGAAAGGAACATGTGATCTTCTTTGTGTATTGAACGTTTAAGGATTGGGTTCATAGGTCATCATTTCTACTAGAATTAACCTTAGTCTATCTTAAGGTGGATGGTATGAGTGATCATCTTTAGGTTTAAGAATTTGAGGTCTTAATAAGCCCAAGTAATTATGTATTTATAACTCAACAACTTTCAAATTTGTTCAATCTCCTTATCAGTCTAGTCAGGATCTACATTGATAATTTGGGGTCTCTATAAGGAACCTAGATTAAGGGTTTAAAAGTCCTAAACTATAAATTTGATTTTATTAACTAAGGGTGCATGGATAAATGTGTTGAATTCCTTCTCCAGTGAAATTATTCCCTTTGGGATTTGATTCCATTGGACATTGAAGATTCTATCCTTGTCAACTTTAGCCCCAAAATTGTTCCTTTCCTCTTCATATTTTATTTGGGATTCAAACTCCCCAACATTTTTAATGAATTATATGATGTGACAGACATCTTAAAATACCTGTAAATTCATGATGTTATTAAAAATAAATGTGAAAGAGTCTAATTCAATAGTTAATTATTACATCTTGGTGTTGTCTATGGGATTTAAGCTCACAACTAAGGATGTTAATAAGTCAACAAGAAAATTTTCTTCCCTAGCTATAGGGATAGCATTGAATGTTTCAAACATTTCTATTACATCCCATGCCCTATGTTTTTACTTCCTAAGCTATGACATTTTAAATTGAAATCTACTCATAATTTGGTTTACGACCAACTCATATTCACTAAACACTCTTAGATGTTTAGATTTTTACTTTAATGAAAATTTTAGCCCAAGAATTAATGATTCATACCCCACTAAGTTTTTATTTTAAAGGAAATGTAACCTATATGAAGCTAGGTATCATTTTCCTTATGGGTTTATGTTAGGAGGCCCCTTATCCAATGGTAGCACAATTGATTACTTATATGAGCAATTAAACACAGAAATTATACCAGAATGATTAAGAAACTAGAAACATGAGACATCAAAGAATTTGAGAGACAATACACACTCTTGTATTATATAATACTAGAAGAAAATACAAATAAGGAAGATGCCACTTCTTCCTCCACCTCAAAGGCTTGCCACACCTCAAGACCTTCTTCCCTCTCTCTCTTGCTCAACACAAAACCAACTCTAAAACCTGAGTTACAATCCCTCCTTGAATGCTATAGTTGATCTCCTTGACCTTACACCTGTAGATCTCCTTGACCTTGCTTGCTTCAATGCTCTTACTTGATCAATTTGATAATTACAATACATGCTTCATGGTTCTTTAAATAGAATCCCATGGTTACAAAAATAGACATCTAACTACTAAAATTAGACACACAGCTCGTGACTTAAAATAGTCTCTTAGCATGCAAACACTCAGTTTAACTAACTGACTGTTTGTAAACAGTAGTTCTGGACCGCACAAGCGACCGACGCCGGTCCCTGCTTGTCTGGTGCTGCCGACATCGGCCGACTCCCTGCCGTCGCTGGTCTCCTTCTCCACTGCATCTGACTGACGTTGGTCATACTGCCGACGCTGGTGGCTCTGGTTCTTCAGCATCCTTTCTTCATGTGTGTGCAAATAGTTGAAGCTTTTAGCTCCACACCCTAACAATCTCCCACTTGGAGATAAACAGCTGCAACCTGTACCTGTACTTGTACACCATCTATTTTGTTCCTTTGGCTCTGTATCCCTTTTCAAATTCACCCTTGAAGACCAACCACCAGGCAAACCTGTGATGCTATACCTGTCACCTATGCCACAAGAACTTTGCTACTCCCAAATTCTTCATGACATACTTCTAAACCAACTCTACCCTTAGCTCAGAAAACTCCCTATATATGTAACCCTGTAAAAAGTAACACAATACAGTAATAGGATAATGTAGCTAATATTATCCAACCTGGTAAAGATAAAAATAATGGTCAAACCTCCATTATCCTGCAGCTAACTCAAGACCATATACCATAGCCTTCTGTCTCAGATGTCCATCCACTCTCTTCTCTAAAACGGGAATCCATCCCTCTATATCCAGCGGACAACTCCACCAACAAGTACCTATTTGGCTCTACTCCAAGGACTCACACTCCTCATCCATGTCAAGCTCCCACTGTTTCTGGATTCTACCTGCATTGCTTCCTCCGTCTTCCTAGTTCATGACTATCAGTAAGCAATATAAAGAAGGTGAACAATGAATATGAGGTTCACATACCTTTTCAGACCTCTGTATGGGTGTTTGAGACTCATAGATCCACCCAACATCCGTTCCAGTGACCGATCTTGACCAACTCCCAGTCTACTCCCGACCGATGTCAGTTCCTTGCACTAATCCTAACTGCCGACGTCGTTACCCCTAGCCGACGCCGGTGTCCCCCCTGTCGACGTCGGTCCTGATGACCGACATCGGACTTATCCTGCCTGACCTACCGACCCTGCTGGTCTGCACAAGACCAAAGCTGATGTCTGGATGACCGACATCGGTTCCAAGTAACTGACATCGGTGCCTGTGTGTTCCTGTGAGTGATGAATTCTTCATCCGCGAGCTCTTCTTGGATCAAATCTCTATCCATGCTGCCCTGCTCAGATTTATTTACTGCATGTAACTGTTCTCTGGCCTTCATCTCCTCCATAAACACCAAGACATCCTTGTTCTTGTCAAAAGCCTTAAATTTCCTTTTCTTGCAATGAATTCTATCCATGCCTTCTAAATTTGAACACATACCTTTTGAGTCAAGAACTTCCATTCCCTTCTTATTCATGTGACCCTGCCTATTAGACCACATCTTCGAATCTGCACTAGAAGTGGAATCCGTAGTACAAGTAGATAGATAAAGAGTACCTACTTTCTTACCTCTTGCTAAAACAAGTGCTCCCTTGGTAACCTTCCAAGAATCTGCTGTGAGGGTTATTGTGCATCCCTCATCCCCCAACCTTCCTACAGAAATCAGACTCTGCTTCAGAATTGGAACATGCATGACCTCCTTCAACACCCATGTGTTGTCAATCTGCAATCTCAGCTGCACTTTCCCTTTGCCAATTATCTGACAAGGCGTACCATCCCCTAAATAAAGAACTCCAAAATCTCCTTGTTCATACTCATGAAACAAATCTCTGTTTGGGGATGCATGAAAAGATGAACCAGAATCTAATATCCATGATCCTACGTGACTATCCAAAGAAAGTATGAGAGCATCCTGTACCACAATATTTGCATCCTTTGCTTCTTCGATACCTGCATGTTGATTCTCTTTATCTCTCAACCAACACTCCTTTGTATGTCCTTTCTTTCCACAAAACCAGCAGGTAATACCTTTGGACTCGGATCTCCTTCTCGACCTTGATTTCCCTTGCTCAATCTTCTCTTTTTGCCTTCATCTGCTTTCTGCACTTAGAGCATTCCCTGATGATTCACCTGTGCTTCTCCTGCATATTTCTTCATTCAAGATCACACTCACAACATCATCAACTTTTAAGATTTTAAAAGCAGATGCAGAATTACTTACTGCCATAACCATACCATCCCAACTTTCAGGCAAAGAACATAAAATCAAGAGAGCCTTTACCTCATCATCAAAAACAATGTTGACTGAAGCTAATTGGTTTACCAAACCATGGAAATCACTGAGATGAGTATGTACCGAACCTCCTTCCTGCATTTGCAAAGTAAATAGCTGCTTCATAAGGTATACCTTATTAGAAGCCGAGGGTTTTTCATATAAATTTGTCAAGGACTTTATCAACTCTTCCGTTGTTTTGCACTGTGATAAGCTGGAAATCACAGAAGCTCCAAGACTCAACCTTATGGAACCAAGAGCCTTTCGATCAAGAACACTCCATTCTTCATCCTTCATATCTATGGGCTTGCATGCAACCCCACCCAACGGTAAGTACAGATCCTTCTGATACAAATAGTCCTCAATCTGCATCCTCTAGTGTTGATAATTCTTGCCGTTAAACTTCTCCATTCCTAGCTTGCTTTCTTCTGCCATTGTTGAACTCCCACTCAATCAAAAAACCCTATGAATGTCTTGTAATCAAAAATAATAACCTGCTTCCTGCAAACCGTAGCTCTGATACCAACTATTAGGAGGCCCCTTATCCAACGGTAGCATAATTGATTACTTATATGAGCAATTAAACACGGAAATTATACCAGAATGATTAAGAAACTAGAAACATGAGACAACAAAGAATTTGAGAGACAATACACACTCTTGTATTATATAATACTAGAAGAAAATACAAATAAGGAAGATGCCACTTCTTCCTCCACCTCAAAGGCTTGCCACACCTCAAGACCTTCTTCCCTCTCTCTCTTGCTCAACACAAAACCAACTCTAAAACCTGATTTACAATCCCTCCTTGAATTCTATAGCTAATCTCCTTGACCTTACACCGGTAGATCTCCTTGACCTTGCTTGTTTCAATGCTCTTACTTGATCAATTTGATAATTACAATACATGCCTCATGGTTCTTTAAATAGAATCCCATGGTTACAAAAATAGACATCTAACTACTAAAATTAGACACACAGCTCACGACTTAAAATAGTCTCTTAGCATGCAAACACTCGGTTTAACTAACTGACTGTTCGTAAACAGCAGTTCTGGACTGCACAGGCGACCGACGCTGGTCCCTGCTTGTCTGGTGCTGCCAACGTTGGCCGACTCCCTGCCGTCACCAGTCTCCTTCTCCACTGCATCTGACCGACGTCGGTCATACTGCCGACGCCGGTGGCTCTGGTTCTTCAGCATCCTTTCTTCATGTGTGTGCAAATAGTTGAAGCTTTTAGCTCCACACCCTAACAGTTTATTAATAGAGCACATGCTCCTTTACCTTATTTATAATGGGATCCATCAATGTATAGGGACCACAATCCTTAAAATTTAGCTTTATTGCCTATTTTGTCTTTCATAGGTTTCATGCTCAGTGTATAAATCTCTAAGTCAAAGGATACTAGGTTTAATTTTTCATTGACTATACTCAGTTATCATATGATTCATCTAGGGTTCCTTATCCATTCTGATTTGATTATATATGCCTCTCCAAGGTAACTACATATGGGATAAATGTATAGCCATATATTTGTCAAATTATTTTGACCAATACCATTTGATAAGTATCCTGTAGGCTTTAGGTATATCCACAACCTTAATGCCAATGAATTATTGGATATGAGTTTCTAACTCCATCTTCATAAGTATGTTGACAAGCTCTCTGACTACCTTAACCTTATATTTGTCAAGTTATACTGTGACTTTATCTAATTTGATGGTAGTTAAACCCATTTTTTCATAGATGCTTGAAGGCATCACATTGACCTAATCTTTTGATTCTACCAAATAATTACATAGTTTATTCCTAAATAGTCTAACAATTATAATAAAGGGAGGAACTTTTAGCAACCTAAGTTACACCCTTCTAAATTATATTGTTCACTTCTTCTTCAAACCTAGACTAACATGGGATTGGTCTATAGGTTGTGGGTTACCTATAGATAGACCAAACCTATAGATTATGGGGATAACTCCCCTCATATATCAAATTGGAATTCTTCTTCTAAAACCTATTTTCTTTGGAGGTGAAAAGAGATAGAAAGACAACTTAAAAGGAAAACTTATACTAGTGATGGCGATGCACCAATTCTTAAATGATATTATCTTAACCTTGTCCTCAAACACACTTGTGAATATAATAGGAAAAATATTATTAACTATAATTTATTAACACAATCCTAAACATGAGTAAATCATATGGATATTAGATAAAAGGTTTTCAACTTGAAAGTAAAAGAATGGAGGTATTTATAAGACACTACAAACTAACTCGCTCTTCAACATAACTTCTATCTCTTAACACTTCATATGAATTGTAGAGGATGAAAACATAGCATTAGGAGAAGGAGAGGACCTACAAAGGAAGATTAATATCATACTTTTTTTCAATTCAACAATCAAGATACACACTAATACCAATGAAAAAGTTTGCAATAATCTTTTCTTATTAATTCAAGGCGAAAGATATAATTTTAGATATGTTTTATTATAAAATCCTAAGGAATGCCAAAATTAGGCCTTTAAAACTCAATAAATATTAGTACATGAAAAGATAAAGAGGGAGAGTGGTGTAGAAGTCCTTGAAGAATTCAAAAGACCATAACTACCCTACATGATAGTTACAACAATATTCCATGCATTGAAGTGCTTTCAAAGAGTGTTTTTATGATAGACAAAGTATATTTTTAGTAAAATTTGATCCACAAAATGTATATAAACTGCAAATTCATTGAGTTACATCTCCTTTATCCATTACAAACATTGAATAGACACAAATAACTAGCTTCCATGTAGCATCAATTGATCATCTCTCTTTGAAGGCTGACTAGATCCATATAACCACCAAGAAACCTTCATGAATGCTAATTAATATTAGACCTAATTAATTAAAAGATTAATTATGGATGTATTTATATATTTCATTAAATCCAAAAATAGTATTTATATGCCCAAGATTTATTCCATCTATAACTTAGTCCTATTTAAATAATTAGGCCATTTTGACTAGTCTCTCAGACTAGATGACTATAAGAGAGTTATAGAGACACTTAAAAGTAAATAGGTGAACACATCATGATATGAGGAAGTGAAACAAGTCTTAGATAAACACCTCCTATGGTATTTAACTTCTTAAACTAATTTGTACCACATTTTCTACCCTTCTTCCTAAGAACATTATTTTCTAACATGTCTATTACAATCTATACAAAAAGTACCATGTCATGACCCTCTTTGAGTGTACTAGATTATACAATTGATTATTGGGTGATTCTCATCTATTTGGATGCCTTTTCCCTCAAGTCTTCCTATTTGGGTCCTAACTAAGGTTTTAGAGAGGTGTACGACTAACCAAGACTCTTAACAATTATTCATAGAGTTTAGGCATTCAATCTCTAAACCAATTCCAAAAAAATACTAGTATGCTAATCCCTCCACCTTCCCAAAGTGCCCAACCTCTCATGAAAAATATTTGTATAGTAGTGAGCATGTGAAGTCACCTCTTAGGGGAAAAACATGTTTTTTGAATAGTGTTAGGTGTCTTAAGGTTAAAATGACCAACTATAGTATCTCTATTGTAGCTCATATATGTTATACATCCCTCTAAAAACATAATAATGTTATTCATTAATATTGGATATATCCTTATGAACTCATCTTGACTTCTACTCCCTCTTTTTATGACATTATTTAATAAAGCTAATAGACAAGAATATATTACTACAAGTTTCCTAGAGTTTTGGCTTCACTGTGAGTTTTAAGGATCCTACCCACTATCTACAATATGAATGACATACTTTAAGTTCTTTGGAGTAATAGTGTTACCTGGAATAAGCCATTTACCCTTTATTTACATGCATATAGTTTGTTAATTGAACACCTAGGTCTATTTACCTATATAACTAGTCATGGAGACCCCTATAGATGGTTCTCACAAGGTTATTTAGGGAATTTATGACCCATTTTATTCCTTTAAGTTTAGTATATATGAAAATACCCTTTAATTCCTTGATCATAGGCTTAAACTTGCCTTCTCAAGCTTAATCCATATAACATAACTTCTACATGATCTAACCAATAAGTTTTTGTGATGTTTAAGATATTCATGAAGACTAAAATTATCATTTCATGGCTAAAATCCTTCATCTAGATTCATTTTGAAGAATATTTACTTCATCAAGTGTCTTTTAGGGTTTTAGCAAGGGTTTTGGAGGTTTAAGACTCTTATAAATGATTCCTAGATTATGGACCTCCAAACCAAAACTTATTTTTATGAATTTTAAGTATATTTATCCCTTCACATTTATTGACTATCTTTATTTCCCATGTAAAGGATGTGTTAAGATATGAATATAGGGAAATGTGCTTCAAATGACTATCTAGACTATGTAAGCAAATGGAAGGTTTAAAGGCCAAAACTGATAAGTTTGTTGGATTACCCTCATCTAATAACCTTTATAAATATTTTATTTAATATCCACAACATTATTATTAATAAAAATGTGCAAATAATACCTAGATTTATCTCAAAATGGTGGTAAGGTCTCTTACCAAGTTTAAGGTCTGTCTTCATCTACTATCCCCCAAGGGAATTTTGACTTAAAAGTAGAGATTTATAAATCCTATAGAGTATATTAAAACTTATCATCACATTTTATTTCATCATAAACATATATATGAATCCAAAGCCTCATATCTTATCTACAAACGTCCAAATAGCCCACTTGGTCTCATTAATGATTGCTAACTAACTGAGGTAGTTCTAAGACAAAACAATGAATGTTTTCACTAATTATATAATCTTGAGGATAAAATAAATATCTTAATTTAGTGATAATTATCATTTTTACCAAATTTCAAATCCTGACTATACCTATAGAGGGTTCAAATCCTCAAATTCTTCTAGCACTAGATGTAGGCATTGCTTGTGATAATAAGCTCTTTTAGGTTTCAATAGGTCCAAGATATACTCTAATAATTTCATCTTTATAAGGTGTATGAGTGATCTAGTGGGATTATTCCATTACAAAAATCATCCTCACATGGACCTCACTCCCTCAAACATACCCACAATCATCATTTTCCTTCAATCCAAATGAGAGCTCCTAAGAACAAGTGTATTGTAGCTTAATTTGGGTGTGTTTTTATGTTTTAATACCTTGACATGCTATGTAGGATTTATACATTCATTTGAAATGACTATATATATAAATAAGTTTCAACTATCCTTTATACACCCTTTTTACAACACTTCAACTACTTATCTTGTTCATATACATAATACGGTACCTAGTACCTATAAGTTACTTTAAAATTATTGACTGATGTGTATTTGGATTAAAAAAACTCAACCAAATCAATGTATTTTAACTTGATTAAGTACATCATGTAGGATTCAAACAACTCTTCATGTTTTCATACTTGATAAGTTTAACTTTCACTCTAATGCACAATATTAAGCTTGTTTCCCTAGCTACATAACTCCACTAATCTAGATACAGATACACATCAATTGTCTCCTTTGGGTCTAAGACCTTATCACTATATCCTTGAATTTGTATTAATACTTGAATTTACTCATATCTCTTTTCTCATAAAAACTCTATCTTATCTCTTTGGAACAAACTTGTTGATTCTCCATAAACCTATAGGTTACAATTGGGGTATTGATTATGAGTCATTATTCATGACTGACTACAAGTTATATCTCCTTGGTCCATAATAATTACATTTATAATTTTATCAAAACATTCAAAAACATTCTTGTATCCTTTCCAAACCCATTCTATAGAAAGCTTACTATATAGCAGTAGCCTAACTGTGTCCTAACATATGACTGTAGGTGATGATCTATTGTTTCTTGTATGGACTGAGATAAGATGAGACCTTGAGAAGGGAAATGACATGATTTATAAACTCACTCATTAATTTTTTTAAAAAAAAACTATGGGGTAATTCAATCAAACTCCCTTTACTGAGACATATTTTATCCTCCTTTATACACCACTTTCATGAAGTATACTTGACTATGTTTTTAACTTGGTTGTAGGTGGGAATTGACTAATTTAACATGGTTTAAGGCTATACAACACACCTTCATGACCATAATGACCCGTAAAAACACTGAGGAATACCAAAGACATGGATTCATGATATGTATGTGGATAAGGAGTGACTATAGTATATGTGGTGATAATGGAATATATATGGAGACTGAGAATGGAGTGATAAGCTTATAACATTGGTGAATGGAAGTGAAAAAATTATGAAAATGGAATGAAGAATGGGGGGATGGAATGACTCATGAATCCATACTCAAAATAGTCTTAAGGGATCCTAGTTGAACATAAGCATATGCTTTAACAAGATATATCATTTAAAAGGATCTCAAATAGGTATACACAATGAAAAGAGAAACCTAGGATTCTCCAAATTACCTTAACATATGCTAAATTAACTTAACATCTACTAAGTGAGACTATGAGGGTATCGAGTATAGAATGGTGACATATAGGCTATCATAGGATGTTATTAATTTTTATAAATGTAAATAAGGACACATGGTCATGAATATAACATCTCATACATCATATGTTTTGTTTTGACAATAATGGATCAACCATTAAACTATACACTATTTTCATCCTTGCTTGTAGACTAAAAATTTGGTAGTTTATGTGTTCTTCAGATCTATATACTTATATGTGGGGATAAAAATGTTGGGGAATCCATGAAAGGTCTATTTAATACCTAAATAATCAAGATCAAGCATTATTTTGACCAAAATAGTTAAAAACTCAACAAAATTGTAATATTTCTCTTGCCTTGTGTAGATGTCAATGAGGACCAAAACCCTTAAGTTATTAGCATTGGTTCATATAGTTGGAAATACTAAACCAACAACCAATACCCTACCCATGATTAGAAGGTCATAAATTTTAGTTTCTTTGTTCAAGATCTTGAATACTCTTTCTCTCTTTCATGTATAAGTTGAGCATAAACCTGAGGTGTTCTTGATATCTGCCAATGAATTAAGCAAGGAAAACACATCAATTTTTAGATTATCAAGCCATCAACCATTCTAATCTCTTTATCATGTGACTATAACAAGTCCTTATTTTATTTCCATGATTTATCCTAAGCAAATATGTATTGTATGGATTTATACCACCTAAAAACACTATTGAATCATGCAAATTCTCCTTAATTTCCTCTTGTTTCAGTTCTAAACCACCATTTTAGGGAAAAATTAAGTAATATGTGGGTCAAAATACATCCAAAAACAAGTCATACATTTTGAAGAGCAAAAAATGGATGTTTTCACACATGTGAGCTCTCTTTCAGGTAAAACAATGTTTTAGACTTATAGAGGAGACAATTTCAAAGTATGAAACCATTTAAATAAATAAAATTAATGATTATGAGGGTGATTAAAGATTTTAATTTATTCTTTAGTGGCGTCTTGAATTCAAAATTTGTCATTTAAAGACAAAAAATTTCCTTTTATACAACATACATATAGCCTCAAAGAAGATTTGTCAATAACACAAAATTACCCTATATCCTTCTTAAAAGCTTTCCATGAGGCTTTTGTTTATCTTCATCACCCTTTCAAGGCTTATAGTCCACCATACCTTGCATATACTAAGTACTTTTGAAAATACTTATGGTGAGTCATCAACTTCTCCCTTTACTTGATAGTGTTTAAACATTCCTTTGAATTCCCTTGATTCCACAAGAGACATGATAACTATGAGGTTTTCATGATGGAAAAAATATCCTAATACTAAATTTGACACCTTTCTATGCCTAAGGATAGAAAGTGGTCAACATTTCTAGAGACTCAATTGGTTTGACTAGCCTACTGGTCAAAATAATCCAAAATATCTTGCTTATCGCTCATAGTTACATGAAATCCATTCAGTGCACTGTGAAACTACCCAACCTTGAATACTTCAACAAAAATTAAACAAAAAATACACAAATCAAGAACTAACAATAAATAACTAAAATAAAACAATAAGTAACAAACATGTGCATCAACACTTAGAGGAGGGAAACTACTACTATATACAAGAGGACTAGTAATCCTAATAGCTATACTTGAGGAACATCCCATTGATATAAATATGGATATCATCACCACTAAAATTGGAAAATTGGAAAGCATTAATCTCCTTACAACAAGTAATGACATATGGACCACTATAAAGACTATCAAATTTTGAATGTTTACCTAGCTTAGAATAATCTTCATCCCACTTGAGTACAATATCACCTTGATATAAGTTATTGGATGAATATATCTTATCAAGATATATTTTAACTTGGTCTTGGTTGGACCACATATCATGCATAACATTTTCCCTTGTTTCTTCCAACTCATTTATTCTTACTTATATTACATCATTATCCATGGGTTCCAACTGATCTGCAAGTTCCAATGTTCACAATTCTAGTGAAATGGGTAGCTTCACTTCTATACCATAAACCAAGAGGTAAGGAGAGTGACCAATATCCTTCTTTTGAGTAATTTTATTTACCTATAAGGTATTATTTAACTTGGTATGCCATCATTTTTGACTACCCTTCATTATCCTCTTAATGATCCTAATCAAATTCTTATTGGTGGACTTTGCTAGTCCATTTCCCTAAGGATATTATTTGGATAAATATTTGAGATAAATGACATAATAAAGGGCCCACTCCTACACTTTTTCACTAATTAAATCCAAAACATTATCTAATATAATGGTTGAGGGGACCCTAAACTGAGTCACTAAGCTATCATATAACTCTAAATATAAGTTCTCATATGCTTCCTTAAGTGGAACTGCCTCCACTCGCATGTTAAAGTAATCAATGGTTATTAAAACCCATTTATGTTCATCACTTTATGGGTGATGGATCATACCTATGAATTTTAAGATCTATTTCATGAAGGGTTGCTTAACTTGAATAGGTTTTAGAGGCATGACATCTAATCTCTATTTACCATTAAACATTGTACATTTGGAACATCTTCTAAATCAATCATGTGAGTATTTGAAAAAAGTGTGACAAAAATATCTTGATCTTGTTATCTTCTATATTTTGGTCTTAGATTCAAAATTGCCTCTTACAAGCTAATCATGGAATTTCTCTAACAACTTATCTAATTGACTAGTTTCTACACATATTAGAAACATACCACTAATGTATTTATTAAAGAATAATCCATAAATCAAGATGTAAGGGATATATTTTGGCCTAAAATTCTTCCTCTTTACTCCATTTAATCATATATGAAATTCTCCCATTTGGAGGATTTTTTCTATGTCTTGTGTCCAGATGGAAGAAGAGATAGTTATAAGTACATGTTGACCATCTTGGACAATCAAAACCACTTCTTTCTCCTCTTTAACATCTGATTAAATGTGCTAAAAAATTCCCCTACATATGATAAACTTTTTAACATTCACTTCTATATCATATTCCATGTATTTAATCACCTAACCAACCCTTTTTTTACTTAGGTCTCTATTAAAGATAGCATATTTTATGCTATGGTGAACCACCATCAAAAAGATATTATTATTAGACACCATATGTCTAAAATTCTTTAGGACCCTTATGACAAAAAGGAAATTATTTTCAACAAATTTATATTTCTCCTCATACCCTTCAAATTCTTGACTAAAAAAGGAAATAGGTTACTCTAATCCTTCACTATTTTGTTGCATGAACATGGCATAAATAGTATCACATGTGGAGAAGGAATACGTGAATAAATATTTTGTAAAATTAGCATTTAGGAGGGTGTTATCTTTTCTAATGGCCTCAAAACTTATTTTACCTTCTTTTCTCCATGAAAACTCTTGATGTTTCTTGAGCATGTGAGTTAGTGGCCTCACCAATTGTGAAAATCTATGTATGAACCTCCTAATGAAGTTGATGTTTAGGAAAATAAAAATCAAGGGTTTATTCAATTATTTTAGGAGAAATAGAAACTCCACATTTTGATACATGTCCTAGAAGCCTTCATGTAATGAAAAAATACACTTTTGGGGTTCAAAGAGACCTCAAACTGTGTACACATATCAAATAACAATTTTAAATGTTCCAAATGATCCTTAATATATTTATAAAACATATTAATATCATCAATATAAATTATTAACATCTCACTTATAAGCCCTTGGAAATCCACATCCATTTCCCTTTGGAAGGTAGCTCCAACATTGGACAGTTCAAAAGGAATTTTCTTACATCCATAGGTACTCCACTTAGTTGTGAAGGTAGTTTTGTATTGATAGTTATCCTTTATCAATATATGATTATATCTTGAGTATCCATCAAGTAAGTAAAATCTTGGTGAACCTCAAACTCTTTATAAAAATTGATCCATAAATGGTAGAGGGTAGTGATCTCTCAATGACACCCTATTGAGATATATAAAATATACACACAACATTATCTACACATTATTTTTACTCACTAGTACAATATTTTACATCCATGTATAATATTTTATGGGAAATATTATGTTAGACTCAATAATCTTTGTTATTTCTTTATTTATAATGATCTCAACCTTGGGGTTGATAGATTTTTGTTTTTACCTCACATGTTTGGAATTTTATTTTAAATATATGGTATGTTGAGACAACCTAAGATAAAACCCCTTAGATTCATGATATTCCCATGAAAAAATATCCATAAAATATTTTCATAATGTTATGAAGGCTTCCCTCTCCTCCTTAGTAATCACTTTTCCTAACTTGAGTAGTTTATATTCAAATATGACAATTTGTTCATAATGTTCCTTTTTAGTGGATATGCTTACCTTATACTTAATTATATGATCATAATAATTAAATATTCTCTCAAAATTTACAAATCCATTAGGTAAATTATTTTAATTTAATTAGATAATATGGTCCTCATATTGATGTTATAGCCTATCTTGGTTCTTTAAGCAAAATTTTGCTTCATGTTGTAGGAAACATGCAATTTGTTTATCACTATAAAATACTTTACATATTACCTAATTATCAAGGATTGAGTACCTACATACTAATTTAATTTTTTACTAATCCTTAGTGTCCTTGAACCCACCAACTATATCATATTATGCTCCAATAGCAGCTAACTGGTTTGCATGTTGATTGTCTCTTCTAGGAATGGAACAAATGTCAAAAGTTTGGAAGTCCTCCATGTGGTCCCAAACCCTATTTTTATATTATTTAAATATTGTATTATTATCTAAAATTAGGACTATTACCTTTTGTACTACTAATTCACTATCTCCCTTAATATGTAGAAGCTTACTCCCTCTCTTCTTTACCCCTTATAGACCATGAATGACGACCTCATATTCTACAATATTAGAGGTGCAACTAAATTGTAATCTTAAAGTAGAATAATACCTTTTATTGAGAGGAGATACAATAATAACCCATAACCCACTCCCATTCTTTGATTTAAATCCATCAAAAATATATTCCAAACTAATTCATGATCTTGTGTTGTGCTAGTGAGACTTTGTATTATGGCACCTTATTCATTCATGAAATACACACACAAACCTAATTATTAAATTATTTTATAAATATAATAAATATTATTATTATCTTCTCACTCATCAAGGAACAAGTCTGGTATACCTTTAAGTAGTTCAAAGGGTTCTTGGTCATTGAAGTGTTCATCTTCCTCTAAGATAGTTTAAGTAACATTTGATAAGTTGGGCATAGAAGGTTATAATTGGAACCTATATATAGGTTCAGACCTTATGGTAACCTTTATCCCATACTTAGTTCTAAAAACAATGTAGGAATAATTATAAGTGAGATACCCCCTATCTTGGCAGTGAAATCCCTAGACAAGCATAAAGCAAAGTAGAGGGAAGATCAACTAATACCACATCTTGAGAGATAGTAAAATTAGGATGAGAAAAAAAATCACCCTAAGGTCCTTAAGGACACTTAAGGTCTTAGTAACAGACCCATACAACTATAAAACTCTTTCTCATGAGGCTCATATTCAAGTCCCAAGTTATCAACTATGGATTTAGGTATGACAGAGGTACTAACCCCACTTTCAATCATGTAATTATGTACAAAGAAATCACTTATGATAATTGTAAGATATAAAGGGGGGTTTAACTACCTTTGGTGCTTGAGTCTCATGAGGTTAATTATAAATTTTAAGGGCTACACTTACCTTTTTTTCTTGTTTGTCTAAAACATGAAGCTTGGAGAGATATAATGGTAGGAGATCATTTTATCCTAAAATAGGTAATGTGTCCCACATAGGAATATATACATGGACCTTCTTTATCTGATTAATAATGCTAATAGGATGATTAAATACCTTGGACTACAACTTAGGAGCATAAGTGTCGACTGAATTTTTTATAAACTATGGTATGAAAAGACCTTTCTAATCCTATGCTTTCCCATCTTGTATTTTTTGAGTTGACGGTGAATTTTGAGATGCATCTTGAGTGGAATTGTTTTTAGGTAGTTGAGAAGGTATAGTGGATTCCATTTCAAAACATAAACCATTAATCACTACCCTTATTTTGGTCCTTGTGTGAGCTACAACTGAGTTGTCCACATTTGTTATATTCTAACCCTAATTAGTTGTCACTTGATCAAAGGGGTTTTCACCTTCTTGGAAATTGGAAAAGGTAGTTTCATAAGGCGTTTTAATTCCACTTTATCCTTGATGACTTGATACCACAACTTGAGTCATAAAAAGAGTGTCTCCATGTGGTACAATATGAGCTTCATTATGTTGTGGAAGTGGTAGATTATCATGAGATGAAAGAGTAGGACCTTGTTGCATGAAATATTGTTGACTCACCTCACAAATTGGATCCATTTCCATATTGTTTGATTAATCCAATTTATTAGGCCATTCACCTTATTGAGCATAATTGTTCTAAGTTAGAACCAAAGCTATAAAACTACTAGCAGCATTAGGATTATAACCATTATATGGTTTTGCTTATGTAATATGCCCTTGACCCTATTGATTGGGTTGATAAGGAGGCATATTATACAAATAGGATTTTTAAGGTGCTTAATAATACATGTGATTTGGAATTTGTTACCTTTCCAAAGCTACTAGCTTGTTATTTTGGGCCTTAAGCAACCCCTCTATCTTACCCAATTTGTGCACTTGGTTACCATATGTTTGATCAAGATTAGTTGGAATTGGTAATGGAGTAATAGTATGCATAGGGATATGAATCTATAAGAATAAAGGAATGGATGCTCTAAGGGTGAGTTTACTTTATTGGATTAGGCAATTATTATCCCTTATGGTTACTTGATAGGCTTCAGGCAAGGTGATTCCTCCCATTGATTTTATCATAACCACCACATCAGAATTTAAAGCTTTCAAGTAATAAAAGAATGCATAGTTAGGAGTGGGTTTGATAACTATAGGGATCTTATCCTAGATTTTTTGAAACCTATAGTTGAAGTCTACCATGAAATATTGGGTGTTTCTTATGATTATAGTAAGTTACTCCACTAAAGAGAGATGGTCAAATTTATATTCAAAATGTTTACACAAGAGTTCTCCAAACTCATCTTAGGTGTTATGGATGTAGGTGATAAAAACATATACCATTAGAGTGCCTTACCTTTAAAGGAATTTTCCAACAATCTCATAGCCACATTCTACTAGGTTATATTATGCACTGAACCTAGATTGGCTATGTCTATAATATGCTCAACAGGGGTAGTTGAGTTCTCTCCTATGAAATGATGAAGGTGTTAACTAAATTTTTTTCACCCTATTTTGAAAAATTTCAAACCTCAAAAATTATGTTGTCTTTCTAAAATACTTGGTGGGGGGGCAATGACTCAAATATTCTGGTATTATTATAACTTTTTATTGTGTGTGATTAGATTAAATATGGCTATTGAAGTGTTGCCATTTTAATTACTTTTCAATCTACATTAAGTTGTCTCTAATGATTTTGGTTATTTAATTCAACAATATGACCATCATCATAATTGTCTATATTTATCATATTGAATAACATGACAAATTAGGTTGGTGGTTTATTGTTCAGTTTTCTTTCATAAGCTTGGCAAATATCATAATCTCCTCAATTTTTAGAGTCTAGCATCTATCACAGATTTATTTGCATAAGGTAGTGGTACCATTTTATAGTTGGTATAACAAGATTATAATATCTTGATTTTACATAATCTATGGATTTAGTTTTGGGTTGCCAACAAATAATAAATCAAGGTCTTAATAATCGAGAGCATCAATACCTAATTTATAATGTAAGCTTAAAAATAAATGTAGCTTATGTGGATAAGCTTCCAAATGAATGGTAAATATCAATGGTGTCTTTTGATGGAAAAGTACAAAAACATCAATTTTACATATCCTAATTCCAACCCATTCCCATGGGACATGGGCATCAAATGTAAGTGAAATAATGTCAAGGCATAAGTTATAGTTTATTTAACTAGCATGGGTAAAGGGCATGGTATGATGTGCAAATGTAATGCCATTTTAAAACTTAAAGTTTCCCCCTTATAATTTTGATACATCAAGTGAGTTCCATCTTAATATCCTAACATAGTCTATATGGGGACATGGACTTCAAAGTATAAGCAAGAATAATATTATAGCATAAAACATGTTTATTTTTTATAACTCAAAAACACATGGAAATATGGATATTTGCATTGAGAAATGGCATAAAATAAGATATGCATGATTGTTTGATGAACACAACAAAAATTAATGAGTTTTAATGCACTTTGGAATTTCAGAAACCTAAAGTTGAAATAGCAAATCGAACAAAGCCTTGGATTAGGTCTTGGATAAATTTAGAAGTTTGCTAACTTGGTTGAGATTTTTGGGCAATATGATGAGTACATTTGCCAATACTTTACACAACATACTTTATATTTGGTACTTTCTCTTTTGGAGATTAAATTTAAAAGAAATCTCCTTCATAGTTTGGTCTTCGAAGTAAAGATGATGGTGGCACTAGGAAAAACATTTTTCTTAAAATTTTGATAAATTGGTTTTGGCCTCACTTTTAGCATTGTATAACAAGACAAATTTATTATTTTGGGTTCTCTTCAGTCCATTAGAGCACATTATCTACTGACAGGTGAGTTTTTTAATAGAAAACTCACTCAAATGGTTAATTTGTTTTTGAGTTTTCAGATTTCTATCATGTAATGAGGATATAAGTTGGATTTTGTAAAAGTGTTTATTTATCCATATTATTATCAATTTATGGATAGGATACAATTAGGGTTTTGTTGGGTTTAGTTCATTTTTTTTATTTTCACATCTTTAAAGACCATTTTGACACATTTTATAGTAATGCTAAAATTGTGACAGTGAATTTTGTTGAGTCTTGTCAAAATTTGGGTATTTGAGAGATTTCATTAAGCAGTATTTTTTTAATGTCATGATTTAATATGCCTTGAAGTCATTAAAATTTTTCATGCTGGAACCAAATTCTTACCTATTGGTGGGTATTTTGATCATAATTTTTGTATTAATATTCTTGGGGTTTCATAAAAAATTTGGAATTTTTTTTAGTTTTCTAAGATAAAAAAATAATGCTGGAGTTTTTGAGACAACAAAATATTTGGGGTTTGACAAAATTTTCAAAATTGGGTGTTTGAGACTAATTTTTGGGTAGAATTTTTTGATGCTATGGTTGAATAAATTTTGGATTTATATATTTTCATGATGGAAAATATTTTTTCCACTGATGGTTTCAAAATCAATCTTGATATTTTGCCCAAAATATTTGTATAAGCATGGGGTTTTCATATTTTTATGACAAAATTCCTAATTTTTGAGATAAAATTTATCTTTGGTGAATCTAGTTACTTAATTTTGATTGGAAAATATTTGAATCAAATGAATAACATTGGAGCTAAGCATACATGGATATTATTTTGATAGAATTTGATATTCAGACTTGCAAATGAAATTACTATTAGAGTTTCTTAGTTTTGATGAGGCATGATAGACAACCTGGTGTATGTTTTGTTTTCAATTGAACAATTTCAAATTTTTTTATTAATGGTATCTTATATGGTCGATTTGTATTTGTTTTAATCATAACTTAATGAATTGGTATTTTAAGCCTAGTTTATTAAAGACATTTTATTGTGGCCCCCCACTTTGAGTGTTATTTGACCTTTTAAAAATAATTTATTTAAAGAGGTTATTATTAAGTTTGTTATGAACTTAAAATTTGCTTAAAACATATAATTTTATTTTATAAATTTGATTTAACTTTAAACTATAAAGTTCATTCTCTAAACTTTAAAAATAAATTTAGTTATTGAACCAACTAACTACTTGGCAAAGGTTATAAAGGAAAACAACCTCATTATGAAAAGTGGAGGAACTCATACATGTAAATGTAATAACTCTCACTTTCATTTACACTTATTTTCTAAGAACAAGTCTCTGAGATAATTTTTTTTAATATAAGATCAACACTCACTCAATCTAATGGCATAGCTCTATCTCATTTATTCTAGGTATATCTAGGTTTACTTTCAATTATTTTCTAATTACTTAGTTAATATTTTGGAAATTTAATTTTTTGATGAATGCATATTTACATTCATATATTATAGAATCTTTTTATCATCTTAATATTGATAAACACATCATGCCTAGTGTGACAGAAGTTTGATGTTTATTATGTTGCAATTGTCTCTTTGCAAAACTTGTAATTTATGTATTTTCTTTACTAATGAAATCATTCCTTGTTTGGGGTTTCTCAATCATATTTTATTATCTGATTTGGCTTAACACATGCTCTATGTATTATATCTTTTAATGTAATGTTTATTTATTTCATTTCTGCTATTTGATTAGTTCTTTTTTTCTTTAATTAGTCTTTCTTCTTTGTTTGTTTTCTTGTGTTTTCTGTATCTCTCTTTGTTAGTAGAAATTTAATTTCATTTGGAGAAGCATTCATGACATTAAAAACTCAAATATCATTTTTATATTTAAATTATGCATATACAGGTCTATTTTGATTCACTTCATTGCCTATCATTTATCTTAAATCTATTTATATAATCAGATTTCTATTCTTTAATAGATCACCTAATTAATAGATTTTATTTGACTAATAGAATAGATTATAGTTTCTCTTTTAAATTGATTCATAATATTGTAAAGTGTATTTCTGATTGTTGTAATGAAATCTATTACATTGGACAACTTATTAGCAACATTTAGTTTATATAGTATTATCAAATACAAATGCATCTTTAATATTTATGATTTATGATTCAGAGCTATTCGAATACAGGTTTATTTATAAAACCATTATCCAAGACCAATCTTATTATGAAAACACTTCATCCATCTATTACTCATTCGAGCTAAAACAATCTCTTTTAAGAAAGATATTATTTTCCTATAACTTGATCAAGTATGTAACTCAATGCAACTTGACTTTTAAAAAACCCATTATGCACCTTGTATTAATTTTTTAGTCATATGACTCCCACAATTAAACTGGTACGATTCTAATTTGACCTTCATGATAGGTGAAAGGATTGATTCATTGGTGTGATAATTTTTAGTGTCAATAGAAGGCTCTGTAGGGTAGCAATAGGTATGTCATCAAACTAATTAAGGTTTAAGGGGTTGACACCATTAAAAAGCACAAAAACTTGTCTCCTAAGAATAGCCATTTGAAGTTTAGAATTTAAATCAGTATTTGTTTAAATAGTATGTGTTTGGATAAAAATACTTTTTGGGGAAAAACTAAGAGAAATAGGAGGTGTAGGATTGGATTTAGACTTAGAATATTTATTTTTATTAATTATATCTGAATACAACTCATAAATTTATTCTCCTTACCTTTTGAGGAAGATCTTTCAACCACTCTTGGCATGAAATATCTAGAAATTTGTTGATATGATCAAGTCTAAAAATGTATGCTCCAAATATCTTGAATGAGTAATATCATAAGGTGTGCTAAAACTATTATCAACCCAATTTTCACCCTTATGAAGTATATTTTTCACTTCCTTTTCAAACTTGGACTAATATGGGATTGGTATATAGGTTTTGGGTTACTTATATCTAGACCAAACCTATAAATTATGGGGCTAGCTCCCCTAATATATAAAATTTAAATTATTCTTCTAAAATCTATTTGCTTAAAAGTAAAACCTATACTAGGGATGGTGATGCAAAAATTCTTCAATTATCCTCTATTAACCTTGTCCTTAAGCACACTTATGATTCTAATAGAAAAAATCTTATCAAATAGACTTTCTTAAGATAGTCCTAAACATGATTAATTCATATGAAGGTTAAGTAAAAGGTCTATAACTTGAAGGTAAAAGAATGGAGGTCTATATAGGACACTATAAACTAACTCACTCTTCAACATAAATTCCATCTCTTAACACATCATATGACCTATAGATGATAAAAAATAGCATTAAGTGAAGGATGGGACTTGAAAAAGAAGATGAATGTCAATTTTTTTCAAGTCAACAATTAAGATACACACTAATACCAATGAATAAGTCTATAATAATATTTTCTTATTAATTTAAGGTGCAAGATACAATTTTAGCAAAGTTTTGTTATAGCATCCAGAGGGATGCTAAAATTGAGCCTTCCAAACTCAATAAATATAATTACATGAATAGATAATGAGGAAGAGTGGTGTATAAGTCCTTGAAGAAGTCAAAAGACCATAACTACCCTACATGATAGTTACAATAGTCTTCCATGCATTTAAGTACTTTTAAAGAGTGTTATTATGATAATCAAAGTCTATTTTTAGTCACTTTTGAACCATAAAATGTATATGCACACCATATTAATTTATTTCCCTCTCTTTATCCATTACAAACATTTAATATACATAAACAACTATCTTTCATGTAACATCAACTAATCACCTCTCTTTGTGGGTTGACTAGATCCATATAACCACCAAGAAACCTTTATGAATGCTCATGAATATGGAACCTGATTGCTTCAAGGGGTAGTTATGGATGTCTCTATATATTTAATTAACTCTAAAATATTCTTTATATGTCCAATATTTCCTCCATTTGCAACTTAGTTCTATTTGAATAATTAGGCCATTTTGACTAGTCTCTTAGACTGGTTAACTAGAAAAGATTCATAGAGACACTTCCAAGAAAATAGGTGAACACATCATGATTTTAGGAAGTAAAACAAGTCTCACAAAAACACCTCCAATGGTTTTTAACTTAGTAAACTACCTTATACCTCATTTTTTACCCTTTTTCCTAAAAAAATTATTTTTTGATAGGTCTATAGACCATGCATATAACAAAGTACCATGTTATGATCCTCTCTGATTATACTAGATGATCTAGGTGCTTATGAGATTATTCCCATATATTTGGATTCCTTTTCCTTCAAATCTTCCTAGTCAGGTCATAATTAGGGGTTTAGATAGGTTTATGAGTACCCATGAATTTTAACAATGATTCATAAATTTTAGGTGTTAAATTTCTGAACCAATTCCACAAAAAAATAGTAGACTAATCCTTCCACCTATCCCAAATTTCCCATCCTCTCATGAAAAATATTTTTACAGTAATGAGCATGTGAAGTAACCTCTCAGGGAAGAAACATGCTTTTTGAGTAGTGTTATGTGTCTTAAGGTCAAAATGACCAACTATAATATCTCTCCTATAGCTCATATATACTATACATACCTATAAAAACTTTATAATGTTTTTCATGAATATTGGAGGTGTCTTTATGACCTTATCTTACCTTTTACTCCCTCTTCTTTATTACATTATTCAATGAAGCTAACATAAAAGCATATATTACTATAGGGTTCTTATATTTTTGGATTCACTGTGAGTTTTAAGGCTCCTATCCATTATGTTTAGCATGAATAACATCCTTTAAGTTCCTTGGAGTAATGTTGTTGGCTAGAATAAGTCATTTGACATTTATCTGCATGTATATAATCTCTTATCTAAACACCCAGGTCTATATTCTTATACAACCAATCATGGAAACCCATGTAAATGGTTCTCATAAAGTTATTTAGGTACTTTAAGACACATTATCTTCCTTGAAGTTTGTTATATATGCAAACACCCTTTAATTCCTTACTCACAAGCTTAAATTAGCCTTCGTAGGCCTAGTCCATACAACATGACTTCTACACATACCAGATAATAGATTTTTGTGATGTTTAGGAGAGTTAATAAGAAAAAAATTATCATTTCATGGCTCAAATACTTCATATAGATGTATTTAGAATCATCATTCCTTCATCGGCTATTTTTTAGGGTTTTATCAAGGGTTTTGGAGGTCCAGGACTCTTAGCAATGATTCATAGGGTAAAACCCTCAAAATCACAACTTATTGTAATGGATTTTAATTAAATTTATCCCTTTAAATTACCTAACTAGATCGAGTTCCCATGTAGAATATGTGTTAAGATATGAACGTAGGGAAATGTGCTTCAAATGACTATCTAGATTGTGTAAGTAAATAGAAGGTTTAAGTGACAAAAATCATAATTTTATTTCATTCCCATCATCTAAGAACCTATATTAGGATTTTAATTGACTTTCCAAAACATTATTATGACCATTAATGTGCAAATAAGATCTGGATCTATCTTAACATGGTGGTAGGGTCTCTTACTAGGTTTAAGGTTTATCTTCATCTACTAGCCCTCAAGGGAATTTTAACTTGAAACCTAGGAATTATCAATCCCAAAAAGTATATGAAGACTTAAAATAACCTTTTATTTCCTCAAAAACATCTACATAAATCCCAAGCCTACTTTTTTATCTATAAACCTCCAAATAGTCCACCTAGTCTCATTATTAACTACTAATTAGCTGAGGTAGTTCTAAGACAAAATAGTGAATGTTTACACTAATTATATAATCTTAAGTATAGCATAGATAGCTTAATTTAGGGATAATTATCTTTTATACCAAATTTTAAATCATGACTATACCTACAAAGGCTTTGAAACCTTAAATTCTCCCAACAATGGTTATAGGCATTGACTGTGACTACAAGGTCTCTTAGGTTTCAATAGGTCCAAGTTTTAATTTGAAATTTTCATATATATAAGGTGTATGAGTGATCTAGTGGTGTTAATATATTTTATAAATAATCCTCAAATGTATCTCACTCCCTTGAACATACCCACAATCATCATCTTCCTTCAATTTAAATAAAAGCTCTTAAGAACAAGTGTATTGCAGCTTACTTTGGTTGTGTTTTTATGTTTTTGGACCTTCCCATGTTCAGTAGGCTTTATACAATAATGAAAAATTAATAGAGTTATAATCAATTTTTTACTATCCTTTATACACCATTTTTCCAACAATTCAACCACTTATCTTGTTCATATACATAGTATGGTACCTAGTACCTATAGGTGACCTTGAAATTATTGCATGTTATGTCTTTAGATTAAATTTTTTGAGCATGGTCATTGATTTTATCTTGTCATTTATGTCAAAAAGATCATGAGTTAATAGTGCATAAATGACAAATAAGTTGTGTTTGATATCTTGGAGAGTATATGGACATGTTTTAGAGACCCTATAGGATGTTATGAGTGCTTAGAGTGCTCATGGAAGTGAATGAAATTCATCAGAAGAGTCTAATGAATGTTTAAGCTCAAGTATTTATCTTGATAGATAAATCTATGTGAGTATATTTATGATGTCATATTTCACACACATGAAGGTTTCAAGAGAATCTTAATATATTAATAGATTCACCTATGTGAGAAGATCCTATGGTTCAAATTTTAGGTCTAGACATGGAGAATAGTAAAATTTATTAAGGTGAAAATTTAGCTTCTCAAATAGATTTTACTAAGTTCCCATACTTAGACAAATTTTTGATATCGAATATCTACGATGAGCATTCAATCGGATCAAGGATCTAATGGTGATAATTTAATCTAAATAGATAAGGATCTAATGGATCATATGATCTTATTAGATAGAGATCAATAGTGTACATGAAGTGAATTTGTCAAAGGTTCCTAAGATTGCATGAATTAGAGACATGTGTCTCAATCTCGATTATTTTATAGAAGATAAATGGCATGTAAGTGTTTGTATAGATGGAGATCAATGGAGTCCATTGAGTCAAATAGTCAATGTGCAGAAAAGGCACATAGAGATACTATGTGGCATGAACATATGAGTGAGGATTTGTTGATGCTTCTAAATGTACCATAGGTGCTCTTTAGTGTTGATGAACACTTCTCATTTTAGGATTTGAAAAATCCAAGGCATGAGTTTTAGTTTATGATAATTCAATGATGTCTGTGGTGGAATAGAAATAGAGTATGAGAACTATCCACAATATTTATTTAAGTTTAGTGGTCAGGAGCCACTATGGTTTGAATTTTTTGTGATAGTTTAAGTGGGAAAATTAATCTAAATGGATATTAAAAAAGATATTTAAACTATATAAATTTTGATTTAAAAAAGGTGAAAAAGGGTAAGGTAGAAAAGGGGAAAGGTGTGATTGCAAATTTTCATCTAAAAAATTATGACAAAATTCTAATTATTTTGAGCACACATGAACCAATTTATGATATAAAATATCATGAACTTAGATTACATCATAAATCAGGTGAAATTTAGAGGAAAAGTATAAACCATAGGTAAGAACCAAGTTTACTTTAAAAATTTACTATTGTGGTTTGATTATGCTAAACACATCCAACTACAAAGAAAAATAAAATGAAGTACTTGAGATATTTACAGTTAATCTAGAATTATCACAAATCAACAACCCTATGATAAACAATGTGACTCAAAATATGGAGAATCATTCAAATTCAAGATGACAATATGCAATTGAGAGACAACATGGACATTTAACAAACTATATAGAAAATCTTCTCATAATTCCTCAGTTATATTAAATTCTCCTAGTATATAATTTCTCAAAAATTTATCTCCCTTACAAAATGGTAATCCCTGCCTATTTATAGGAAACATAGGTGGTTCACCAATTTACCTTCTCAAAATATCCACATGTAGGATAAGGACAACTGCCCTTAATATAAAGACATAATGTGAGAGGCTTTCATGCCAATTTTGACAAGAATAAGTATATGATAATAGACTAGCATATATTTTACAAAAATAATATTCCTTTATGCTAAACTAGTGGGGCCCTTGGGTTACTATTCGAGGATGTTCTTTTCCTTAGTGTATTTTTCATTGATGAGCTCAAAATCTATGGTAGGATTAATCAAACAATCCTCTTATTGATTTGCCAATGTGTCAAATTCCTTATCATTTTTGGTCTTGAGTTATTGAATGACTTGGGCTTCTAAAATCTATCTTCTAGATGTGATGATGATACCAAGGACCTAATTATCCTTGGTATCTTGGCCTTGGTTGCCTTTAATGATTTGGATGTGTTGACTAACCCTTTGTCTGAACTCCTCATCTTCCATTAGGCATGTGGCATGGTCCTGGATGGTCTTCCCAATAGGTCCTTCAAGAGATCCCCCATCCTTCCCATCAATATTTTTTGCTCCTCCAAATGGTTGTTGAAATTTTCACACTAACTGCTTAGGTCTAATATCGTGTCTTTCATGACTCTCAGGAGGGCATGCAAGTGTTTTGAATTCATGATCTTGATTCCTTAGACTTGTTAGGTGTTATGGATATTGATCAATTTAAATACCTGATCTCTAGAGCTTTGCCACTAAGTAATTAATGTCCATACCTTCTCAATTTTATGAGCCAAGATAGTTGATCTAGATTTCATGGCCTTCAACCCTTCAAAAGTGTCAAAGGACTTATTTATCAATGCTACTATATCTTCAGGGACTAAAAGTAGGACTTGGGCTTCCAAATCCTACTTTTTTTCTCTAAGTTGGTGATCCTTTATTTCATTACTTAGATTCTAGCCAAGGTCATTGTTGATTATGCCACCACTAAACTAGCCATGTCCTCCTGATGGATGGGATGCTCTCTTACTGCCTATACTTGAATAGGAATTAAACCCACAAAAGGTTCCACTTTTTGAAAGGTGAAGTCCTTAGTGCCAATGGTGGCCTTCTTTGTCACTATTCTCTCAAAACTTGATGTGTCTGGATTGAATTGGACCTTTTTGTTAGACTCCTTAAATTATGTCTACTCAGGAACTTCTACATTTAAACAACCAAAGGCCCCTGGGGTGTCAATCCCCTGGCTCTCTTTATTATGAAGGATTTGGATCCTTCTCTCTACTTATCTATTTACAATGTCTTAGATCCATGGCTTGACATTATACTTCATATCTATGAAAAATTTTGTTAATGCCAATGATGGAGAGAGAGATGGGACTTTTTATAATTTTCCATTAAAAAACTAGTTAGGAATGATTGGTCCATAAATAGGGTTATCATCACTAAAGAGGTTAACTTCATTGGTAGGGTGAGTGAAGGTTAACCTAGGCTTTTTTTTAGGTTCTAGGGGCACAAAGGCCAATTATACTTGTCTCTTTCCTCCACCAATGGGTTCAAATCCTTGATTATTGTATCAGATGGATCCTCTTCCCTATCGAAAACATAGGTAGTTATAATGTCAACAAGGGCACTCTCCATTGTTTCTCCTACCTCTAGGGCAATCATGCTAATGATTTCCACTGGGGAAGGAGGCCTCTATGGGGATGTGTAGGGTTGAGGACACTCGCTAGGTCTATGTTCTATATTTATCTCTTCAACCACAACTTTACCCTTTTCTTTTATATTTTTAAGTTACCCAACCTAGGATTGCTTTGTCAATTCTACTTGTTGAGGCTCAAAAGATTGTCCTCTAATAGGTGGTTATTAATGAGTAGTCCTAGATGGTCTTAGAAACAAGTGATATTGCGAGGGATGAAATTTCCATCTCTCTTTTGAGGGTTTATTGTCTCTAACTAGCCTATGCTCCAATTGGATATTGTAGCCTTTGATCTTGGATAGGACCTCTTGAAATTTATTTGCCCTTGTATAGATACCATCTCCCACACCTAATTGATGTTTGTATTCAATATTTGGGAAATTTATATCTTAGATGTGGTTGTTCACTCTATTATTTGGGTCCCATATCTTAAGGTCATCTAGTTGAAAATCAAAATATTTTTTGTGGATCACCATATTTCCAATTGCTTCCAATCTTTGATCACAATCTTGCCAATGTCCAGTGGAAAGGGGTGGACCTAAGCCTTATTATTTTTATTTTATGTCCAATCCACACCATGGATGCTTTGATAGGCAATATATTATTCTAAAATCTTACTAGGGACATGAATGGACAATTGTTAGGGTTGATTCATGATTCCTTCTATCCTTATCATAGTGCAGTTTGAGTACAACCAAACATCCCGCATAGCTTCAACTTACATTTTAATTAGAGGGTGGATTATTGGAATAGGGACACCAGTGATTGCCTCATAAATAGTTAGGAAAACACCATCATATATAAATTACATGTAGTTCCTATATTTTAATATATACATTTAGAGTAGTGATGAGAAATAGTGTTTCTACCATCAGGGGACAAATTTCAGATGCCAGAGAAGGCTACATGAAACCTTATTAGCGCTTCCCTCTTGAATTATGCATTATTTATCTATATTTTAATTAATTAAAATGGGAGTAAGGAGGTTGATATAATGCATTAGCTCTAGTTTGGCTACGGCATGGTGGAGGCCTATCAGCAGAATTGAGACTAGGTCATTATATCTCTGATGCATAGAGGCATTCCTCTTTTCCTCCTAGGAAATTGGTTGAAATCCCTCCACAAGGAATAATAAATCAGATAAATTCCTAATTATATTCAAATTTAATGTTTTTAAGTTGAACTCTATGTTTTTGAAGATCCTTTCTTCACTGTCTAAAGTTAGATAAAGTTCTGATTCTATCTTCACTTGTTTCCTACCCACTGCCATTGATGGTATTGAATAAATTTTACATGATATCTAAGGATTTTACACAAGCACTTACCTCTTGATATTTATTCATGCTTATCCTAGTTATGTTATGTCCAATCAAACTAAATCAGACCTCCTTTTAAAGATAGTGGATATTGACCTAAGCTTTAATGGAAAAATCTTTAGGCCTTAACTCTATATGTGATTTATATTTGATGGGACTCTCTCCCACATATATTTTTTGATTTCAAGATAAATAAATCATTTGATTCAGATCTTCTAGGCTTGTGTGGAGTCCAAGTGACCTAGCTCCATATCTTTCATGGCAATTTTCATACTTGCCACCTTAAGAACTAGCCATTGGATTTTAAATGACTCTTTATTTCATTCCAAAAACCTAAATCCAAGACTTTGTATTTAATTTTTACCTTGATCCTTAAGTTCATGGTTATTCCATGTGTTGAGCTCACAAGGTCCTTGAAAAACCTTTAGGCTTGATGCATCATTAGATGGATATCGATGAGTAACTGATCACCATTGGATCCTTGATGGGCATATATAATTAAATTCATGATTCTTAGAGAATATATTAGCCACATGTTGAGCTTATGAAGCCTTTGAAAATTCTTTGGGCTTGATACACCATTGGATGGAGATCAGTGAGTAAGCAATCATTATTGGATCTTTAATAGGCCTAGACCATTAATTACATGCTTTTATTATATAGGTCCTATTAAATATTCTCTCTCATCTATTAATAAACCACTTGTCTCCTTCATATCACTTTATAATCCTTCCTTATCTTTATTAGTTATCTTAAGTGTGTGTCAGCCACATGTCAAGCTTGTGAAACCTTTGAAAAGTCTTCAGGCTTGATGCACCACTAAATGGAAATCAGTGAACAAGTGATCACCCTTGTATATTTTATGGGCCTAAACTATTAATTAAATTATTTTTAGGGTGATTAGACATGTTTCAAGATCATGAATCCTTTAAAAAGTATTTGGGCTTGATGCATCATTCGATGGAGATCAACGAGCAAGTGATCACCATTAGATCTAAAAAGAGCATGGATGATAATCATTAGACCCAAAAATATAAATACTTGGGGTAAAAAATTAAGTCTAAGTCTAAAACTAAGAACCAAGTCCTTAATATTAATATTTTATCCCAAGTTAGGTGACCTTTTGAAATAACTTTATAAAATGAGCCATTTAAACCCATAGCAAAATATGCGACAACAGGAAAAAAGGGATAGAAAGAGGCTTGGGCCATGTTTAAAACATGATCTAAGATTTTCATTAGTCCTTTTATTAATTTTTTCCCAATAATTTAACTCTCACCAAATTTTAATTTGAACTCTGAGGGTTTCTTGTTCAAGAACCTTGTCTTCTTCCATGAAACCTATGCTTAGTCATCTAAAGACAATTGTTAGTAAGGTTAGTTTATAAAGAATATTTAAAACTCACAAAGATTCATCCTTTTTCAAGAATATTATCTTAATATTATAACAAGTGTAACCCTATGTAAAACTAGAATAGAATGTAGAGATTATAAAATGTTTACAAGGGTCTCCATTTGTAAAGTGGAAAAAAGGGGGATGTTGGTCCCAACACTAGGATATAAGATCAATGATGACTAATTGTAGGTTAAATTTAGGATATTTTTGAGTATATATATGGTGTATATTTATTCAAAGTTTCTAGGGAGAATGAGATGATGACAAAGTGTTTATTATTTTTTATTTACATAGTGACCATTGGAATTTAAATATTCAAATTTGTGAAATAAAATGGGTGAGGGGTTTTTGATCTATATCTTGAGCATATGGAAAAAATTTCTGATGGATTAAAAATAAAATTTTAAAATGACTTCAAGGTTCATCCCAAAATTTTAATTAGAAATATGAGTGTTTTCAAAGCTATATATTGAGCTTCAAAGTTGACTGTTTATTCATTCATAGTGTTACTATGTACAAGACTACTATTTGAGTAAATTGTGCTTTAGTAAAATAGTGTTTTTGTGGGTGTATTCATTTGAATATGTTTTATAGGTAATATGGAGTGGACCCATGTATTTTAAAGTGATATTTTTTTCTTAATTTTCTTTATGAAGTGTTAAAGGGGTAATAGGTCTCTATGAGACCTATAAGGGATTATAAGCCCCAATTAAAAGGTGTAACTACTTAAGTGTGACCCATGGATGTTTTGGATAACATTTTAGGATGGTATTAAGATATGTGTTATCATGATAAAATTATTAAGGTTTAATTAAAGTATTATGTCCAACCTATAAGTTTATATTCATGAATACTCTATAAAGAGTAGAGACCAAGGCAATGGTTTTTAGATTTGTATATGAATGTGTTGAGAGAGTAGAAAATATAGATGAAGGAAAGAGATCAGAGGGACTGTGATTATTGGATGGAATAAATTATATATAAAATTTAGTATGATAAAATAATCTTAGAGTGATCCAAATGGGGTGTTTGGATGCATTACTTGTATGAGTAGGTTTGAGTGTGTGTGATGAATTGAGAGGTGTTGTGTGGGTGATCAACATCTAAAACAATTGGGTACTTGTTAATACTTAGGGGTGGGTTATCCTTAAGAAGTTTTTTCTTCACTAAAATGTCTCATGTTTTTTATCATATTATAAAACAAGTAGTCCATGTGTTTACAGGCTTGAGAGTGGGTTTTATTCCCTAAGAGGGTTTCCCACATAGATCTTGTGTTATGTGTGTGATCTTGTATCATTTTTGTTATTCATTGTTATGAGAATATTTTATGATTTATGACTACTTATGGTCATTTATTAATATTTTTAAAGGATTATATTTAAATTTTGAGATATATTTCATCACTGATTCATCCCCCTCTCAATGATTGTACCTCTAACAATTGGTATCAAAGCCAGGACCTTCATTTCAAGTTTAACCTATTGAAGGTGATCCAAAGTACAATATGAAATATCAATAGATGAAATATTTATATAAAATCACCATTATTAAATGGGTCAAATTATTCTTTCTATAATTTAAGTATGAGGACATACATCATGTCTCTAGGGTTTGACATTTGACAATCTATCATGGATGGTTACACTACACCAACTACTCCTCCAACCAGTGTTGCTGACAAGAAGTTGAGTGAGAATAATTATGAAGCTATGAATGTTATCATTTTTGTCCTATCTAAGGATTATTATACCAAGGTGATCCATTTCAAGTCTTCTAAAGAAATTTGGGCCAAATTATAGATTATCTATGAAGGAAACTCTAAGGTAAAATTGGCCGAGTTGAAAACCTAATGAAGGCAATTTCAAGGTCTCAAAATTAAGGAATAAGATACTATGGCATAATATATTCTAAGGGTTGATGAGGTAGTAAAAATTATTAGATGTTTTAGAGAGGTGATTGAAAAATATAATATAGTACATAAGGTATTGATGACTCTTACACTCAAATTTGATTCAAAGGTTTCTATTGTAGAATAAAGTCATGATCTCACTTAGATGAAGATGCATGAACTACATGGAATCCTTACTACCCATGAGATTATATTTGATGAGGATAGACCTCCTAATAAGGAATCAACCTTCAAGGTGATCAAGGAGATAAAAACCAAGAAGAACAAGTTAAGTCTTGAATATTTTAATCTTAATGAAGATGAACTTGAAGCCATGATTGTAAGAAAATTGAATGTAGGATCAGGTAAGTATGAAGAAAAACTTCCTTTAAAATGTTATTCATGTGTTAAATTTGGTCATTTTATATCTAGATTTCTAGGTAGAGATAAGTTTGAACACAATGAAGCTTATAAGGAATCTCATAAGGATAAACACAATAAATCTAAAGGTCCTAGCAAGTACAAAAAGGTATTAATTAATACAAATGGAAATAAGGAATCATATAAAGGTAGTAAGAGCCTTTACCATGAATAAGATAGTAATTCATATGTAGAATAAGTAAACACATATAACAATGATGATTATTTTCATAATGAGGAAAAAGAAACATTGTTCATGGCTTTTAGTGATGATGATGGTGAATGTTCTTTAATCAGATATTTATTTAGCAGAGATAGCTCAGAGGAAGAAGATGATAAAGTCACTCTTGAAGATAAATATATAGATACTATGGAAGAAATGAAAATACTACAAAAAAATAACAAAAAACAAGATGTATTGATCAAATCTTATGAGGATAAAATTGGAATTTTTGAAAGAAGGTTGAGTGATGAAGTTAAGGAGCATGATGAGATCACACAACAAATTAAAACTTAGGTTTGTACTCTTAATGAAGAAGTAAAGAGTAAGGATGAATAGTGTATCTTGATTCAATCAAAGACAGAGTCTTTGTAGATGAAACTAAATTAAGCTATGAGCAAGATTTAAATGTTTTAGAAGATAGAAGCAAGTAACTCTAAAAGAGATGATCACATGATAAACAAAGATACATATGATGATTTAGATGATAAGGATGAATTGATAAATGCTCTTGAAGATCTAAATATTTAAAAGAAAAAGAATAAGAAAATGATTTCATAAATCAAGGACTATGAATATCAATTCAATGTGTTTGAAGTAAGAATGAAAGATGACACTAGGGAACATGAAGATACTATCAAGCATCTCAATAGTCAATTAGAAACTATGTATACAATCCTAAAATCCAAAGAATATAAGTACTTAAGGTATGTGATTAAAATTGAGGCATTAAAATTTGAGTTATACAAGACATCTTGTAAGGTGAATTCATTTTTGAAGTTTTAAAAGAGCTCAAATGATCTTGATAATATTATGAGCAGTCAAAAGCATGCAATTGATAGAACTAGTCTTGGATACAAAGAAGAAAAAAATAATGTAACTCAAGATGAGATGAATGTTGGTGTGAACAAGGATAATTAGAATTTGAAGATCAAACATTAGTAAAGGAATGAAGTTATTGATATAATGAAGACAAATCAGATCAAATAACTAAATGTTATGAGGTATGCAAATTTCAATGGTCATTGTTACTCTTGCAATCAATTTGGTCCTAGGTCAAAATATTTTAAAATATACTTGAGGAGTGAATTTAAATGGAATTATTAGCAAGACATTGGAAATAATGAATAACATCATCACTCAAGATAGTCAATAGGTTCACAAAGAAAAAATGTCATCTTTTGCTACAAATGTCAATGATCTATTCATATTGCAAAGTTTTGTAATATCTTCATCAAGAGACTAAATGTTTAGGTACATGAATGAATTCATGAAAATTAAAGTAATAATAATATATTTCATTCATCTAGTATGTAAAATATAATAAAACTTATTTTTTTAAAATGTCATAAGATAGGTCACATAGTAAGGTTATACAAGAATTATCAATATTCTACTTCAAAATTATCAATCCTATCATGAAGAAAAGGAGCCATAGTGAATGGAGCCTTAAGGAGGTAAATGAAAAATAGGCTCAAAGTGGATTATTTGTCATAATAGAATAAGGAAAAAATTCAAGTATCAAGGAACAAGCCTTATTTTCCCCCCAAATGGACAAGGAAATCAAGTAGGATCTTGAGATTTAAAAAAAAAAGAATAAGGTTGGGAACTCATTCAAAGTCAATCTAAAGATGAGAAAGGACTAAAATTCAAGTAAGAGCATGGAGATATGTTATTCTCCTAATTTTTGAGATATTTCATCCCTCTATGACAAGTGGGTGTCTCTACCTATGCTTCTTAAGAGACATCTTTCATGTGTGGAAGCAAATGTGTGTGCTCTAGTTAATGATCAAAATGTCAAATATTACAAAGTTGTGTTCTCTATAATTTTATAATATGCAAGATGTGTTTGGATAAGGGGGAGATAACTCTTTTAGCTTGAGTGGATCGAAGAAGATGTGCATGATGTGAGGGGGATCATATGTGAAAATGTTCAATCATGATATAAGTGTGAGTATGTTTTCTATAGTTGTGAATTTAAGAAGGTTGATATGATGAATTGATCAAACAAAGTCATGTATTTTGAAAAATATTGAATATTCATGCATGATCAAAGAGATCTTTTAATTTTTATAGGTAGATAAGTCCAAATATTAGAGAATCTCAAGTTCATATTGGTGTATGCCAAAGAACATATGACATGAGATGGTGCTTGATGTTAGGGGGAGCTTTCTAAGCTTTGTGAGTAGTTTTTTAGGTCTAAATATTAGAGAAGTCAAAGTTTAGATTGGTGCATGTCAAATGGGGAGAAATTGATTGATATGATTAAAAGTATGTAAGTATATTAAGCATATTAAATAGTATTTGAATTCACACATGATGTTGAGAAATGATTATTGGCATGTTGAGGAAGAAACCCTTTGTCATTAATGTCAAAGGGGGAGAAAGATCAGAATGAAGAATTTCAAATGAGTAAGAAGTCATTTTGAGGGTCTTTTGCCATTAATGACAAAGGGGGAGATTTTTAACCTATTATTTGATATTCATGAAGACTCTATAAAGAGTGGAGACCAAGGCAATTACTTTTAGGCTTATATGTGAATGTGTTGAAAGAGTAGAAGATATAGATAATGGAAATAGATCAGAGGGAGTGTGTTTAGTGGATGGACTAAAGTACATAGAAGATTGAGGATAAGCGAATAATCTTAGAGTGATCCAAAATGGGTGTTTGGATGCATTGCTTATATGAGAAAGTTTTAGTGTGTGTGATGAATTGAAAGAGAGGTGTTGTGTAGGTACTCAACATCTAGAATAAGTGGGTGCTTGTTCATACTCAGGGGTGTGTACTCCTTTTGAAGTGGGTACTTCACTAAAAGGTCTCATGTTTGTGATAATATTATAGGATAAGTAGTCCATGTGTTTTCAAGCTTGAGAGTGGGTTTTATTCCCAAAGAGAGTTTCCCACATAGATCTTGTGTTATGTGTGTGATCTTGAATCATATTTCTTATTCATTTTTATGAACATATTGTATGATTTATGAATGCATATGGTCATTGATTAAGAGTTTGAAATTGTAATTGAAATTCGAAATATCTTGCATCATTGATTCACCCCTCTAGTTATTGTACCTCTAACAAAAACACATCAAATACCTCAATGGATTTAAAATTTCTTAAGTACCTCATCTAGGCTTCAAACAACTCTTCATGTTTCCATACTTGACAAGTTCAAATTTCACTATAATGCATAAGATTAAGCTTGTTTCACCTAGATACATAAATCCACTAAGTTGGTTATAGATGCATATTGGTTTTTTCCTTTTGGTTTAGGAACTTATAGCTATATCATTGAACTTATATTAATCCTTTAATTGGATCAAAACTCTTTTCTCATAAAAACTCTATCTTCTTTCTTTAGAAAAAACATGTTGATTCTCCATAAGCTTATAGGTTACAACTAGGGTATTGACTGTGAGTCATTATTCATGATTGACTACAAGTTATGTCTCCTTTATCCAAAATAAGGACTTTTTTACTTTTATAACATCATTCAAAACCATTCTTGCATCCTTTCCAAACCCAATGCACATAAAACTTACTTTGTAATGGCAACCTAACTGTGTCTTAGCATATGACTATAGGTGATGATCCATGATTGCTTATATAGACTGAGATAAGATGAGACCTTGAGAAGGTCAATGATGTGATTTATGAACTCATTCATCCATTGAAAATAACTTATGGGTAGTTTAATCAAAATATCTTCATTCAGATATCTTATAGCCTCCTCTATAAACCAATTTCATGAAGTATACTTGACTATGTTTTCACCTTGGTCGTAGGTGGAGATTTAATGTTTTAGCATGGATTAAGGCCATACAACACACCTTCATGACCATAATGATCCCTAAAAAAACTTAGGAGTACCAAATACTTAGATTCATGATATGTATGTGGATAAGGAGTGATGATAGTAAATGTGGTGATAATGGAATATATATGGATACTGAGAATAGAGTGATAATCTTATAACAATGGTGAATGGTAGTGACACTTTTATGAAAATGAAATGAAACATGGGGGGGGTAGAATGACTCATGAATCCATACTCAAAATAGTCTTAAAGGATCCTATGTGAGAATAATCATATGCCTTAATAATATAGATCATTTTGAAGTCTCTTAAAGAGGCAAACAAAGTGAAAATAGAAACCTAGGATTTTCCAAATTACCTTAGCATATGCCAAGTTACCTTAACATTGTTAAGTGAGACTATGAGGGTGTTAAAGATGGATTCATGAATTTTAGGTTGTCATAGGCTTTGATGAAGTTTTAGAAACATAATTAATGACACATGGTCATGAATATAACATCTCATACATAATATGTTATGCTTTGATAACCATGGATCAACCATTAAACAATACACTATCTTCAACATTTCTTATAGACTATAGATTTGTTAATTTGTGTTTTTTTGCTCCATATACTCACACATGTGGATCAAAATGTTGGGTAAGCAATGAAAGGTATATTAAAGACCTAAAGAACTAGGAATAATAATTATTTTGACCAAAATAGTTAGAAACTCAATAAAACTATACTACTTCTCTTGCCTTGTGTAGATGTGAATGATGACTAGAACCCTTAAATTCTTAGCATTGGTTCATAAAGTTAGGAAAACTAAACTAGAAACCAATACCCATGATTTTAAGGTCATAAGGTCAAGTTCCTCTAGTCAATATCTTGAATCCACTTTATCTCTATCCTATATGGACTGAGCACAAACCTAAGGTGTTCTTGATATCTAAAAATGAACTGATGAAGGAAAACACATTAGTTTTTGGCTTCTCAAGCAATCAAACATTATAATATCTTCACCACAAGACTATAACAAGTCTTTATGGAATATCTATGACTTCTCCTAAGTAAATATTTATGGTACAGATCCATACCACCTGAAAACATTATTGAATATTACAAATTCTCCTTCATTTACTCTTCTTTAAATTCTAAACCACCATTTTATGGAAACATGAAGGAAAATGTAGGTCAAAAGGCATCCCAAAATAAGTAATGAATTTTAAAGAGAAAAAGGGGATGTTTTCACATGTGTGAGCTCTATTGAAGGTAAAACAACATTATAGACTCATTTAAGAGACAATTTCAAAACATGAAACCATTTAAATAAAGAAAAAATAATGACTATGAGGGTGATTAAAGATGTTATTGATGCTTTAGTGGCCTGTTGAAGTCAAAATTTATCATTTTAAAACCAAAACTTTCTTGGTAGACAACATACATATAGTCTCAAAGAAAATTTTCTAATGAATATCATAAAAGTACCTTATAGCCTTATTAAAAGTTTTTACATGAGGCTTTTACGTATCTTCATCACCCTTTCAAGGCTTATAGTCCACCATACCTTGCATATACCAAATACTCTAGAAAAATCTAATGGTGATTCATCAACTTCCATATTCAACCATCTTAATTTAGGTACTCAAAATTATAAGACCACTTCAATCCATTGTCAAAAACATCCAAACATACTTGTACTCCATGAGGTTACTTATCACAAGTTGAAAAAGAGACATGATAATGAAAAGACATTGAAATCTACTCCTTTTACTTGATAGTCAATGAACATTCCTTTGAATTCCCTTAGTTCTTCAATAGACATGACAAGTATGAGGTTTTCATGATGGACTAAAGATCTCAATACTCAAGTTGACACCTTTATAGGCCTAAAGATATAAAGTGGTCAATAGGAACCTCAAACTAATTATTTTGAGAAAGCATGTTAGTGTGATCATCCTTTTGATTCATTTGGGTTGGCTTAGCTATTTTTTTGGTTAGGGATTTTAGTAGAAGATTACATTGCTAAGTTATTTGATAAAGTTCATGAAGAGTGATATTCACTTTAATATTCTTCATGTACTCTAATATATTGTATCACACCTTGATTTGAACTAGTTTAGCCTCCATTGATACCTTTGGTTCATGAGGTTTTGGAGGTAGTGGATCATTCATGGCATTAGGATATCATGGGGTTGCACTATTATTGGGAGGCATATATTTTATGAGGGGATGTTGAGTTTCCATATTACTAAGGTCATATTTACTCCTTTGGAATTGATGAAAGGTATGTACCTTGCTAATGCTCTCACTTAGGTTCATTTTCCTTGCACCTAGGAAACTCCATGGTTTATAGTACCATAGTAGTAATAGGGGCCCTACCTATGTTGGATGATTCTAGATAGTTCAGAAACACCTCATATTATTCCATTTATTTCTATAATATATAGAATGTGATACAAAAATCAATGTGTTCAAGCTCCCTGTGTTAGGTTATGTTATACACATAGCACTAATTTGGAAGGGTTATCTCAAAAAAATTATTTTAGGTAAATTATTTAGGGAAGGATCTGGCTAATTATGGTAACAATTATATTTTTTATTTTTACTTGGGTATGTAAAGTTATTAGTCAAAATTTTATCATTAGATCTTCCCATCTACCTTTTTAGGCCAATGAAGTCATTACTTAGTTTATACACCATCCATTAGATGGAATCCAATTTTTTTATTGATTCTTTGGGGATGGATTAAACATTGTTTGTATCCACAAATGTGGCTTGGTGATACAACTAGGAAACCATATCATTTTTCACTGAGTAAGGAAAACCCAAGTGCTCATTAGGGGTAACATGCCTTAAAGGGAGTTGATTAGTTATAGGAAGCGACTGAGATAGAGGTAAGTTATGTTTTACATTAGGAATGAGATTCAAGTTTGGCATGTTTATAAAATAATTAGGAATGGGAGCCATCATTTTAACTTAAGGGTTCAATTTCCTCTAGGGTTTAGTTGCCTATCAACCTTTACATACTTTTCATAAGCTAAGGGTAGGTCTATTATGATGGGGATTTGTCTTAATAACATGGTCAGATAGGGTTCCAAGGCATTATTGTATATTTCAATGGATAATTAGGTATTTCATTGATATAACACAATGACTTGACTATACATTTTGTAAAACCTAGCATTGAAATTCTTAATGGCTTCATTTAGTTCCCTCTTAATACATGGAAAATGTTGGTAGAGGACATTAAGATTGTTAACTTTCGTAAACTGAGTAATAAATGTGTTTCTAAAATACTTTCACCCTTAAATTTAGTTCTCAAGGAGATTAAGAAACTTGTCATAGGTTGAATCTAAAATATCCTACAAGCTACATCTTTGTGCTCCACATTTAGAAACCTTAGGGTATTTTTATAAGAGGTTACATGTTCTTTAGCAGTCTAACCTACATGAAGTGTGAAACATGGAAGGTACCTTTTTGGGTTCTATGGGAGGTCATGGATGACTCCAAGAATGTTGATAACCAACTTGGCTAACCAAGATACTGGGAATCCATTAGCGGTGGTCTATTTGGGGAATAATGGGAAGATAAGCTAGTTGGAACAACTATGGGTCTAGGTATATTTCCACCAAACCAGACTCTCTTATCAAATTTTAAGGGTGAAATTATGAATATACCTCAATAGGACCTAGATCTAGTGATTATAAGAGTAGGATCTAGATTATGGAAGGCTAAACTAGAGGGTTAAAACTTCTTTACCAGTGTCTTATCTCAAGATATAACTATGTTTATGTGTGTTTGAAGCATGAAAAAATTGGGGAATCATGAATCAAAGGTGGAAAATTTAATAAATGAATATTAACTCATTCTATCACTATCTATTACTAGGCCCAATATCCTTACACCTGAAAGCATTCATGAGATTGGGTGTTTCATAGGGGGAAACAAGAGACAACACATGGGATAAAGGTATCTCCTCATTAATTTTAAGACTAATGTTGGTTTAGTCTAAGTACCAAGTATTCTAACCTAATTTTACTCAAATATCAAATATTATCACCACTATATGTTCAATATGTGTGTGGTTACACATAGAATTCATTACTGGATAGATAAACCCTTAATCTTGTTACTATAACAAACTTTACTGATTTTATAAAATATTAACTAATTTTATAAAATAGGGGACAATTTTTTACTTGCAATAAATAAACATAAAATTAAGGGAAATGTAATGAAAAAATGGAGTTTCTAATTAAAAGGATGATATTCCTTGAGAACTTAAATATTCCAAGTCACAGTTATACCACTGTGAGCCTACTTCATCATTTTCAAAAACTTTAGCCACTTAGTGGGAAAGCTTAAAAATGGACACCAATATTAATAATATACTTATAGGTTCTCCACATAATGTAATCACCCAAAATATTTGTAGAAATTGACATAAAATTTTAAACACTTTATAACTAAAAATACATAAAGCATAAATTGTTCATAAAAGATTAAAAATAACATACAAGGGGTTAGGCTAGCAAATTCATAATATAACTACCATATTCATCTCTATAACACAATTTTACAATCATTCCTCATGAATAAACATTCACTTAAAACTTATAAACAATGGACCACATTTCATGATTAGAGAACTGGGTTAAAACAAATAAAAATGTTCTATTAAAGCTTTAACAATGTTTCATTACACAAATTATCAACCTCTACAAAGGATGTAGTTTAAAATAAATAGAGGATGGGGCTTGCCTCTAAATAGCATAAGATTCCCATCCTTGGCCATGATGGAAACTCAAGGTTGTTACAACTACTAAGACTCAAAAAGAACTGAAAGATTCCCCACTTCCCCAAAAGATGCCCTAGGGGCACTAAATTGATCTACTAATGAGTTAGAGAAGATATACCTCCTAGATATTTGGGTTGCTCCCATTTGTCTAACAACATAGATAAAACTAATTCAAACTCTCCATCTAGCTTATCTAGGTTTATAGGTGGCTTATAAAAGATCATCTTTGACTAGGTAAACAATCATTAATATACTTAAAATGGAGCCTCTAAGACACTTTCAATTCTAAGACCTAGATGATGCTCAAACTATACTAAGTTAAGAGTTACATAACTAAATTGGATCCAAATGTATTATCCTTCTCCACTTTTCTCTTCATGACCTGGTCGAAGTGACCCAAGTGAACTCAATCTCACCTCTTTCCAACATGATACCATATGTGTGAAATAACATAATGATGTTGACCTCCCTAAAGTATGTTAACATAATTTCCATGATGTCTTTTAGAGGGCCTACAAATGTATATTCCAATCCAAAACTTTATTCAATTTAAGTTCTCATAGTCTTAGCATAGGTCTGATAAAGTCTTTAGTTTAAGTTAGGCATGAGTTTCAACTCTGGGAAGACACCCTTATGGATAACCACAATGAGATTTTTGCATTTTTTGTCTATGAAATAAATATTTTATAAGTACAAATGGTCCCATTGGATATTTTCATTACTTTGGGATAATGTTTTAACTACCTTGATGAGAGATAAGAAGAGCTATATGAGGGCCTCCTTGACCCTCCAAATAAATTAAAAATGGAAGGTGTTATTCACATGTTCCTCAAGCATCTGGACCTACTCATGCATGTATTCCATGATTTTTTATGACATATCATACATGGCTCATATCATAGAGATTGTATCCTTAACTACTCTTTCTTATCCTATAAATGTTCTTTTTTTAGTGAGTGAGAAGAGGTTCTACTAAGTCTATCAAACTATATGGTCTCCTCCCTAGACACATTTTTATGTGAATATCCTCCTCATCCCTTAATGTCCTATCAAACTCCCACTACACTTTTATATCTCCCTAAAAAAATATATTTAGTGATTGCAACATCATGGCTAATCCCAAGGTATAAGGGGGTATTGGTGGGGTATTAGAGATGGAGGTAATAAGAAAAATAGGAAAGGATAAAGAAGAGGGAATGAAGGATGAGATAAAATGGAATATGAGGAGTCATGGGGGTGTAAGGAAGTAGGATGAAAGGGGAAGACCATGAGAACAACTAGGCCTCTACTAGATCTTGGTCAAGTTGACCTATGGGGCAATGATGCCAAGGAGAGATGAATTCAGTAGAAAGGAGTAAATTGGTTGACCAAAATCACTGATTAGTTTACCAAGATACTTGGTGTAATACATATAAAGGGTGATTGAGTAGTTTATTGAGTGACTATAGGTACCACTAACATGAATAGGGCTAATTTAACTATGCAAAAAGGTGTACTTATTATTTGGGGTGTAGCTAAACCTATTGAAGGAGCACTTGGATGTGGATGAGCTAGTGGAGGTGCCACTAATATCCTCGTGAGTGGAAAGTCATGGGTAGATATAAATTTATATGTTAATGTACTATGCATATCTAAGGCCAAAGTTACTTGGGTGAAATAAAAGGGGATACAATAGGAAAGAGGGGATGGATCACTTGAGCAATCTATTGTAGGAATGAAAAACTAGGGGGTGTTCCACTGGGTTGATGGGTAGTGGTGGGAGTAGGGAAAGGGATCTTTAGGGAATCCTTTCACTGGTCATGGTTGGATTTCAACTCTAAGTTGTTCTTGATATCAAACCATAGTGTTGTATAGTCATTGGTTGAGTGACTAGATTCACAAGAGGTGGTGGAGGTGGGATAGAGGGATATGGAGAATAAGCTCAAGGAAGAGAAGGGGTTGGAACTCCTTGTAATATCCTCCTTTAAATTTTAGGAAAACATTAATGAATATACTCCTAAGCCTATGCTGATGTAGAGGAGGTAGGTTGACCTTAGGTAGATGGCCCAAGCTAAACCTATTTTTCCTTCTTATTTATGGCCTTGAGTTGGGTGAGCACCTCCTTGTTATCTATATGTTGACATGGAAATCATCTTCCTTTGTAGGATGATAGACATAATTTATGTTGAGTTAGGCTTGATACCTAATCACATGGGCCCTAATGATGCCATGAGGGTCTTAATCTCTATGTTTTACCCTACCTAGGGCACAATAATCTCTTCATACAACAATATTATGAAATAAGGGTAGATTTTGGTACACATAATGCATGATAGTAATGGGTAAGTCTAGTCAATCCTTCTTCTAGAGGCTGATGTAATGACCAAAGATTCCCTTAA
>JARHVA010007710.1:0-75000 GCA_037957365.1 Torreya grandis | reverse complement strand
CAAAGCAAACTCAAAAGTATATAACATAAGTGGTAATGTTCAAGTGACAATATGGTCATTATGCAACTGTTTTAGTCTTACTTTCTCAATATACCTACATACTCTCAAACAAACCTAAAAATCTCTAATCAAATATAGTGGTCCCCATGACCCCAAGGTTTACAATGGAAGATAAGCTAATAAGAGGTAGGTTCAAGAAACAAATATCTTGAATGGTTAGTCCAAATTCTCAATGAGTTTCAATGAGACACTAAGTGATTCTAACCAATCAAAAGGATCAATTCAAACTTGAAGTCATAAATTTATTTTATTTTTAAGATGACTAAACTATATATAAAAGTTATTGGCAAGGACATATACTCTTTTTATGACCTAAAAATGGTCAAACGTGTCATGTCTTAGATCCATGAGGATGGAATACTCCATATTAAACATTGGATCCTTTCAACCTCACCCATTATATTCAGTAAATTGGGAGGAAACCCTAGAAATTATCAAGGATAGACATAAAGGTTTCAAATAACTCTTTATAATTCAATCTTAGATTTTTGGAGAGAGGAAAGACCTTTGGGAGGATAACTTGTCCATAGTCATTCCTCTTCTCCTTTGTCATCCTTAAATGACTCCAATTAATGTGGTATCCATATATTTTAGTATTTTTAAAAATTATTTAAATTTATAAATCTAATTTTATATATGCATGCTTGGATTTGTTTTGTAGGTACCCATCTTCACATAAAGTCTCTAGCTAGTGTTAGGCTCTTACAATTTATGAAAACATGTATTTGAGAGCTTAAAGCTCCGCAAAAACCATTAATGGCCACCAAAAAGTTTTTTAATAAATTAATTTTTATTTTTAGTTTTATAATTATATTTTAGTTTTGTGTGGTAGAGGATATAAAATTAAAGGAGGTTTTATTATGGGTCAACCTATCCCATGGCTTCCAAGAGCCCACAAACATCAAGAAGGTAAAAAATGACCTCTCTTGAACAAAAATACATAACTTAAAAACCATTGAGTTTCAAGTCCTTAAACCAATTTAATTTAGAATAGGAAAATAATTGAGGTGGAGGGGGGGTTCCTTTTAGGTTACCTTTCCTCTGGGTCTCCAGGTTACCATAATCAATTGCACAAGAAAGGGTTAGGTCTACAAAAAAATTATATTTTTAAAATATACATTCATAGACTTTATAAAATTTCATAATATTAAATAATAAATTTAAAAATTACATTTAAATAATTCTAGTGGTTTTGTTAATGTCAACAATTTAGCATTGTGGTTGATTGCCCTAAACTTGAGAGGGTCATAATCAAAGATGAACTTGTGGCTTAAAATCCATGAGGATTCACTTAACCACTAAAAAATAGTCTCCATCTATACCCATATTGAAACCTTTAGGTCCATTTGAAAACACTACATAGTCACATGGGTGATTGTAATCCCTCTAAATTAGGTTTGTGCCCTTCCAAACACCTTTTAACTAATAAAATTACCCTACAAGAAAATGAATTTAAAAAATTAAACATGAAAAAACCGTAGGCACTAAAATTATGAAATAAAAGTTATCGTGTCCTAAAATTATGAACTTTCATATTAAATTTATTTAGGTATTTTTATTCCTAGTTTAGCATGCACAAAAATTACATGGAGATTGAGAAAATAATAAATGAAAATTAGGCAATTTTAATAGTTTAACTTTCAAAATTCATAGAAATTAAAAATGTATGTAAAAAAATTGAATTGTAAATTGCAATATAATCCTAGTTTACATCAAAATTATAATTTGGAAAATTGGGACATTTAAAATATATAAGAATTATTTAAATGTACTATCCCTTCCTAGGCTTAAAGAAACAAATCAAATGATAATTTAGAAAAATATTTTAATTTTATATATGATAAATTAGAATAAAAATATAGAGGATGATATTGTTTATAAAAAAATACAACTTTATTTCCAATATAAAATAATTTTTCATTACATTTACTCTCTAATTTAAACTAGTTCTTAGTAATAAACTAATGCTTGGAAGTTCCTACTCATTACATCACATTTGATTTATTTTTGTTCCATATGTTTAACAATATAATTTTACAAAAAATGGATAAAAAAACATACAATAATACATTTCTCATCATTTACATTTTTAAGCCATAAAAGACAAAATTAGATTCCATACAATCTTCAAGTGTAACCATGAGGCCAAGGCAAGGAGGGGCTTTCCTACCATCCTATTTACATCATTAGGTGACTACCATAGACACCCCCAAGCCAAGGAGTGCCAACTATAATCATTTATATTACCATTAAAGTGTAAGTTAAGGTGAAGTGAGGGTAAGAGAGAAGTGGCAAACATGGATAGAATAATTGACTTATCATTCTTCTCTACAATCAAGGCTCACACCAACACCCAATATATAACACAAGATACATATAAAAATAAAAAACATAAGAATTTTATAACACATGGTAGTGAAGAAGTTAACAGTATTAAACAAGATCTATGGATCACTCATTATGGATGAGTATTGTTTTTGTCCACTCAATGGGGTGGGAGAAGGAGGATATTAGAATACACCCCCCCCCCCAACTTTTATCCAAACCCTTATCCATTTCCATGGGAGGACTTTATAAAATGTTATTTTTTATATTTTCCAAACCCCATGTAATATAGATATGAAGAGGATTTTAGAACACATTTCCATTTTCCAAACCATACCAAATGAAGGCATATATCAAACCCATAAGCTAAGCCTACTTAAGCAACATAAAATTATAATTTTAGTTAAATAAAATGGATCTTAAAAATATGATTAAAATAGTAATGAGTCATCTCCATGCCTCTAAAAGGTTAAAAATAAACACAATGGACATAGGCCCAACCATGGAAAACAAATAATAAAATGTGGTAAGCCAAATGGCCATGCAACCCTTTGAAAACTATCAAAAAATAATGGAAGGAGATTTTTTTATTTTATTTTAAGGATTAATTAATTTAATGAGGAATCTTACATTGGCTCCTCCACTTATTCTTAAGAAATAATTCCTCCTAAGAGATCCTTCTCTACATCAAGGTTCTTTCTCCTCCTCAAGATCAAGATCCTCTTTCCAAAATGAAAATAATGACCCAAAAGTTGTGCAAAATAGTGGTTTCCAACCTAATTATATATAAAGACTCATTCCTTTACCAAATAGAATGTGACACATGTCCTTTTTGATATTGATGTCACTCATAAAAGTTATTATGCATTAACTCCCCCTACACACCCATGTAGGAGAGTAAGACTTTCACACACCCATTACCAATATCAATTATCCATGCCATAAATGTCCACATGAGTTGTTGAAAATTTATTTTAGGTCTCCTAAAAATACTCCCATTCATTCCTATTGTCCAAGTAACTCTAACTTTAATACAAAATATCATAAAATAACTTTATGTGACCCTCTAAAGTTAGCTTTTCAATTCCATTCGAGTTTTTCAAGTGGTGACATATTGTTGAATCCATTTTAAACCTTATTACCTTATAAATATTTTAAAAAAAATTTAATGTATGGGTAAAGATGTCATGAATAGTTTTATTTAGTCTAAATTTTTCAAAATTAAAATGCGTGACTAGAACACATAACAAAAATGAAAGAGCTAGGTTTCAACCAAGGACACAACACATCTATTAAATGGTAAAACTCATGATAAATGCATTCCAATATCCATAAATTGGCCACCTGTAATCTTACAAATCATTGAGCACATAAAATTTATCTATCCTAAGATAGTCAAAGAAACTAAACTTGAAACAATATCAAGTAACATGTACAAACTCACATTGTATACATAGAAGAATTAAAAAAATATATAATTATCTCAACATAATATCATATATATATTATAAATCTCAAATCACATGAAAAATCAATAGTATCTCAATTAATACAATAATGAAGTATGCATCTCAATAATCAAAGTGAAATCAACTATCACTAGCATCTAAATAATACTCTTATAAGAAAAACTAATAACATTAAGTACATAACCTAATGTCTCATTGGTAATGTATCATATAACACATCACAAAAATTGTCTCAAATAAAATAAAGAAAATGTTACAACAAGACATGTGTATAATAAAAAAATGTCCAATAGAACTAAAACTATTAAAATTGGATCCTCACAAAAATAAAGTTTTGAAAATTTGAAACTAACCATTATTTAGATCAAAACACATCTCACCTAAGTGAAAATAAGTGTTGAAATACCTAGTCTTCTTAGGGTCAACATGTCTCAAAATAATAGGGACACTTATCCTAAATTGGATATGGTCTAAGGGTGATTATAAATAACTTGAAGAATTTGATATTAAAAATTTTGTGTACTATAAAGTGCAAATAAAGGGTCGAGCCCACATATTGATAACATGCTTAGAGGAATGGAAAATTAGAGTCATGTATTTATGTGTAATTCACATGGTTTAAGATGTGTCAAGAATTAGTATTATCAAAAACTTATTACCATATTTATATGTCTACATTTATATCCCGTATATTATAGTAATTAAATTGGAGTAAAGGAGAAAAGATTGAAATTGAGTGTGTATAACACACTTTTTATTTTAGAGGATACTTAAATTATGTAGGTCACTCAAACTTATAAAACCTTAAAATAACTCATGAAGTAGTTATTTTCTCATTTTGAAACCTAAAAATTTTGATTTTAAAATTTAAAAGAGAGAAAAGAAGGAATACACCTTAATGGACATGAAACAAAATTACTCTAAAACCTATAACTAATGATGGTGAATTGTTTCCCTTTGTTTAATCACTTGGATATTTTGAACCAATGGTAATTTTAGAGTGATCAAGTCCTAATATTTTAATAACTAATCAAGATCTTGAGTTGGAAAGATACATTATTCCAATTCTCATGAATGAGTATTAGTACCCAATGTATTAATCCAAAAATGTGTAACCATGATGGGCTCACTAGAATTGATGCCAAGTCTATTGAATGTATCTAGACTCGAATGTACATCACTAGTAACAAAAGATTGAACCACACTATGGGTTTTCTAGAAGTATGTTTTGGCCATTGAGTGTCACTAAACCTCAACACACATTAACTAAAATAAATTAGAATCACACTACTCCATATATATATATATATATATATATATAATTTTAATGGTAAAAATATAATGAAGAGTATTCATAACCCCATCATGACTATTAGTGTCCTAGATTGCACCCTAGTTGAGTAAGGAGATTGTTCAAGTCCTCTTACACAAATATATTCCAACATGGGAATGACCCTAGGTTATGGATCACATAACATTGGGTCAAACCTTTAGAAAAGGGTCACTTCCTTCTGGATCTATCACCTAGACAAGGCCTAAACTAATAATTTCTTGGAAAAGGGGAGATAGAGTAACAACAATAAATTAAATCATATAAAATGTGGTGATGAAACAGTAATTAGAACACTTATACTTTGAACAAGACACACTATAAGAAACATTAAATACCAAAGAAGATAAGTCCCACATAAGTATTTCATAATAAGGCATTGACCAACTATCAAACTATAATGAGAGGGTAGATATCCACTTCTAAGCTAATCAATAAACTACATATTAAACCTAAAATGACCTATGAGGACTAAAAAACACTTAATGAAGGTGAGGAAACTTATAAATAGGAAATGAAATCATCTATGAACTTAACCACAATACATGGATTAATAGAAAACACTTTAATTTAGTTTGTAAAAATGATGGAATTCAGTCTTTATTACATCTAGAGGTTTTACAATACAAATTTTGTTATATCTTGAGAAAGCCAAAGCATAAGAGTCTATTTATCTAAATAATCTTAGAGATTTATTTTCTAAAAACTTCTAGAGATATCTATAATGTGGAATAAGATGGAACATATATAGAAAAGGAGGAGAAGAGAAAGGAAGCTATGATGGATTAGCACCAATTTGAGGCTACTGATTCACGATCTTATCAAGAAGGAATTAATATTTTAAAATATATGTAACAAAATTGAATGTCCATTATCCTTATCTATCGATTAGGTCTCTTCCTTGTAACTCCATGCCACCTTGTACTTTATCTACTAATGAGGATAGACTTCTCATATCTTATAACTGACAGCTTCACACCACATCTTATTTAGATGGCCATAGATACCTATTTATCAAAAATGTGACCATATCAAAATATGAGACACTTCCCCATAATCAAATTTGTGTATTTATATACTCCAAATTGAACATAGGTCCACCATATATAAAAAACCAACCCAATCTATCATTTTTCACATAGTCACAATATCCATGAAATTTTGATAGGCATTTAGTCTTGCTTGATCTCTATATGAGGCCCAACAAGACCTATTTTGCCTCTAAAGCATGTGAGATCCAATAAGCTACCATATGAAATGACATTCAATTTGAAAGATAAATGAACACATCAATGGAGTAATCCTACAATAGGGTTGGTAGGTTCTAAATTATTGACTAGAGGTCATGTCTAAACTTTAATGGTGATAAAGCTTTATCCTCAACCATATTTCTTATATGAATACATATACTTTTGATTGAGATCTAATGGCCACATGGCTCTTTAATGTATTCATTTTCCTAGGTCAAAAATGGGTTCATCAGTCCCCATTAGAATCTTTTGGATTTTCCCTTTATTTATTGGTTTTTAATTGCCATCTCAGACCTATCAATTTGTGCCAAACTTTCATCTCCTTATTATTCCCCAGGATACACTAAATCCTTGAATTTAAAACACACTATTATATCAAGATGTAAGAATGAACATGAGCCTTTAATCTAGATCCTCTAACTCTTTGACTTTAACTCACACCACTAAATCTAGATGTATGAATGAATGTTTACTATAGATCTTCTTAGGCCCACTACCTCAATATTTTACTACATACCATTTGATCAAGATCCTTACAGCGAGATTATACCACTTATCACCTACACATTCTATTCTAAAATTTTAACTTAGTTCACACTGTTGGATCTAGATGTACAAATTAATGTGTACTATAGATATTTTTTGAAGGACCTTTTGAACCTTTTAACTTAGTATATGCCATTATATCTACCTATCAGTCTCTGAATTCATTCACACCATTAGATCTTGATCAACTTGAAGCCTTTTTAAGTATTTTTGAATGTAAATGACTACATTATGAAGCTTTAACTTGACATATGTGTGAACATTTTACTATGTATGTTCAAATATAGAAGATTATATGATGATAGAACAATCTCATCAAGACATGAAATTTATAAAACATGATCTTGGAATGGACTTCATGTGCATGTAATTTGTTAGCCTACAAGGCTCTCTAGGTGAACCTATTAAATACATAACCATCTTGCTCCACTCATTCCTATATGACATCTTAATGATGGTTTGATATCTTAAGATCACCAAATTTCTGATTTAAGCCTATTTAAAGTGTTTCAAAAAGTTGAAAATTTTATGTAATCTCCTCTTGAATTATATATGCTCTTTGTGACATTGGATCACTCTTCAATCATGACTCTACTCAGCTTCTCATTTTGAACTAGGCATGTAGGCCAAATTTAGCCAACATCTTTGGTGACTTGGCTGGGTGAAATTCCTTCTGTGCTTGAGAAATAGGACCATTTACATGATACATGGACCATTTAAATGAAACATGGACCATTTACATGACTTTGATCCATGACTACAAGAAACCCTATCAACTTTGAAGGATAATGAATTCCACCAAGTACAGAAAAAATAAACAAGAAAGGAAAATTAACCTAATCAAAGTAAATGTAAAAAAAAAGCACTTATTTGGGATAAAACAAAACAAACTAATATGTAGAACAACACTTGGAGGAAAAAAAGACCAATTAACTATATATAGGGAACTTAGCTTCCTTAATAGCAGTGTTTTACATGTATCCCATAGATTGGGATAGGAATATCCTCACCATCCATCTTTGAAATTTTGAAGGCATTGTGGGATTTGTAGCTAGAGACTATGTATCGAACACTCCAAAGAGAGTCAAACTTTTTATGGCTTCTTAGATTAGCTCTATCTTCATCTCACTTAAGGACCAAATCTCCTTCTTTGAAACTTATTAAAGAATCTATTTTTTCAAAGGCTCTCTTTACCTTTGCTTGATGGCTTTCCATGGCTAACATGGAATGATGTATCATCTCCTCCAACTCCATAATATTAGTATATCCAATTTCCATATGTTCATTCTCTAAAAAATCAATTTTATGTATTAGTTCTAGGGTAGTAAATTCAAGAGAAACATGCATTCTTACTTCCTTACCATATACCAACTTATAGGGGGAATCAACTATTGACTTATCATAGGTGATCCTATCAACCCATAGATTTTACATCAATTTTAGATGCCATGACCTCTGATTATATTTAATGTTCCTCCTTAGGATTTATAATAGGTAATTATTAGTTGACTCATCAAGGTCATTACCCTAGGGATAGTAGTTTGATGAAGTGATGAGAAAGACACTATGTTAGATTACACATTGGCTAATTTTAGACTCCACAAATGCTATATAATTTTTAAAAATAATATTTTAAGGGAATCTAAATCTATCAATCAAACCTTCATATAAATATAGAACATTAGACTCAGTGGCTTCTTTTAATACCACTACTTCTGTCCATCTAGTAAAATAATATATATATCAGTCAATATCCATTTATGTCTTGATATTGAAGGGGGTTAATGAGAGAAATAAAATTTAATACCCATTAAAAAGGGGTTTATTAACTATAATTGGTTGGAGAGGTAAGGCATCAAGTTTCACCTTTCCAACAAACATAACACATTATCTATATTTCCTCACCCATGTATGACAATCACTAGATATGTTTGGCCAATAATACCCACCTCTCATGATCTTGTGGGTTGTTTTCCTAGATAAATAATGTCCTCCACCAGGTATATCATGGAATTTCTCAATAAATATCTATGTTTGACCTGGCTCTATGCAACTTAACAACATGTCATTGATATCTTTCTTGAACAAAACACTATTAACAAGAAGAAAAGGAATTAAATGCAGTTTGAAGTATCTCCTTTTTGAAGGGGTTAGATGAAAAATATAAATAACATTCTAGATATTTCTTACCATGTATTAGAAAAGCATATAAGGTGAGTTTTAATAAATTTCAACCTCTTCATCATTTGACACCATAACCACTCCATTAGCCTCTTGCAAGTCTTAGGCTAGATGTTCACAAAGTCCTTTACCTCTAACCAAATTTTTGACCTTGATATCCACATCATACTCCATTACCTTGGTTATCCAACCATCTCTTTTATCATTTATATCTTATTTTAAGATAAAATATTTTATACTTGGATTTACAACCATCAGATGTATTTTATTATTGGACAAGTATATAAACTTCTTGAGAGACTTTATAACTAAAAGTACATGTTTCTCAAAAAAATAGTACCTTGTTTCATATTCTTCCAAGCCTTGACTGAAGAAGGATATTGTTTAATCTAAATCCTCTTGATTCTATTACATGAGAATACCTAATTTTTTTTCAATGTTAGCATAGGTGTACAAGAAGAAATCCTTTGTGAAATCAAGGTTCAGGAGTGTAACAACACTGGCTATGGATTTCTTGTTTTCTTCAAAGCTCTTCACTCCTTCATTAGACCATATAAAACTTTAACCCTTATTTAGTATGGCTATAAGTGGCTTAGATAAAGTGGAAAAATTTAAAATGTACCTTATTATAAAATTTATCTTGACTAAGAAGCTTTGCAAATATTTCTTGTGTTTAGGCAAGGAAAGTGTAAGAATTGAATCTATCCTATTAGGATCTATACTTGTACCATTTTTTGAAACCACATGTATAATAAGCCTACCTTCATGAATAGAGATAACACACTTATTAGGATTAAGAGACACCCTTAATTTCCTACACCTTTCAAATACTTGTATGAGATGAATTATGTGCTCTTCTACATTCCTAGAGAACATTGTTATGCCATCCAAATAAACAAGTATAAACTTGTTGAGGAGACCCTAGATTACCATATCCATGGATTTTTTTAAATTTTACCTAGCATTGGATAAACCAAAAGGCATATTTTTATATGAAAATGTCCCCCACTTTGTGGTGAAGTCTATTTTGAATTGGTCTTCTTCTTTGACTAATATTTGATTGTAACCACCATAGTCATCCAACAAGGAAAACCTTTCTAAACCTATAACCAACTATAAAATTTGTTCCATTGATGGAAATTGGTAGTGGTATTTAAGGGAATATTTATTCAAGTCATAAAAATCAACACACAGTCTAATCTCACCATTCTTTTTCCATATTGGAACAAGATTTGCCACCCAAGTTGAGTGCTTAATTAGAAGTATTATATTTGACTCAATGAGCTTATGAAACTTAGCTCTCATAAAAGGCTCAATCTTTAGATTAATAGGAATTTGTCTATCTTAATGGTTTAGTATCATCTTTTAAATCAATGGTGTATTGAGCTATACTTGGATAAAATCCTTTGAGGTCATTGTACTGCTATGTAAAGACATCTGTAAAACTTAAACATAACTCAATGAAAGTTTCTTTTTTTGAAGAAGTGTAACCTTTTCCCAACTTGAAGTTCTTACCATTTATAATTTACACATTTGTATAGTGTTACTCATTTATTTACAATGAAAACTTATCTTTTCTCAACTCATCATATCTGAAAAATATATTTTCAAGTGTGACCAACCCTTTGGGCAAATTATTTGTCTTCAGTTGCATAATTTGGTCATCATACTACTGCAATAGTTTGTCTTGGTTCCTTGGGGAAAATTTATATTTTTCTTATAATAACCTAACAATATGGTTATCATCTTTAAAGACTTACCAATTTTCATGATTCTCTGGAATAGAAGGTCTTATAACCACCTTGATGTGTGACCAAACCTTTTCATTATTTATATCATCTAGGATACTAAGTTGTGATCCGATGGCAACCAACATATCTGCATGTTTGTTCTCATTTCTTGATATGACACACATATTGAAACATTGAAATTATTATAGTAAGTGTCATACTATATGATTATAAGACCTAAGCAATATATTCTTGCATATATTTAGGCCTCTTACTTGGGGGACTACCAGTTTAATATCACTAAAGACTTTAAGGTATTGACCTTTATCTTTTGTGCCCATTGTAAACCATGAAATAGTGCTTCATATTCAACAAAATTATTTGAAAAACCAAACTAAAACTTGAGAGAAGAGAAATATATTTGATTAATAAGATAAATCAACATCATTCCATACCTAGTGTCATGTTTGTTCCTTGATCCATCAAATTATAGTTGCCATAATCCATCACCAAACTCATCATCCTTCATCAAGGCTAGAATTAGTGTATCTTTTTCATGAAGAGAATAAAAACCAAGTCCTTATTTAATTAACTTATAAGGAACATGATCATGAAAATTAGAGGCACATTCTTCAATGAATAGATCTAGAACTCCATCTAGAGGTGACTTAGTCTCTACTTTATTAGTTTATAGCACCTCATCTAAGATAATATAGTTAGTGTTCGCCATACTTAGCATATATCGATCCAAATAGAAATGTATAATAAGTTCATAATGTATTGTTACCTTAGTACCATACTTGGTCTTGAGCATCAAATATGTCTAATAAATTTATGTGTATCCTCCAATCTTTTAGGTAAAGGCCTTGAAAGACACATGGAAAAATAGGGAGGCAAGTCCACTACAACTACATCTTATTGAATGGTAATATTGGGAGAATAAAGTAGTGTTAAATTTAGTTTTTTTATGATGCCTACTATATTTTTTGGTGACCCATCTAGTTTTAATAATAATTTAATATTAGGTTCATAGACAAGACCAAGCTTATCTACAATTTGTTTAGGCATGATAGTGTTACTACCTCTACTATCTAACATACAATTATGAACTAAACAGTTACCAACTATCAAAGAGAGGTAAAAATGAGGAATTTTGTTTGATTTGACATTGTTTTTGTCTACCTTTGTCATTTTATATACCTATTGATATTTTTTCTTGGTTGGTTGGTTTGAATTAGCTAAAATAACACCTTGTTTCTCAATTGGTTCTTGAGACACCTTGAGAGCTGAAAGCTCTTGGATGATCATGTCATTTTCCCCTAGAATAGTAATGGAATCCCACATGATAATTCTGAAATTGTATTTCTTCATTTGATCTATTATACTAAATTAGGTTCCACTAACCTTTGGAGACACTTTGTAAACCACTGGTCATTCTCTAATTAGAGGTACTTGAGGGATCTTTCTAACTTCTACATTCTAATTCTTCTATGTTATAAGGGAAAAAAATTGATCCTTTATATTCTTTGGAATAATATTAGGAGTAATAGAAGTATTTCTCACATCTTGAGATTCCTCAAAATCTCTTCTTTTACCTCTAATTAGAGCTAAAAATTGACCACTTGTGTTGTTAGTCTCACCAATCTGATTGAATATAACATGATCATATATTTATCAATTCACATTAGTGGCATTAGGTTACCCTTAAACTTGTTGATCCTCTCCTTGTGCTACTAAAGTTATCTCTTGATACTAACCCACTTGAGGATACAACACTTTTTGTGTTATTTATGGCATAATAATATCCTATGATACCAAGGTTTGGTTTTGCATATCATTAGGCTTAAAAGGATGCCAACCTAGATTTTGCATCAAGTTGTTTTAAGGAGGTATAGGAATAATGAATTTTTAATTGGAGGGTACATTAAGGTCAAGGGATGCATATGGTTTAGCTTAGGTTATGGCTCCTTGATATTGATAGGGTGGTCTATTTTTTGTGAAAGGTTGATAAGGAGGAATTTGATTATTGGAGGGTTGATAGGTGTTCTAGTTTTTTTGATGATAAGGCCTACCCTGGTACTTTTGTCTCTTTATTTTAACTATTTCATTTCCAAAATCTTGTAACACACTTTTTAAATCTCTAATCTCACTAGCCTGATTAGAATGGTTTACAATTTGTGCTTTAAGAGATGGAATAGGAGATATAGATGGGAATTGAGGAACTTGAGGGGGTGGAATAGGTTGTAATTCTAGGAAAATATGAATTAGGGGCCTTGGATAAAGTTTACTAGCTTGTATCAAGTTTTTCTCTTCTCTTATTATAAGCTCATAGGCATTTGGAAAATTATTACCACCCACAGACTGTATCATCACACTAATATCAGAATTAAGGGCTTTTAAAAAGTAAAAAAATGTATATTTTAGGGATGGTCTGACCAATACAAGTATCCTAGTCCATGTCTTTTGGAATTTAAGGTTTTAATTAGACATGAACTCATGAGAGTACCTTTTAATGGTAGTCAGCTATTCAACTAAGGATAGATTATCAGATTTGTCTTCAAATTGCTTAAATAAGGCTACACATAACTCATCCCAAGTAGAAATAGAGGTCAAAATAAGATTCCTATACTATTATAATGTTTTTCCTTTAAAGGAAGTAGTAAGCAATCTGATAGCCATATTATCTTAAACAACATTGTGAATAGAATAAAGGTTGGAAACATCTTAGATATGCTCAATAATAATTATTTTATCCCATTATCTTGAGAATAAAGGAATACTTTTATGGGAAGACATAGGAATGTAATCATATTGGGGTAAATTCAAGTGATTTTCCCTATTTAATAGAACATAAAATTGATTCCTAATAACCATTTGAGTAATGAGGATTTGGGTAATAGGGACAATAGCTTGGACTAAGATAGTAGGATGACCAAGAGTTGAATATTTCCTTTGAGGATAAGGAATTTTCCTATTGAATCTTATTTCTTTTATAAGAAGTTGAAGGTAATTCAATGTGTTCAAAAGGAGTACATTTACTTATTGATCTTGTAGTAATATTTGGCATGAAATTATTGTCTATATGATGCTACCTCAACTTGAATAATTTTCATCTTTTGATGATGATAGATGTCTCCTCCTACTATAATTTCTTCTTCTCAATTTTTAAACTTTAACTATGATAAGGAAAAAAAATTCCCACCAAGTGTGCCAAAAATTGTTGGTGTCCTAGATTGCACCCTAGCTAAGTAAGGAGATTTTTCAAGTCCTATTACACAAATCTAGTCCAACATGGGAATGAACCTAGGTTATGGGTCACCTAAACTTGGGTCAAACCTTTTAAGAAGGGTAGCTTCCTTCTGGATCTATCACCTAAAATAGACCTAAACTAACAATTGCTTAGAAAAGGGGAGAGAGAGAGAGTAACAACAATATATGAAATCATATAAAATGAGGTGATGCACCAATAATTAGAAAACTTATAATTTACACAAGATAAACTATAAGACACATTCAAGACCAAATAAGATTGGTCCCACATAAATATTTCACAATAAGGCATTGCCTAAGTATCAACTAGCATGAGAGGGTATATATCCACTTCTAAGCTAATCAATAAACTAAATATTGCACTTAAAATGATGTGTGAGGACTAAAAATCACTGAATGAAGGTGATGAAACTTAGACATAGGCAAGTAAAACATATATTCACTTAACCAGAGTACATAGATTCATAGAATAGACTTCAATTCAATTTGTAAAAATGATGGAATTTATTATTTATTGCATCAAAAGGTATTGCCGTATAAATTTTGGCATAGAATAAGCAAGCCAAATCATAATAATCTATTTCTCTAAAAAATATTAGAGATTTCTTGTCTACAAAATTCTATAGATATCTACAATTTGGATTAAGATAGAATGTATATAGAAAAGGGGGAGAAGAGAAGGGAAGTTGTGATGGATTAACACCAATTCAAGGCTACTGAGTCATGATCTTATCAATAAGGAATCAATATTTTAGAATCTCTATAACAAAATTGAATGCCCATTTTCCTTATCTATGCACTAGGTCTCCTCTTTAGAATTACATGCCACCTTCTACTTGATATACTAATGAGGATAAAATTCTCATATATTAGAACTGATAGCTTCATGCCACATCTACTTTGGATAGCCATAAGTACCCATTTATAAAAAATGTGACCATATCAAAAGATGAAACACTTCCCCATAATCACATTTATGTTTGTATTTGGTCTAACTCGAACATACATCCACCATAGATTGAAAACCAACCCAATCTATCAATTTTCACATAATCACAATATCTATGAAAGTTTGAGACATTTAGTCTTGCTTGATCTCTATATTAGGCCCAAAAATACCTATTTGGCCTCTAAACCATGTGAAAGCCATGAAGCTATGGCACATAAGGATCTTAAATCTAGAAGAACAATAAACACATCAATGATTAATCTTGCAATAGGGCCAACATGTTCTAAATTATTCACTAGAGGTCCTTGATGAGCCCAAAATATGGCTCATTATTAACATTGAATTTCCTTCATTTCATCTCTATAAAGATATAATCTTATGCAAATCATAGACTTTTAGCTAACTATTACATGGAAAATAGCTACTTTATCTCATTTATGTCAAATGAAAGGTTGAGTTGCCATTTTTTCATTTATACCTAACAAGTAGAATGTTTTAGTGTTTTGGTTTTGAAGAATACATAAGAATGATGGTAGAAATAAAATTGTGGAGAAGTTGTAGTTTTGACATCAGTTTATTGAAGCTACTGACTGACTCAGCTAACATCTATAGACTCTACTAAACTATTTCTATGAACTCTAAAAAACCACTTCTATGGACTCTATAGAACTACTTCTATAGACACTATAGATCTAGAATCTATGGACTCTATAGGTTTATTTCTATAAACTTTATAGATCTAAGATTTGGGAGATATGGGAGTTACAAGAAATAAATATGGCTATAGCTAGAATCACATCAATTAAATATTTGCCTCCTATTTTTAAGGATTCAATTTTGATATATTTTGTATATATTTGGACCTTAAAACTATTATATGGATATTATAACTATTTTGTGATAATAGTTGAATTCTTTTGGATTATAATCAATCTGAATCTCTTATCTTTAAGGATCAACAAATTGACTAGTATTTCTATTTTTAGCATGCTATTTTTAGTCTAAAGTATGAATATAAAGATGTATTTTTTCATCTAGATTAAAATAATGATTAATATAGTTACATTTTGAGCTTCAAGAATATTTCAAACTTTCTAGCTTTTATGAGTTAATTCAGAATTATTCTAGTTTTCAGTATTGAGTAGATTTCATTCCTGACTCTAAGAAGAGAAAGGACCCACTCTCCTTGGAACCAAGAATTTTTATATGGTATTTATATTTATGTTGAATTACTTTTGAATTAATAGATAATTATAATATATTAAATACTTAAAAATATTAGTAATTTAAATTCAAAGACTTACATTCCAATAGCTATCTTCTTTCAGAATAAGTGTGACTTAGTGTTAGTATTTCATGTGATTTACTACACAAGAGTTAGTTAGCTTAGAATTATCTCTCCAACTGAGTGTTTACATTTCTATGCAAGCGTGAATTGGATAAATTTATATTTTCAAGCAAGTGTGAATTAGATAGATTTACATTTCTATGCAAGTTTGACTTAGATAGATTTACATTTCCAAGCAAGTGTGAAGTAGATTAAGGGTGCTTTAATTTCAAGTAAATGATTGAATTAGTTAGTGTAATGGTTAATCTCTTCTTTTAGCAAGTGTGTGAAGAAATTATCTTAGAATAATTCTTTCATTGGTAAAAGTTAGATTAGAATCATCAAGATCTCCCAAGATCAACTTATAGATCTACCACCATAAACCTTATTGCAGATAGCTTTAGACACCGGCCATAGTTTGATAGACATCAATTTGAAAGATTAATTAAATGAAGAGTTAAATGACACTCATCATTTTTATCACCATTACCAAGGACATTCTTAGGTGTTAGTAAGGTAAAACTTATTGATCTATAGTTAAAAAAACCTTAAAACAAACAAAAATCAAACAAAGAGCAATCAATTTGTGTTCTGACCCAGAGATTATAAAGGAAGGTTTATTCCTAAATACCCTCCAAAAACAAAAGCTAAAATCTCTACTTCAAAACTCCAAGAAGGAATTCCTTCATCATCTTTAGTTGAGACCCTTGAACAAGTTATGGAATCACATCTTCAGGATTCCTCTGAAATATTATTTGGTACTAGAGCATTGTCTCAACTAATTCCTATAGGAAGAATTCACATAGAACATTCATTTTCAAGAAGAGAGTATTTAGAATTTATAAAATATTTAGAAGAAGAATCTAAAAAAGCCATCACTAAAGAGAGTTTTGAATAATTTGAACAACCTTTAACCAATGTTCATTGGGAAGCTAATCCTAGTTTTGAAGAACCATCAAAAGAAGATATGGTTGAACAACAAAACTAGCAAGTTGTAGTACTAGGGAGGACTTTTTCCTTTCCCATTATTTCTGATCCTAATTATCAAACTTCTATGAGAAATATTTCTCCTTCTAATTTGCCAAATTTTTGGGGAAAATCTACAGAGGACCCTAACCAATTTTTTTTGAATTTAAGGCACTTTGTCAAACTTATGAATATACAATAGACAATTAGAAACTCAAATTGTTTCCATCTACTCTCAAAGATGCAGCCATGAGATGGTTCATGGGCCTATCGAGTAATCCTTTCACACATGAGATGAAATGGAAACTGCATTTATAAATAAATATCAATATTATTATAGGGTATGGGAAAGAAAGGATGATTTTTTTAAAAATCAAATAGAATGATGATGAATCCTTGGATAGATAGATTTACATTTGTTCATAAATAGAGTAGTTACCCACTCACTAATGAAGTCTTGAAACTTGTTTTCCTCAAAGGATTAGATGAAGAAACCAAATATGCATTAAATCTAATGGGAGGATGAGAAATAAATAAAGTGGCCATTCATCATATTTCAAAACTTTATACTAACTACTCCTAGACAAAACCAAGGATTAGGAGAACAAGACTAAGGAAATCCAATGAAATGGGTAAATTGATGTAATAATTTGCTAATCTAAAGATAGACATTTTTGTCACACTCAATACTACATTAGATGGCCTTTATGATAAAGCCAATACAATGAAACCATTGGAAATATACTGTCCTAAGTGTAGGTTGAAACATGACCTTATAGACTATCCTTTAGATAAAACAAACATTTCATATTGTGGAATTTGTGAAGGAAAATATCATAACACGAATCATTATACTTATCTTCCCACTTTGAAAACTCAAATGAAATCAAAATTTCAACCTAGTGAAGAGCTAAACTATATTCAGAGTTAGAGATTCTTTCCACAAAACTAGCACCAAAGACAGTTTGCTTCTAGAAATCTAGGTAACTCTTGGACATCATCATGAAATGTTATAATGCTTCTATCCATATGGGAACAAATAAATATTCCATCAGCTTAAATTCCATGGCAAGGACAATAATAGATACCACCTCAATCATTAATGATACCACCTCAACCATGGATGATGCCACAACATCCATGGGTGCCCCAAAAATAGCCACATACACAATGGGATCCATAATGGAATCTTAATCCATGATACAATCAACCAAAAAGACAATCACAATAGCAAACTATATTGCCACCCCCTATTATCCAACATCCATAACAAGTTAATTATCCCCCAATGCCTACACAACCAATAGACAATCCAAAGAATAAGTAGTCACCACCTATTTATGTTAGTGAACAAGATGGAACAATGAATGTAGCAGTGATTAACTACTTTGATATTCAGTTAAAATTAAGGAAAAGTGTAAAGGAACTACCAATTCTCATTTCTGAAATACCAAATGGAAATGAAGAAATAAAACAATCTCAACTAAATAACAAAGAAACTAAAAGAAAGGAAAACTCTAATAAATATAAAGGAAATGCCACTATACCAATAATTCTTTTCCCTAAGATAATAAAAGAAATTTAAACCAAAAAAGAAATGGATTTGATCCATGAGTTGTAAAAGATGAGTATTGAGGTACCCATACTATAATCTCTTAGGGATATTCTTGAATTGAATAAAATCATCAAGAATTTATGTGTCAAGATACCTAGAAGAAAGAAATAGTATCCAAAAACCATACATGTTGATGGAAAACTTGATAATTTGTTAGTAGGAAAAGTCTTAATACCCAAGTATGTAGACCCAACTAGTCTTATCATAATAGTCACAATAGGAGGAAAGGAAATTCTAAATGTTCTAGTATATTTAGGGGTAAAAATCAACATCATGACAATTGATACTCTCCAAACACTTCCCTAATGGGAATGCAACCTACACTACTATCCTTCAAATGGTAGATCAATCTTTGGCTAAACCAGAAGGAACTATAGAGAATGTTCTAATACTTTTTTAATCTTGAGAGTATCTAGTTGACTTTATGGTGATGCAACCCAAAACCAAGAATTTAGGATATCCCCTAATCCTAGGAAGACCATGGCTAGCTACTGTGGTAGCACTAATTGATTGTAGGTCAAGATACATGACCATTTCTAATGGTTTAAAATCCAAAAACATTTTTTTGTACCCTCCTACAAAACCATTAGTCAACCACATAGAAAAAATTTAGGTGGATAAGTCAAACAATATAATAAATGACTTTTCATCTTTGGATACAATTATAGTTAAAGAGAATCTAGAAGAATTGAATGAATAAGTAATCTAAGGTTATGAAAAATATGATCATTCAGTAGAAATCTCCATTAGTCTAGAATCTACAGACTCTATCAGTCCAGAATCTACAGACTCAGTCAGTCCAAAATCTATAGACTCAACTAGTCTAGAATTTATGAACTCTCTAAATTTTCTTAGGACATATTCTCTTAACCTTTCTACTACTTCTTCATCATATGATCATATTTTTATTTAGATAAATATTTGGAATTGGTAAGAAACATAACAAACCCATTTATTAAGTGCCTTTCATTGCACATTAGCAAGAGCTATTCCTCCTAGAAAAGGATTTGTTGAAAAAATAACCACATTCCATATGTTACTTCCTCATCCATGTCTTTTGAATTCATTAATGAGTGAATTTAAGCAAGTGGAACCTAATCATTTAGGAACTAAACCTCTCATGGTGTTACCAGGAAAAGTCTTAAACATTAATAGTTGGCTGACAAATGATGAAGAGGATCAAATTTTTGAGGTTTTATAATGACACACCAGGGATTTTTCTTCGGATTAAATTGATATGAAGGGAATTAACCCAAGTTTATGTACACATCATATCTACACAAAATCAATAAAACCAAAAAGACAACCACAAAGAAGAATAAATCCAACATTGAAAGATAGTCAAAATAGAAATTCAAAAATTGTTGGATGTAGGATTCATTTACCCCATTTTAGATAGCTAGTGAGTTTCACCATTGGTAATTATACCTAAAAAGAATGGGAAATGGCATGTATGTGTAGATTATAGAGAATTTAACAAATTCACTTTAAGATATTATTTTCTATTGCCTTTTATTGACCAAGTTCTGGATAATTTGGTAGGGAAAAAATATTTCTATTTTATAGATGGGTTTAGTGGATACAACCAAATAATGGTAGTAGCTAAAGATCAAGATAAAACCATATTCACCTATCCTTGGGGAACCTTTTCCTATCGAGTAATTCCATTTGGACTTTGTAATGCTCCTATAACCTTTCAAAGAGTAGTCCTAACAATATTTTCTAACCTCACTAATGATTGTGTGGAGGTTTACATGGATGATTTCACTATCCATGGAGAAACCTATGAAGAAGCTCTAACTAATTTAGAAAGAGTTTTGGCAAGATGTGAGGAACATCAATTATTATAAGTCATGAAAAATGCTTGTTGATGATGGCTCAAGGAATAGTGCTAGGACATCACATTTTTTTAAGAGGCATTTAGGAAGATCCCAAGAAAGTTGAGATAATATCTAACTTGCCCATTCCACATACACAAATAGAGGTAAAAATTTTCCTAGGACATGCTGATTATTACAGATGCTTTATAGACAACTTTAGTAAAATGGATGCTCCTATTTTTGATTTCACAAAGGATAGTGAGTTTGTATGGAGTGTTGATTTCCAAAAAGCTTTTGAAACAATCAAAACCAAGCTTATTAATACCCTAGTATTAAGAGGACCAGATTGGACACAACCTTTTCATATAATTGCATATGCTTCCAACACAGCAATGGGTGTAGTTTGAGGACAAAAAGATGAGAATGATCACATGCATGTTATCTATTATATCATCAAAAATATGACACCTGCTAAAATAAATTACACCACAACTAAAAAATAATTTCTTGTAGTCTATGCAATAAATAAATTTAGACACTCTATAATAGGCTATAAGGTGTTTATCTATACAAACCATTTAGCTATTAGATACCTTGCCAACAAATGAATAGTGAGAGGAAGGATTATCAAATGGTTGTTTCTTTTACAATAATTTGATATAACTATTATAGATAAAATAAGAAATTTTAATGTGGTTACTAATTTATTGTCTAGACTTGACACTTTAGGTGAAGAAGAACTAGTGGAGGATGATTTTTCAAATGAACACTTATTTATTATTTTAGTAAAATCTCCATTGTTTGTTGATATAGCTAATTACCTTATTACAGGGAATTTTCCTTTGTATTTTTCTAGAAAGCAAAGAAAAAATTTAATTAGATAAAGTTGTTTTAAATGGATTAATGGAATGTTATTTAAATTTGGACCTGATAATTTGTTTTGTAGGTCTATAACCAATAATGAAGCCTATAGCATCATTAGAGATTATAATGATGAACCAAGAGGAGAACATTACTCAACTCAGAGGACTATAAAAAAAATCCTAAGATTAGGCTACTACTTGCCTTCCCTTCATAGACAAGTAAAAAGATATGTTAAACAATGTGATGCATGTCAAAGAATGGGACAACCCACTCTTTCAGATGAGATGCCTCTCCATATTCATTTGGTTTTAGAACCATTTGAGAAATGTGAAATTGAATTTATAAGACCTGTGGATCCTCCATCCAAAGGAAATGAATATCTATTAGTTTGCATAGACTATGTTACCAAATGGGTAGAATTTGAAGTTTTAACACATGCTCAAGAAAAATTTGTAGTAGATTTTATATATTTTAGAATTATGTGGAAATTTGGTGCTCTAAGGGAAATAGTCTTAGATCAAGGACCCTAGTTCATGTCAAATATGATAGAATACTTCATGAAGACTTATCAAGCTCAGCATAATAAGTCTTCTCCATACCACCCACAAGCTAATGGATAAGTTGAAGTCACCAACAAAGAATAGGAAACCATTTTGACCAAGATTGTTAATACCAATAGAAAATTTTGGGTGGATAAAGTACCAAAAGTAGTTTGGGCCTCCCAATAGAAAATATTGGGTAGATAAAGTACCAAAATTAGTTTGGGCCTATAATAACACCAAGAAAACAAATATTGGTTTCTCTCTTTATGAGATAATTTATGTTAAGAGACCCTTATTCTCTATTGAATTTGAATTACAAACATTGAAAACAACATTATAAGTAGTAATTGAATTGGAAAAAGTATAGAGGGAGAGAATCATGCAAATAAATCAAATTGATAAAATGAGAGTTAAAGAAATATAGAGGATTGAATTGGTACAAAATTAGAGAAAAAATTGGCATGACTCACACATCAAACAATGAAAGTTTTAGAAAGGAGATTGGGATTTATTGTTTGACTCAAAATTTCAACAATTCAAAGGTAAATTATAGACAAGGTGGTTAGCATCATATCAAATAGAGGAGGTATTTGAAAATAGTTATATCAAGTTGATGTTCATTGATGATAGTAGAAGGAATCTTTTGGTCAATGGACATAGACTAAAACTTTATCAGAAACCTCTCAGTGAAGATGAATTTGTACATAAAATGAAAAGTGAAATAGCTTTCTTGGATGAATTATCTTCCTCCAATAATCTTTCCTTCAATTATTAATCTTTGTTTATATAGATAAATAAATTCAATAGTGAAAATCCTTTTGGGGACGTTGACAATGCATATCTATAAAACTAGCTTGTTAGTTGGTTATGTATTTCTAAAAAGGGCCTTGACTAGAAAACCAATAATGGTTGGTCGAGGGGTAAAAAATAAAAAATAAAAGAAAGTTTGATCATACAATCTTGATTGATTTCCTCATGCAATGAAACTTCAGATTATTCTTTTGAAGTATGCTAACTAATTCAAGTAAACTTACTTGTATAGGACAAATGACAAGAGAAGAATAGGATCTGAGGTAAGAATAAGTGAGTGATAAGTTTATTTATTCATATTTTAGTGAACTAGAAGTTTTTTATTTAAATAAGGTTAATCCTATAGAGATTAAAAAGTATAACTAGATAATCATTTATTCCCTAAAAAAAGGAATAACCATAGCATGTAAAAAAAGAGATGAAAGAACACATGTCATAATGGATAAATATATACAATGCAATTAATTTCATTATTATCATTATGACAACATCATCTTATAAAAAACCTAAAAATAAAAGGGTCTCTAATCATTATTGATCAAACATGGAAAAAGCCTATGGTGGTAGAAGCAGTAACTATCCCCTCCATGTGAGCAATAAAACTACCACCATGCCACACCATCATTCAACCGGTCATGTCAATGTTTAGGTCACTTCAAAATTTGGTAGTCCAACTCCATAGACATCAAATGAAGCAAAAATTCATGTAAAATAATGATTACAACTACCATCAGCTCATAGAGAATTAAACTCACACACATACAATGCTTGTAGAAGTTACCGGTCTCTACGAATTGCACCAAATACTTTTCTTTGTGAATTCCAAAGGAAATAAAATGCAAACCCTAGTTTAAATTTGAAAAACTTCTCCAAAATTAGTTGTAATTTAGTTGACATTAATAAATTTAGGAAAGAATGGGGTAAAAGACAAGGTCAAAATCAAAAAAGGTAACCAAATTCCTTAGTGATAGGGATTTTATGGTAGTATTTGAGGTGAATGATTGGATACCATTCATCTAGAAATTTTAGGGCTTCCATGAACCAATGGTAAGTGAATTTTTGAAAACCTTACTCCTAATTTTTTTACTATTGAAGGAATAGTTATTCCAGTATCTAGTCAGGTTATTAGTGAAATCATAGAAATCCTAGATGAAGGAATGAAAGTAACAAGAAGAATTCTATTTAATGACCTGATTGCTCAATTCAATGGTAATAAATGGACTAGGCTTGCATGCTTAATTAATTCAAAAGGGAAAGCTAAGGGGATCCATAGAGATTCACTTCTTAAGCTATGGTAGTCTGTGGCATTATAGTTAATCAAGTATATCACCTATGAAGGGCAATGTAGTCTTTTGGGAGAAGAAGCCATGAAAATCTTGATACATATTAAATATGGAAGGCAAAACCCCTAGTGAAAAATTAACCTTACATATTTTTTATATGGTTACCTCCAAGTGATGACCATAACCCTTAATGCTTCCCTCAGGCATCATGGTCTCATTCACCTAATTATTCAGTGTCATTTCCTAAAATAAGGGCAAGAAGTTTGAAAAGCCTTTGAAAATAGAGTCATTAAACAAATTCTAGTTCCACCTGTACAAGAATAAATTGAAACATCAGATTAAATCTACTCACAAAGGTAATCTCTTATAGCTACTACACCCACCAAACAAATGAGCTCAAGGAAAAAGCAAAAATATCATGTAGTTGTAAAGGAAACTCCTCTCTCTCTTCAAGAAGGGTTACACGATCTTAAGATTCTCAAACCCTCACTATTTTAGAGCCTCCACAAGAAGCTCAGGAACATTTGAGCAACTAGTCCTCTACTCAGAAAGAAGAAAATTAAAAAGACAAGTTACTACCTCAAAAGGACCTAAGAAGGATAAAGTTTTGACTATTATAGTAGAATAATAGTCAAGTGTAGCCCAAAGAACTAAGAAAAGGAGAAGGAAGCTGATTCTTTTGGATGAAGATGAACAAGAAGTAGTGAATACTTTGGATAGTCTTAAATAACCACCTCAAACATCAGAATAATAGAATTGAAGAATGAGAGACTCCTAAAATAACTCCTATGGAAGAACATGTTAAAAGCCCTATCTTGAAACCATTAAAGGAATAAAAAATCTCTCTGATAAGGGAAATAGGATAATAAGATGATCAAATTGAAGTTCCATTAGATGAAGGTAAATCTCTATACACATTTGAAGAAGGAGAACCATCCAGTCCCAAGGATCTGGTCATGTAGCTAACCATGGAACTTGCTAAAGTCCAAAAATTGATTAAAAAATAAGTAGTATATATTGCAAATCTACTTAGCCAACTATAGATTAAGGATCAACTCAAATCTATGTTAGTACAAAAATTAGAAACATCTTTGAATTTTGTTTTGAAAGTTAATAAATTGGAAGAAATAATAGAACATAAAGAGGAGGAAGAAGTTAATGAATGGACATATATAAAGATCCTTGAGAAATAAAATATAAAGTTAAAATAGAAATTGTTGAATTCTTCTTAGACATTTTCTGTTAAGGATAGTCAGCCTACCTCTTTTTAAATATTTGCTAATCAAGGATGTCAGACTAGTTATCTATTTATTCCTCCATTAAGAATTTTACATTAAGCTCAAGAGGAATATCAATAATCAAATAAAATAATAAAGTTTTAGTCATTACTAATAAGAAATTGGAAAATGAAAAACAAATATTAGATTCTAAAACTCATAATTTTGAGGAAAACTTGCAAATTAGGAGAGATTTTTTTGGCTTGTAGAAGTCTAGCTATTGCATATAGTCTAATCCTATTTGAAAAATTCTATAGATGGAAAATTATTAGGATATCCTACCATATTCCTTATAAGATTCTGAATCCATCTACATTTTTGGAAATAATCTATAGTTTTGGGCTTGATACTTAGGTTCTCCTATGTGAGTTTTATCTGCATGATTTGATAATAGGAGATCATGAACATAATAAAATTTTGATAAATTTACATGTAGGAGAAGTTTGGTTGAGATAACTTCATTTCACTTTCAATAATCAATTGGCATGGAAAAATAGATTTTAATAATATAAAAATCATATTAAAACTACAGGGTTATGCATCGGACCAACCTTCTTCATTTTGAGATTGATTGACCATAATTTCAAGAGAGGTTGTTTAAATACTACCATAAGAAACCACTATTTGAAAGCTTTGTATAACTATATTATTTCATTTGACCTATTTATAAGACAAATATTTGATTTAGTTATTTTTTCTAGTGTGAAAAGATGGGACCAATTATCAATATATCTCAAAAGATGAGAAGTTATGTCTCCTAACAATTCAAGGTGGAGCAGAATAAGAGCTGAAGCAATTCTTGAAAAAATTATAGATGTAACAAACTTTAGAGGAAAGAAAATATGGATTGGAATAAGGTATAAACCTCCATTGTTTATCATACCAGTTCCTAGATGATATAATTAGGCACCACAATCTGATGAAGAGTTTAACATATAGAAAAGAATCATTCAAATGTATAAAGTATTTAAAATTAATACAAATCAGCATATCAAAGATGAATTTGATGAATATGATCTCAACAAGGGCATGGAAAATAGGCCAAGAACCAATGAAGCTAGCTGAATGTTTGCAATGGGACTTGAAAAAGGTAAAGTCTAGAGGAGATGATGAGCCCAAAATATGTCTCATTATTGACATGTAATTTTCTTCATTTCATCTCTCTAAGGATATAATCTTATGAAAATCATAGACCTTTAGCTAACTATTACATGAAAAATAGCTACTTTATCTCATTTATGTCAAATGAAAGGTTGAGTTACCATTATATCATTTATACCTAACAAGTAACATGTTTTAGTGTTTTGGTTTTGAAGAATACACAGAAAGGATGGTAAAAATAGAATTTTGGAGAAGTTTTAATTTTGACCTCAGTTTCTTGAGGCTATAGACTCACTAGGCCAACATCTATGGACTATGCAGAACTACTTTTATGGACTCTATAGAACCACTTATATGGACTCTATAGAACCACTTCTATGGACTTTGTATAACTACTTCTATAGACACTGTAGATCTAGAATCTATGGACTCTGTAGGTCTATTTTTATGGACTTTGTAGATCCAAGATTTGGGAGATATGGGAGTTGCAAGAAAGAAGGATCCAAACAGCTGGAATCACATCAACAAAATATTTGCTTCCTATTTTCAAGGATTCAATCTTGATATATTTTATATATATTTGGACTTTAAAACTATTATAGGGACAGTATAACTATTTTGTGATAATATTTGGATTCACTAGGACTATAATCAATCTAAATATCCTATCTTTAGGGAGCAACAAATTGACTAGTAGTTCTATTTTTCAACATACTATCTTTAGTCTAAAGTATGAGTATATATATGTACATTTTCATCTAGAGTAAAATAATGATGAATATAGTTATATTTTGAGCTTTAAGAAAATTGTAAACTTTCCAACTTTCATGAGTTAATGCAAAATTATTCTAGTTTTCAGTATTGAGTAGATTTCATTCCTAACTCTAAGAAGAGCAAGGGCTCACTCTCCTTGGAACCTAGAATTTCTATACATGATTTATATTTATGTTGAATTAATTTTGCATTACTAGATAATCAAGATATATTAAATAATTGTAAATATTAATAATTCAAATTCAAATATTTACACTCTAATAGCTATCTTCTTTCAAAAAACATGTGACATAGTCTTATGTTTCTTTTGATTTACTGCACAGGAGTTAGTTAGCTTAGAAGTATCTCTCTAGTTGAGTGCTTAAATTTCCATGTAAGTGTGAATTAGATAGATTTACATTTCCAAGAAAATGTGAATTAGATAGATTTACATTTCCATGAAAGTGTGAATTAGATATATTTACATTTCCAAGTAAGTCTGAAGTAGATTAAGGATGCTTTAATTTCAAGCAAAGGATTGAATTAGTTAGTGTAATGGTTATTCTCTTCTTTCAACAAGTATGTGAAGAAATTAGCTTAGAAGAATTATTTCATTGGTAAAAGTTAGATTAGAATCATCAAGATAACCCCAAGATCAACTTATAGATCTACCACCATAAACCTTACTATAGATAGCTTTGGACACTAGCCCTGGTTTGATAGACATCAATATGAAAGATTGATTAAATGAAGAGTTAAAAGACACTCATCAATCCTATCTAAACTTTAATGGTGATAGAGATTTATTATTGACCATCTTGCCTATATGATTGTATCTTCTATTGAATGAGATCTAATGGTGACATGGCTCTTTGAAATATTCATTTTCCTGGGTTGAAAACTAGTTTGTCAACCCCTACCAAAAGCTTTTGGATTTTCCCTTTGTTTATTAGTTATCGATTTCCAACTTAAACCTATCAATTTATTCCAAACTATATTCTCTTTATTATTCCCTAAGATACGCTAAATCCTAAAATTTAACTCACACCATTAGATCAAGATGTATGAATGAACATGATCCTTTGATCTAGATCCTATGACTCTTTGACTTTAACATGCACTGTTATATCTAGATGTATGAATGAATGCACACTATAGATCTACTGGGGCCCACTACCTCAATCTAATACCACATACCATTGGATCAAGATCCTTCTAGTGAGATCATGCCACTTATAACTTGAACATTCTATGTTGACGTTTTGATTTAGCTCACACTGTTAGATCTAGATGTATAAATGAACATGTACTATAGATTTTTTTGAAGGACCTTTTAACCCTTTTGACTTAGTGTGTGCTATTATATATGTTTGTCAGTCTCCAAGTTCATGCAAACCATCATATTTTGATCAAATTAAATCCATTTTAATGATTTTTGAATGCAAATGGCTATTTTTTGAAGCTTTAACTTGACATTTGCATGAATGTTTTACTTTATCTAGTCAACTCTAGAAGATTATATGATGAGATAAAAATCTCATCAAGACATGAAATTTATAGAGCATGATATTGGCATGAAGGGATTAATGTCCATACAATTTTTTGGCCTAAGAGGCTATTTAGGTAAACTTATTAAATGCGTAACTAGTTTGTTCAACTCATTTCTGCATGACATATTGATGATGGTCTGGTCTCTTAAGATCCCCAAATTTGCAGTTTAAGCCTATTTAAAGTGTTTTAAAGGTTTTAAATGATATGTGATCTCTTTAAGTCTATATTATATTTGTGACATTATGTTACTCTTCAATCATGACTCTTTTTAGGTTAACATACCCCCATTTCTATAAAATGGGGATTCTTGTGTCAAATTGTGCAAATTTGTACCTTGAAATAGAAAATACATTTGAGTAGCATATCATTATCATGTTTTCACAATAATTATATTTGAATATCATCCCCAACTCATTTGGTTATCATATTTGCACTTGATTCTAGTTTTCTCTTGTCTAAATTTGCTAACTTTAGACCTCTATGTTTTCTAGCTGCAGGTATAATAAGGTCTACGTGGAATGAACAATGTTTGGGTTTCATGATTTTAATGATAACTTTATTTTTTAATAGCCTTTGGTCTATTGAAATTCAAATGAAATCCATATTAAATATTCATGAAACCCTCATTCAAAATACCCTAAGCACAGGACCAAATTCAAACTTGGTGGGAACATTTTACATGGGAACACCTTGAATATGCTATGGACTTAGTTTAATTTTTATATGAAAGTTTAGTCATGTTTCTTAACATGACCAAACCTTATTAAAAAAAAATTCATACTTTGTCCCTTTATGTCCTGAGCCCCTTTTTCCCCTCTATCTTATCATGGTCTAACTTTATTTTATGCCTTGTGATCCCCTTGTTATAAGGCTTAGCCTAAAGTATTATCCTAAGGTTTATCATATTTATTAATATGATAAAAATCTTAGCCTAAGACTTAACCCTATGTCTTTATTATTCACGGGGTCCCTTTTTTCTATGTTTATAACCTTGGTCCAAAATCTGTGTGCCTAGGTCCTTTTTTATTCATGGGTCCTTTTTATATGTTGTAAACTTAGCTTAAAAACCTTAGACTAAAATATTTTTATTTATTAATATGAATAAAATTATGGTCTAAAGTTTTTATGCTGAGTCTCTTTTTAATTAATGAGGTCACATATATACATTTAGAACTTAGCTTAATCTTTTAATCATAATTCCTTTATATTTTCTCTTGAGCTTAAATTTCATTATTCTATGTAGAGATCAGTGCTATACATTCTAATGTACATATATAAATCAAAGGAATGAGACCAATAAATAATTTTCAATGAAGCCCCAAGATCCAATGGGACTACCAAATGGTATAACATCTAAACCCAGTACAAAGAACACAAAATAAGTAAGTAGTCAGCACATGGCACATGCAGAGTGCATAAAAAACCATAAAATGACAAGTGGAAGGTTTATTAGGTAGTCCTTATAATGTGTTTAAAATTTATGGTCACGTGACTGTCAAAGATGCTCCCATAAATGTCAAATGATGGTCATGTAGATGTTAATTTTAACATAGTAAAGAGCCTAGATCACTTTTTTAAAATTGATGGTAATGCAACCATCAAAGATGTTCCCCCATAAGTTAAATTATAGTTTCACGGATGTCAATATTAACATAACTACTTGGATCAAAATTTTAAAAGGCATCAGTCATGTTTTGGATAATGATGAATAAAATGACATAGGGACATGGAAACACCATGCCAAATCCATGTGAATAAATTAGAGACCCAACATACCTAGTAATGTAAGGGTTGGAATCTAATCTCAAGATGTCTAAACTCATGACTACCATTGGAGCATTGTTAATGCCCTGGTGGGACAAGGACCATAACCAAATCTTGTGAGCATTATAATTGACCCAAAGGAGCTAAAGTGTTGACTATGTAAGGATAAGTCAAGTTAGAGTCCATTAGTGACTAGTTTAAAGGGATTTATGGTAATGATGGAGGACCACTTATTTATCTTGAAGAAATTTGAAGATGGGACCATGTTTGTATTGGGCAGTATCAATGAACAATGAGGACCGTATAGCAGTAACTCAAAACTTCAGTAGCATAAAGGTCCCAAAGATCAATGAAATTAGAATATTCCTTTTATAACCAGATTTGTATAATATTTTAAAATAGGATATTCTTTTGTATAGACATGTGTAATTTATAAGAGCACATTGTTTGTAAACTAATCTACAAAAAGGAAAAGGTCATTTGTTCTAGAATACAACATAAAGAACACATGTCATATACACTTGTACAAATGTAATTGGATGAGAATGATTTACATGCTACCTTGTATCTTATAAAAGGATCATTGTCAATTTTCAAAAAGGGAGGGAGTTCTTAGAGCCAAAAATACTATGTAAACTTAGATCAATTAATATAAGGAATTCTATAAATATTTTCTACTATTTATTTGTATTCATTGTTATCATGACCTCTCTCTCTCTCTCTCTCTCTCTCTCTCTCTCTCTCTCTCTCTCTCTCTCTCTCTCTCTCTCTCTCTCTCTCTCTCTCTCTCTCTCTCTCTCTCTCTCTCTCTCTCTCTCTCTCTCTCTCTCTCTCTCTCTCTCTCTCTCTCTCTCGTTTGTTCTAATTTCTAGATTTGAATGGTTCTTATGAATTCTTGGTGTGTACATTTTATTGTAGATTCTTTAACTTGTGTCAAATCTAGGTTGACTAAAATTCCTTAGTTTCATTTCATAATCTTATTCTTCTTACATTTGGGATAATGTTGTTTGCTTTCAGGGGTAAATCTTTAAAGTAAACCAATTTCTTATTTGCATTATTTCCACCTTCTTTAGGATTTTTCTTAATGTGTGATAGGATTTGTGCTTAATTTATTTCATGTTACACATTGGTTAAGTGCATGCTTAGATGAAATATGAACTTTGTCATGATTTTTGGAATGAAGATCAACAACATTACTTTCTATCCTACCCTTCCTTTTGCTCTTTGTTTTAACCATATCACCTTAGTTTAATTGTCATTTTAAATATCCATCTTATATTAATCCTTATATTAGTTCTTGATCATAATTCACCATATTTAACATAATATACTACATATTTTACATAGATATTCTATTTTTATATGGTGGCTCCCAACTACCAGCTAATATAACTATTGTGAAACAGTCACTTATTATGCTTCTATTCCACCAAAAGATAACAAGATTATCATAACCTATAAATCATGCATTGAATTATTAGGAATTATAAAATGAGAAGTGTTTTTTAAACACTTTGGGTGCATATGGTACACATTTAGGATTGAATATGGGACCACTCCTTTATCCTCAAGAAACATGAAGATGAGACTATGCCTATAATGCTTGGTCCCAAAAAATGTTTAGTAGAACCATATCACCTTATAGACCTAATGAGGCTTTAGGATTATAAATTTATAAGCATGATATAGATCCAATGACATCCATGTTCTTGAAAAGGTCTCTTCCAGTCACAAACACATTAACTCAGGTCTAATCTAAAGCCATGATCATTAATAATCAAACGCAACCTTAGAGTTAGATGGTGTATTCCATTCCCAATGCCAATCCAAATTGGACCATCATGAATGTCATTCCTAGTATACCTACTTTAACACTAGTTTAGTACCAATTGCTCTTGATTCATACATATCTTAGCCAAAACTTTGAGTTCTTTAATAACATTACAAGTGTATCCCATACATAAAATCATAGAACTCTACTGCCCATAACTAGTAATAATGCTCCAGTTCATGAGTTGGAGACACAAAAATATTCAAATGACTTGATATTAGAAATGGTCCAAAAGCTGAGTGCTAGCTTTCTTCAATTAAAAAAATAAGTGGGAAATAGTAGGGAAAATTTTGACAAGGGTTACTCTTATCAAAGTTTCAATAGGCCTCTAAATAGGTCTCATGATAATGACAATAATGGACCATCTGAAAATATTCAGATGAGTTTTTGTGATATACAGTTGGCTAATAATTGCAATGTTTTTGAAGCATCTCAAGGTGAAAGGGATACAATTGAAATTATGCTTAATCAAGACTTTGTTGTAGGGACATCTATCTTTGTAGGAACTTCTAAACCCCTCATGTAGGCTTTTAATTTTCCATTTTAAGATAAAGATGAAGATGAGCCAATTAAAGAAGTTGCATTTGAGATGACTTATATTCCTAAAGATGTAAAAGAGATTATAATTAAATACCAACAAGACATCATCATTAGAACATCTACAAATATAAAAGAAGAGTTGCTAGAAATGGATATGGATCAAGTACAAGATGATATTTTTGAAAAAGGTAGCTAAAAAGACAACCCTTTTAGATTTATTTCTAAAATGGAAAATACCCCTGAAGAAGATGATCACTAGTAGAAGTCATACCATGATTTATTAAATGGAATTAAAGAGTTATATATGGTAGATGATGGCATAGAACAACACATGGATTCTTCATCTAAGGATTTAACCAATGATTTGGAGTTCTCAGAAGATGATATTATTATGTAGTTCCTAAACCAAGATAAGTTGGAGTCTGATTAGATAGATGACCTTCCTTTCTTTACTAAAAATGAAGATGAAGTGGGTGAAATAGATCAAGAATTATCATATGACTTCATCAAAAGGTCAGGAGTATGGGACCAACATGTTTCTGATGGGAGTCTAGATGAATTTCATTTATTTCATCAAGATGAAGAAGACTTTTGGGATGACTTAGAAAAATTTTGTGAAAATATTTGTATTCCATGTCCACCTTAGGATAATAACCTAATGAAGACATTAGTTTAAGGATACTAGTCAAGGTACCATTATTGAGTGAAGATGAGCCACTACCTGTTTATGGATGAAGTAAAACTAGCTCTCCTACTACAAAGTATAAGAATTTTAGAAGATGATAATTGGGTCTTAGATTCATATCTTTGATTCATGCATTTGAGAATGATGATAAGAGACCAAGCCACATAACCTAGAAGACATAAGCATGCAAGTGATCCCATCCACAAGAAGAGGCCACTAAGTGAAAGCAATCATGTTTCAAGGTTCTATATTAGACTAAATAATTTTCCATTTGATCTTGGAGGTAAGTAGCTTATGTGATTAGTATAGGTATTAGATTAGTTTCTTTCATGTTATTTATTTTTTGAATTTTTATTTCATGTCCCTTGTTTGTATATAATGCCTGTTTATATTTGTTTGTTTACTCTTGCTTTGTTCCTTATTTTTAATAAGTCCTTTTGGAAAATTCTCAGCTCAAGTTTCATATAATTACTAAATAACTCCACAAGTTCAAAAATGTAGGTATGACTTATCCACATTAGTTGATCATGGATTATTGAAATATGAGCTTCATGTTGTAGTTTAGAGAAGCTAAAAAATATTTGTGGGTAAGTTAATTGTTCCTTAAGATCTTAAAAATTATTTTGATCTTTAAAACTTGGTTTTAAGAAGGATCACATATGTAGGATGAAATCTTAAACTATTAGGACATAGTAATACTTTCACTTAAAACAACATTAATTATCTAAGACAAAGTTTAAATCCAAGGATAATTGTCAGAAAGTCAAAGACTTGACCAAATCCTGAAACCTAGCTAACCTAGTTCCCAACCTTTGCTAGAAAGTCAAAATGACTTGAAAAATACAAAAATAAGAGCTTATTATAAAATTCAAAAATATTTCTAAGTAGAGGTGATTCTGAAAACCTCCACTAAGGATATAGACACGTGGCTAGTAGTCGATTGAGGCCTTGAGTGGATCCAAAGGCATCTCTATCATGACTATGGACACTTGGATAGTAGTAGAGTAATGCTAGAGTATTCCTTGAGCTAAAACATGGTTATTAATGCATATTTAAACATGTTAAAATTCAATGTTAATGATTAAAGTGATGAACCTATAATTTGTTCTCTAAATCCTTTGGTAATCAATAAGTGGAATCAAAACACACACACAACATGACTGAGTATTGATGTTTAATCTTAATTTTGCATGTGCAAGATCTATTCTAACTATGAACTAATCTTAATAATGATACCTTGTCAAATGGAATAAGTAGCTTAATTTTTAGTCTAAACTAGAGTCTCTAAATTCTAACATATTGCTATATTTACCTTAGAAGTCACCATTTGTAGAGCTTAACATACCCTCATTTCTAAAAAATGGGGACCCTTGTGTCAAATTGTGTAAATTTTTACCTTGAAATAGAAAATCCACTTAAACAGAGTATCATTATCATGTTTTCATAGTAATTTTATTTAAATATCATCCACACCTAGTTTGGTTAGCATATTTTCACTTGATTCTAGTTTTCCCTTGTCTAAATTTTCTAACTTTAAATCTCTATGTTTTCCAACTATAGGTACAATAAGGTCTACTTGGAATGAACAATTCTTGGGTTTCATGATTTTAATTATAACTTAATTTTTTACTAACCTTTAGTATATTTAAAGTCAAACTAAATCCATGTTTAAGATTCCTCAAAACCTCATTCAAAATACCCTAAGCATAGGACCAAATTCAAACTTGTCAAGAAAATTTTATGAGATAATACCTTGAATATGCTATGGACTTAGTTCAATTTTTATACTAAGGTTTAGTTGTGTTTCTTAACATGAATAAAACTTAGTCTAAAAAAAATCATACTTGGTCCCTTTATGTCTAGATCCCCTTATTCCCTTTTATTTTAGCATGGTCTAACTTTATTTTATGCCCCATGGTCTCCCTATTATAAGGCTTGTCCTAAGGTTTATCATATTTATTAATATGATAAAAACCTTAGTCTAAGACTTTACGCTATGTCTTTATTATTCAAGAGGTCCCTTTTGTTTTATGTTTATAACCTTGGTCCAAAATCTTTGTGCTATTCACGAGGTCCTTTTTATATGTTGAAAACTTAGCTTAAAAATCTCAGACTAAAATATTCATATTTATTAATATGAATAAAACCATGATCAAAAGTATTTATGCTGAGTCCTTTTTAATTTCATGAGGTCCTGTATATACATTTATAAATTAGCTTAATATTTTTATCCTAATTCCTTTATATTTTCTCTTGAGCTTAACTTTTATTCTTCTATGTAGAGATCAATGATACACATTCTAGCATATAGATTTGGATCAATGGAGTGAGACCATTAAAGACTTTTTAATGAAGCCTCAAGATCTTAGAAGACTACCAAATGGCATAGCCTTAGATCCCAGTACAAATATTATAGAATCACTAAGTAGTCAATATGTGGCACACGCATAGTATAGAAAACACTAGAAAATGGCAAGTGGTAGGCTTGGCAGATAGTCCCCATAATGTGTTTAAAATTGATGGTCATGTGACCATTAAAGATGTTACTATGGATGTAAAATGATGATTTTATGGATGTCAATTTTAACATAGTATATATCCTTAGTCATGTGTTTAAAATTTATGATCACGTGACCATCAAAGACATTCTCACAGACATCAAATGATGGTCATGTATATTTCAATTTTAGCACAACTAATTAGATTTAAATTTTAAAAGATAATGGTCATGTTTTGGACAATGATGAACAAAATGGAATAGGGATGCCAATAAATGCCATGTTAAATCCATGTGAATAAATCTGAGACCCAATGGACCTAGTAATGTAAGGGTTGGGATCTAATCTCAAGATGGCTAAACTCATGATTACCATTGGAGTACTATTAATGCCTTAGTGGGCTAAATACAATAACTAAATCCTGAGAGCATTATAATTAAACCTAGGGAGTTGAAGTGTTGACTATGTATGGATAGGTTTAGCTACAATGCATTAGTGATAAGTTTAAATGGATTTATAACAATGATGGAGGACCACTCCTTTATCTTCAATCAACTTGAAGATGAGATCATGCCTGTATTAGGTAGCATCAATGAACAATGAGGACCCTACAATAGTACGTCAAAACTTTAATAGCATAAGGGTCCTAAAGATCAATGAAATAAGAATATTCATTTTATAACTAACTTTGTATAATATTTTTAAATAGGATATTCTTTTATATAGACATGTGAAATTTGTAAGATCATGTTGTCTATAAACCATTCTATTAAAAGTAAAACATCATTTATTATAGAATGCAATAGAAAGGGCTCCTGTCTTATACACTTATACAAATATAATTAGATGATACTAACCAAAATTATGCCTATATCTTATAAAAGGAGGATTGTCAATTGTTAAAATCGGAGGGAGTTATTAGAGCCAAAATTACTTTGTAAACATGGAGCAATTGATATAAGGAATTCTACAAAGATTGTCTTGTATTTATTTGTGTTCATTATTATCATGGCTTCTCTCTCACTTGTTTGTTCTAATTTTTAGATTTAAATGGTTCTTATGAATTTTTGAGGTATAAATTTGATTTTAGAGTTGTTAAGTTGTGCCAATGCTAGGTTGACTAAAATTCCTTATTTCATTTCATTTTATTACTCTTCTTACATTTGGGCTAATGTTGTTTGCTTTCATGGGTAAAGTGAACTAGGTTCTTATTCAAATTATTTACACCTTCCTTAGGAGTTTTATTGATGTGTGATAGGATTTTAGCTTAAATTTTTTTATGCTACATATTGGTTAAGTGCATGTCTAGATAAAATCTGAACTTTGTCATGATGTTTGGAATGAAGATCAACAACATTCCTTTCTACCTTACCCTTCCTTTTTCTCCTTTTTTAATCAGATCACCTTAGTTTAATTGTCATTATAAATATCCATCTTATATTAGTCCTTAGATTAATTCTTGATCATAATTCATCATATTTAGCATAGTATACTACATATTTTACATAGATATATTATTTGGCCATGGTGGCTCCCAACTACCAACTAATATAAATATTTTGAAATAGTCACTTGTTCTACCTCTATCCCACTAAAAGATAAAAAAATTATCACAACCTATAACTCATGCATTGAATTCTTAGTAATTATAAAATGAGAAGTGTTTATTAAACACTTTAGACACCTATGGTACACATTTAGCCATCAACACTCTACTTAGTTTCTCATTTTGAACTAGGCATGTAGGCCAAATTTGGCCAACAATGACCACATTGCTCATATACTTGAATTTAAATGAACATTTTTGCCTTTGGATTTCAAATTTTAAAAATGTGTCTTTTGAAATTTGATTTTGAAAATTTTAAAATGTATATTTTTAAATTTTAATTTTAATAAGCATGAGCATGAATAATATCACAGCCCCTTGAATCTTTGCCAATGATATAGAATGTTATACACCTATATGCACATTTGTAACTATATCTTTAGCTTATAACTATTTTACACATGCCCATGCTATACATTCAAGTGTGTATGATTTTATACTTCAATTATTTGAAAGAGTGAGAATTTATGCATGTCATATGCCCCTATATTTTGTCTCATTATGCTAATATCTATCATATGTTTGATTTATAAATTATTATTAATCTTTGGAAACTTATACTCTATTATAGAATCTATTTTTTTAAATTATTTTGAATCTTTGAAAACTTGTATTTTGTATCTTTAAACCCTGTAATATCTCCTAAATCTATTTTTTCTATCATTTTTTAGAGGATTATATCTATAAGACAAGTCCACTATAATTCCCACATTTTGAGACAAGATATGTAGCCTAAAAATCACTCATCTCAAAATAAGAGTTAACTATATCATGTGATAAATATATAATCATGTAGTATTATGTTAGCATGTGGAAAGTATTTCATCATAGTAATGTAATTGTAATTTGAAGCATGTATGTAAAACATTTATGTGAGGAATACAAGTGTCATGTGGAGATATATTTATAAATGAAGCTTATAGTAAATTAAACATATCTAAAGTAGGATACATAATAAAAGTGCATGATTTATATCATGGTACCACTAATAAATCTCAATAAACACAAACACAAAACACATTAATGTCATGCAATGTCACACAATAAGGCAAAGGGCCACATACAATGGACATGAATATGTTTTCATAAATCATACCAATCTCCACATGTAAATGACATTAATAATGTCACAAATAATGAAAATGTTCAAATGTCACACATCAAGAAAAAAGCTCATAGAGATGTTCAAGCAATTTTATACATAAGGGACAAGGACCACACATAATAAGAAAGCATTATATATCTATCCTTCAATCAAAATAAACAACGTAAAAAGGATCATAGTGTATGCAATGAGATATGCATTAGATCTACAAATCAATCCTAGTTCGAAGAAGATAGATTTTACTTACACTTCCAATTGGGGATACATTAGATAATCAAGAACATGACCAATATGTATCTGATAGACCAAATTAGGGAATTTATTACCACAATAATATCACTATGGAGGGTTCCAAATCCTCCAGTCAAGCAAAACTATTCAATAACCCTAACTAACTCCTATGTTTTCATATTCACTAAACTAATAACAAGTAAAGCAAAAAATCTAATCTAGTGCTCACTAAAGCTTGTGGCACAACAAGGGTGTTAGTAAACAAAAAAAATAAACATGCATATATAATCTTAATTAATATATGTATAGGTAAAACCCTAATGCATGGAGAGTAAAAAAAATATTATTCAAAATCTATTACTTATGCTACTTCTATCTACTAAAGAGAGGAGCAAAGTTAGAAATACTTACCTATAAGATGAACCCATCAAGACTCAATATCTCTTGGAAAAAGGTTATTTTCAAGAGGTTTTTATGGGCTTTAAGGATCACTAAGAAATTCTAAATCATCCAAAACTTATTCACAATGCTAGATTCTTCTCCAAGTAAAAACCCTAAACTAAGAATCCTCAACAATAATGGTGGAGTAGATTATAAAGAAGTGCAAATGAATAATAACTCTTATCTACTCTCAAATAATGGAAAAATGGATGTGTTTATATAGGAATATTTAACCCTAAACCCTTAAAAAATTCAGCAAATAGGGTTGACCTAGTTGACCTAGTATCATTATTGACAAATAACTCACTAGGTCATAGACTAGGTCGACCATGGTTGACCTAGACCCTAAATAAGTTTTTTCAATAAGAGTACAAGGTCGACATAGTCAAAATATTCATGTAAACTATCAAAAAGGGTTTTAGGTTAGGAAAAGAGATAATGAAAGTGTAAAATGACTAGAGGAGTGTGAAAAAGAGGAGACAAAGCCTAGGAGAATGTTTTTAGGAGCTGGTTAGATTGATATAAAGTGGAAATAAAAGACAAAAATATTGTGAAGAACTAATGATATGCCCACCCCTTTCTTGTGCACCCCTTAGGGTGTGCACTCAAAGATATTAAGGCTCAACAAGTTCTTATAAGATAGAAAGCATCAGTAATTGATAAAGTGTGAAAATATTATGTGTATACATATGCCCCACTTGAAGCTCATCACATGTCACTTAGGTGCAATAGGGGATGGTGCTTCGATAAAGAACACAATAACTCACAACACTGAGGGTAAAAAATTTGTATAGTATTTTAAAGAAAAAATAACTAAAAGTAAATGTGATGCATACCTTGACTTACCTTTATCACTAGATGGTTGTCTGTTATGTTTGTAGTTTTGATTGTAGAGGGTGCAAAGACTAATTTTGACAAACCCAAGGATAAAAAACTAAAGATAAAAAATAAGCAAACATAGGAAAGTGAAGATAATTAGTGTTATATGGATGGGGCATACTTGGAAATTTTGTAAGCTGGGGTGACAAGTGCTATGTTAGACCAAATGAATAAGTCAAAATTTTGAGTAAATTAGGTAACTAAAAAGCCAAGGCTATTGAAGACCAAAAAACTCAAACATGTAAACCTTAAGTAATAAATGAAAACTCACAAGGTCAAACCAAAGATACATGTCAAAAAGGATGGTAATCAAACATCAATGTAAAATAAGTAACAATCCTTACTCAAACAAATATGGCCAAGCAAAAGTGGTAAAAAAAATTGACGAGTGAGCGGTAAAAATCCTTAATCATCAATTCAAAAAGGTACATAAAAGGTAAAAAAACATTGATGAGTGAGAAGTAACAAGCTAACCTCACTCAAAAATGGAAAAAGTACATGAAACTATAAATGAACTCAAGTGTCTATAAAAAGGGTGTTACAACAATGACAAATGGTAAAAGAAATCAAGAAACATCTAGAAATGTAGATCCATGGTGTAAAAAAAAGCAATTCATAGTGGCTCAAGCATATTATTTTGCTCTAGGGATTGATAAAACTAAAATGAAGTAGTGCTAACATGTTTTTAAGATGTGAAGAAGAAGGAAGTAGAGAAGAAGGGAAAATATACTGAGAATAAAAATTTTCCTATCAAGGGGGGAAATGAAATGGGTGGTGGGGAGAATGAAATAAAAAACAAGGTAGAGAAACTCTTTATCAAAGTTAAGACACTCATTAGGTTTGTCAAATTCAACCTTAAGGATTATGAAAAACTTCTCCTATACACATAAGCCTTAGGTCAACAAATTAAGTATGTAGATCATCCCATGAAGGCTATATACATAAAAATTAAAATGGACCTACCTTACCACAATGTGTTCCTAGTTCCTCAAGACCCCTTATAGAGCCATCAATATACTATGAATATTTGGTACTTGTTGACACAGTGGATTACACCCAAGGTAGGACACATAGCTCCTACCTTCCACACGTCAAAATGGAAACTCCCTTCTCACCTATGGGACTGGTGAAGCTGGAGGGGAGAGTCTCTAGATAAGGGCTAGCTCCCTCTGATGTATCTTTTAGGCCCTAGTTTCTCCTACTGCTAACAAATAAAAATGAAAAAGGGGGGGGGGGGGGAGTGAAAAGGGAGAGAGAGATGCTGAAAATATAACCTAAGCCTAAAAATGAAAAGGTGATGCACTAGAAAAGTTGACTCACCCAGCCCGAATATACACTTTTCACCAAAAAAAAGTGCCCATACACTTTATCTGAAGTGGGAAGCTCTTTTGCAACAGTCAACTAGGGGTCCATGGAAATACAGGGAGGAAGACACTACCAAAGGCATCCTTAGACACACTTATGGTAGCCTATTCATAGGCACCTATATTCCCCTAGGAACACTTTTGGTAGACCTACAGCAAAGAGACTTCACAATACACTAGACATGCTTTAATCAATCTATGAGAAGCATGAAAGATAATGACTTGACTCAAAATAAGAACATAGACATATACTTTAAAGTGCAAGTCTAGATAGAGATAAAAATGCTAAGTCCTGATTCAAGGTAAAAAATGGCAGAGCTCTGTGTTATAAGCCTGAGAGATTTTTGGGCAGAGTTTTGCCTTAAGGCTAAGAGAGTGGATCCCTTTTTTCAAATGATAAATTTTCAATATATAGAAAGAGGAAGAGAACTTGGTGCTTTATGGGAAAGAATTTGGTGCTCTTTTTTCAAGTGGCCCATGTGTGTTGAGAGCATTAGTAAGACGGAGCCGTTTGATTGTTAGTTCCTACTTTGGCTTAGGCATTCCAAATTAATGTGAAAAACATGGCCGTGCCTCTTTTTTGCAAACAAACTACTCTCTTCTTGTAAATAGACTGTGGTTTGTCCCCTTGTAAATGTCAAATGGAGAAAGCAAGCCTCACCACTCACTATTTGCACTATTTGATGACCATATAGCAATAACTCGTCTCTCCTCACCACTTGGACTACTTTGTCTCTTTTTGCACCTTGTCTTCTTCCTACATTGTCTCTTTCTACTCTTTCATCCCTCAGGGGTGATCTTCTGGCAGGTCATTGTGTTCTTTGGGCTATTTTCATGGTTGGCACTTAGGCAATTTAAAAGCAAACAACTATTTCACCATCTTAAATTTGATGTCTGTGCACCCATTGTTGCTTAAAAAATAATGGCTAATCTGTCTTCTTGAAGTTGATGGCTTTCAGGATGTCACCGTCCTTGGCAAATTCCTTCAGGCCTTTTTTGTGGGCTTTTTCTATAGGTTTTTTTCCTGTGAGCTTTTTCTTAGGGACAAAAAGTCCGCAAGAATTGTCCCAATCACTTTGACTTCTTTCAAAATTCTACCCAGCCTTTTCTCTCTCGTGGCACTTTCGAATTCCTTCAGACTTTTTGTCCAAAGGAAATCCTTCAGAAAAAAGTCTAAAAGAATTCATGACTTTGCCTTAACAAATTTTTGAAATATCTTAGCTACTTCTTTATGGCCTCTTTGAAGTGCTCCCTACCCTCTGCAAGGGCTCTTAAACATGGAACTACCCTCTGCAAGGGCACTTATCTTCTGAATTTAGGATGCTCCCTTGAACCAAGCTGTTGAACCGACCTATTGAACCAAAAATGGTTCAATGGTTCAACAGTTCAACACTGTGTGCCACTCATTCATTAAACTAAGCCTTTAAACCTGCCACTTGAACCAACTGCTTGAACCAAGTGTTTGAACCATTCCTTTGAACCAAATTTTGAACCAATCCATTGAACTAGTTTAACGGTTTAAACATTTGTTGAAACAAGGCATCAAACCATTTGATTAAACCTGTCGATGAAATTTACGTTGAGCTTTGCATTGAACTTTGCCAAATGATTGAACCAACTGAATTGAACCAAGCCTTTGAACTGAAACTATTGAACTCAGATGTTGAACCAAAGTGATGAACTAAGTGATGAACTAAGGTCGATGAACTTGAGCTTTGAACCAAAATGTTGAACTCTTCCATTGAACCAAAGCGTTAAACTTTGCCAAAGCCTTTGAATCAAGCCTTTGAACCAAGCCAATGAACTTAGGTGTTGAACCAAGGCATTGAACTGGTTCAATGGTTCAAAAATGCTAACCTTCCTTGTGAATTTATAGACAAGAGTCTAAAGAAGCTTTATTGCTGAGTTCGTAGAAATCCAAGCTCTGTAGAGTCCATAAAAATGGACCTACAGACTCCATAGAATATCTGCAGAGTCCATAGAAATTTCAAGACTCATGCAAAATCAAAATTACTGGCTCAAAATAGCATAAAAAGAAGGGGGACTAATTTTTGGCCTATTGGGCAAAAAATGTTGAACAAATTGGTGACTCCCAGGGGAAGCATGCCTGCTATACTTAGAGACCAGTTGCCTTGTAGTCCATTGGGTATAAAGTCAGAATGCAGCTTTGAAGAAAGGTTATAAAAAGCCCCAAAAGATCCAAGAATCAAACATGAAGCTTTTTACCCCACACACAAAGGAAAACACACACAAGGCTAAAAACAATACCTATGCAAACTGCACTTAGGGAAAGCAGGAAAAGAAACTGAAAGCAAACTACTATATATAGCTAACCAAGAATATTTTCCTCCCCCCTAGATCAAAAGGAAAAGTTCTTAAGTCCCCTTCCTAGCAAGAACACTTATGGTGCTAGACAAGTGGCTGAATGAAATGGAGAGTTGGTGACCTTCTCCTCTTGCCTATCACCTTGATTGGCCTGCCTTCGAGTGGATCAGATTCAAACATGCTTCCAACATATATGTACTCTATTTGTTCTTGAAATATTGTTGAATGACGATCCTTCATGCTTGTGAATTTCACCAAGAAAACTGTGGTTGTTAGCTCATCACCATAAGCCCTTTGTTGTGCATGGTCCCTTTGCAGTGCATCATGGTTTGACTCATTTCCTTTTCATTCATTGAAGACTATGTCAACCTCATCCTCTGCTTCCTCTTAGCTTTCTTGAAGAAGGGTGACTGTGGTGATGTCTAAAATGGAATCAAAAATTGATTGTTCATCCCACAGAACATCACCTCTCTATTTAAAACTTTCTTCTTCAAAATTTTCCTCAAAGAAGACAGACCTCTCCTTTTCCTCCTCAAAGATCAAGATCTCTAGATGTTCAAAGATATTTTCCTGATCCTCCTCTAACTCTAGCTCCTTAGCATAGTCATCCTCTTCATTGAAGCAATAAGGAAGTTAATCAAACAAAGGGGGAGAGAGCTCACCATGCTTAAGTTCCTCTTCGTATTACTGGAACATCTGCATGTATGTGTGACCTACATCTTCTCCATTGCTAATGAAGTCTTCATAAGGGGCATCAATGATGATTTCTTCTTCATTATCACTCATGATATGCTCTTGGGAAACTATAGATTGGGTCTTTTGCTCTGCATTCACCTCCTACAGAATAGGTTCTTCCTTCAGAAGGGGTGAAGTGAAACAACCATGTGGAAGGGGAGGTAGTCCTTGAGCTAGAATCAAATGATTCTCCTCCTTCAACTTGTCTAGAACTTCATCAATATTAGGTGTGGCCTGATAGCTCTCTTGGAGGTGTGTATATGGAGTGTGTTTAGACATGGGATCTTCTATTTAGTCTGAAACATCCACCACACGTTGGCTAAGGAAACTCACTCTAGACTCCAACTCTGTAATCCACCTATCCATATCTTCCTGGAAGAGCATTTCCTGGAGGTCACAATCATCATCATGAGTAGGAACAGCCTCATCTTCTTCAAGGTTTTGAGAAAAACCCTTCTTCTCCTCCTTCCTGCCCCATGATTCTACTATTTACTTCTAGTTTAGGATCTTGAAATTGGAATTTTGCTCCTGTGAATAGGTAGCAACTTTGTTTTCTCCAAGGTCCTGGGGCTCCTCCATAAGGTCTAAAAGTTATATCTCTCTTTCATGAAGTAGTCTCATCCTAGCCTCTAAATCTTCAATTTTCTTGGCTAGATTATCCTGAAAGAGTCTTTCTTGGAGGTCACCAGCATCATCATGATGAGTAAGAGTAGTTTTGAGAGAGATTTGTTGGTTCATAATGTTCTCCCCAAAGGAAGATTCACAATCTAAGGAATTTAGAAGGTTCATCTCCATGGGGGGTTATTCTAGTCCCTTTTGATGCTAGAAGGCTAGGCATACAGGGTCAAGAGTAGAGTTGATTGATGCATCAGATGAGCCAAAATGAGCAAGTGCCATCTAGTAGAAATGATTTGGTGCACAAGAGGGGGATTTCTTTAGGATAGGAGGAGGTGTGCAAGGCTAACTACCTTGAATGAATGGATTCCTCCATTTTGCTACCTCTTCCTCCATGGATTGTAAGGCCTGAGCTTGCCTGAACAAACATGCCTCTTTGTACATCAGCGCCTGCTGATATCCATACTGCTCATCCAGTCTCTTGATTTCCATTGCATGCTTCTCAAAATATAATGCCACCTCCCTTATCATTGAAGGGAAACTAGGAGAGCTACTTGAGGGGATTTCATAAAGTTTCTAAGTTTGATCGAAGTCATATAAAGGAATACAAGGTCCATGATTTTGTGCAAAGGAATAATACATACAACATGTGATTTTTGATGGCACTCAGCTGCTTAACCAACTGATCAACTTGGAGTTGCCATTAGTGTTGATGTAAAAGCCTCCAAAGGCTAGTTGGTTGAAGAACACACCAAAAATTATTCAACTCTTTGGATAAAACTTGTCGTAGTTGGTCCCATCGGGCGTGCCAAAAAATTTTGACACAATGGATTGCACCTGGGGCAAGATGATTAGCTCTTGCCTTCCACACATCAAAATGAAAACTCCCCTCTCACCTATGGGACCAACGAAGCTAGAGGGGACAGTCTCTAGATAAGGGCTAGCTCCCTGATGTATCTTTTAGGCCCTAGTTTCTCCTACTGCTAACAAATAAAACTGAAAAAGGGGGGATGAAAAGGGAGAGAGAGATGCTAAAAATAGAACCTAAGCCTAAAAATGAAAAGGTGATACACCAAAAAAGTTGACCCACCTAGCCTGAATATACACTTTTCACCAAAAGGAAGTGCCCATAGACTTCATCTGAAGTGGGAAGCTCTTCTGCAATAGTCAGCTAGGGGTCCATGGAAATACAGGGAGGAAGACACTACTAGAGGCATCCTCAGACACACTTATGGCAGCCTATTCACAGGCACCTACATTCCCCTAGGAACACTTCTGGCAGACCTATAGAAAAGAGACTTCACAATGCACTAGACATGCTGTAATCAATCTGTGAGAAGCATGAAAGACAATGACTTAACACAAAAGAAGAACATAGACATATACTTTAAAGTGCAAGTCCAGATAGAGGTAAAAATGCTAAGCCCTGATTTAAGGTAAAAATTGGTAGAGCTCTGCCTTACAAGCCTGAGCGATTTTTGGGTAGAGTTTTGCCTTAAGGCTAAGAGAGTGGATCCCTTTTCTCAAATGAGAAATTTTCAATACATAGAAAGAGGAAGATAACTTGGCACTTTATGGGAAAGACTTTGGCACTCTTTTTTCAAGTGGCCCATGTGCACTGAGAGCATTGGTAAGAGGGAAACATTTGATTTTTAGTTCCTACTTTGGCTTAGGCATTCCACATTAATGTGAAAAACATGGCCACGCCTCTTTTTTGCAAATAAACTACTCTCTTCCTACAAATAGACTATGGTTTGTCCCCTCATAAGTGCCAAATGGAGAAAGCAGGCCATGCCACTCACTATTTGCACTGTTTGATGACCATCTAGTAATAACTCGCCTCTCCTCACCACTTGGACTACTTTTTCTCTTTCTACACCTTGTCTTCTTCCTACTTTATCTCCTTCTACTCTTTTAGCCCTCGAGGGTGATCTTTTGGTGCATCATTGTGTTCCTTGGGCTATTTTCATGGTTGGCACTTAGGCAATTTAAAATCAAATGGCTATTTTGCCATCTTAAATTTGACATCCACGCACTAGTCATCACTTAAAAAACAATGGCTAATCTATCTTCTTGAAGTTGACAGCTTCTGGGATGTCACCATCCTTGGCAAATTCCTTCAGGCCTTTTTTGTAGGCTTTTTATGTGGGTTTTTTTCTTGTGGGCTTTTTCTTATAGACAAAAAGTCTACAAGAATTGTCTCAGTCACTTTGACTTCTTTCAAAATTCTACGCAGCCTTTTCTCTCTTGTGGCCCTTCCAAATTCCTTCAAACTTTTTATCCGAAGGAAATCCTTCAAACAAAAGTCTGAAAGAATTCATGACTTTGCCTTAAATTTTTTTTGAAATATCTTAGCCACTTATTTGTGGCCTCTTTAAAGTGCTCCCTACCCTTCGCAAGGGCTCTTTAACCTAGAACTGCCCTCCCTCCACAAGGGCACTTGTCTTCTGGCTTTAGGACGCTCCCTTAAACTAAGCCATTGAATCGATCGATTGAACCAAAAATGGTTCAACGGTTCAATGGTTCAATGGTTCAACACTACATGCCACTCATTCATTGAACTGAGCCTTTGAACCTACCGCTTGAACCAACTACTTGAACCAAGTGTTTGAACCATTCCTTTGAACCAATCTATTGAACTAATTCAATGGTTCAAACATTTGTTAAAACAAGGCATTAAACTATTTGATTGAACCTATCGATGAAATTTGTGTCGAGCTTTGCATTGAAATTTGCCAAAGCATTGAACCAACTAAATTGAACCAATCCTTTAAACTGAAACTATTGAACTCGAATGTTGAACCAATGTGATGAACCAAGTGATGAACCAAGGCTGATGAACTTGAGCTTTGAACCAAAATGTTGAACTCTGCCATTGAACCAAAGTGTTGAACTTTTCCAAAGCCTTTGAACCGAGTTGATGAACTTAGGTGTTGAACCAAGGCATTGAACCGGTTCAATGGTTCAAAAATGCTAACCTTCCTTGTGAATTTCTAGACAAGAGTCTGAAGAAGCTTTACTACTGAGTCTGTAGAAATCCAAGCTCTGTAGAGTCTATAAAAATGGACTTGCAGACTCTGTAGAAAATCTACAGAGTCTATAGAAATTTCAAGACTCATTCAAAATCAAAAGTACTAGCTCAAAATAGCATACAAAGAAGGGGGACCAATTTTTGGCCTGTTTGGAAAAAAATGGTCAACAGTACTTACATGAGAAATTAGGTATCATAATAGAGTTTTTTTTTGAATTATACATTCCAATCCATTAGCTTACTGCACCCCAATGGACCTCATCTCTAGTGTGAGGACAACTATGGAATTGGAGCTTCGATTAGAGATAGGAGATGTGCTTGTAATCACATCTTTTGGTGTTATTTTGAATTTTGAGATTTGTGTGTTGCCTTTTTGATCATTTATTTTTATTTCAAATGAATTATATTTTAAATTTCTTGATGGATTTTTCTATTCCTCTTCCATATCTATTTAGAAAACAAAACATGAGTGCTAAAGATTAATTTCATTTAAATACTTGGGACTTGATTTCTAAGAGAGAGAACTCAGAGAACATGTTATCTAAGAGTCTTGTAAAGTCACATGAAATAAAAAAAATTATCTTGACTTTGACCTTATTTTATGTAATGTGGAATGAAAGGAAATGAAATCAAGAGGAATGAAATATGATTTTTTTAAAATTAATTCAAATCATAAAAAATGTGACAAAGGGTGAAAAAGGGATACAATGATAGTAAAGTGTGATTCCTTATCATAATAATGAGGTAAATGTATGAAAACATGCTAGCATAGGTTGTTATGCAAATTTTACCTTTCAAAAGAAGCAAAACTAAATCTAAGAACAAAGATCAAGAAATCGTAACCATTACAAAACACATTCTAAAAAAAGAATGAAAAATATGGTGATTTTATGAGGAAGGCCAAATCCTATCCATGGTCTTACACTATAACTCATAAAATACAAACCCATGACGGTGTCAAAAAGAATTGGAAAAATAAATGAGGTAATAAAAAGATTTTATTTGTGAGGAATGCTAAGTCCTATCCATGGTACTAAACTGTAACTCATAAAATAGAAACTAAAGGGGTGTCAAAAGGTGTGTAAAAGGTGAGAAAATAAAGAGGATAAAAGTACATCATGAGTAATATCAATTCCTATCCATAGTTTTACAATGCAACTTATGTAAAAAGGGAAAACCAAAAGACCCATAGGAAGGACTAAGGTTTATGCAAAGAGAGAGTTGGTATGGAGGGTGGGACCCATGTAAGTATCCTAGAAAAAGTGTTAGATAGATAACATATATAAGGCATGAAAATAAATGAATGATTAGGTAAATTGCTTCATGAATAATTGTGTGTTGGTGGGTTCTTTGAAAATATGACCTTGATTGGTTTGAAGGAGATAAGTACTTGGACCAAGAATATATTTGAATAAATAAGAGACACACCATTTTTAGGAGTATTTTCCTTATTTATCATGAGTGTATTATAATTTAAGGACAATATAACCAACGTTAAACTATGAACTTTAACTCATTTGTTATGTTGTTTGGTGATATGAGCCTTGTATTAGTAATCATGTTATAAATCATAAATATGGTGATTATTGAGGAGATACAGAGCATGAAGGTGATATTTACATAATTATTGATCAAGGATTATACCATGAAGAGATATACATAGATATGGAATCTCAAATTATAATGGAAGGACTGATTCAGAACCATCAGCTAGAGAAAACAATGTTACCCTAGTGGTAGTATAAATCCTAGTGTGATAGGCCCAATGAGCAGGATAGAGATGAAGGTGTCAATCCATGCATGTTTCATGAATTATCTTTTGGAGAATTTTATTAATAATATTATTGGTTGACTCATCTTGGACATTATATTTTGGATGATAGGGTGTGGAAATTTTTTTATTGATTTTAAATTTAACACAACTATTTAACATATTTGTTTTTAAAATTACCAACATTATCTGAAATGATAGTATGAGGGACACCAAAGTGGCAAATTATTTGATTAAGGATTAATTTGGAGATGGTGGTATCAGTTTAATTAACAAGAGGCATAACCTCAACCCATTTGGTAAAATATTTTATGGCTATGATTATAAAGAAATGCCCATCTTGAGATTGAGGTAATATGCCTATGAGATCTAATCCCCACATGAATAATGGACAAGGATATTCTAAGGTTTTAATATTGGTTGGAGGTGAATGAATTATATCATCATGAAGATGGAAAGGAGTAAATTTTCTATCAAATTTGATGGAATCCTTTTCAAGAGTGGGCCAAAAGTATCCCATATGTAAGTATTTTTAGGAAGTAGCATATCCACTACAATGGCCACCATAATTGCCCTCATGTGCTTCTTTAAGAAGAGGATGGACCTCATCATTCATAACATAGTAGACCAATGTACCTTTAGCATTGTGATAATATAGGATGTTATATTGAAATACATACTTGAAAGCTTATTTGAGAATGCAAGTCTTTTCATGGGAATCTAGGTTAGGAGGATAAGTTTGGTGTTCTAAATATTAAATGATGTGTTTTTAACATGGGATTTATCTAATGGTGACAACCTAAATGTGGTAGATAAGTGAATATTTTGGTTGAATAAAATATGGATATTTTATTATTTGGATAAGAAAAGTAGGATTGGTAAGAACTTGGTGCAAATGAAAAAGAAATTCTAAAAAATCAAGAGAATCAGCAATAGAATTTTGATCCTAAGGGATAGGCTTAAGGGTGAAGGATATGAAATATTTGGTTAGAGTATTTTAAATTTGATGATAATAAATGAGGTTCTCAATTTTACATTGGTACTCACCATTGAATTGGAAAAAAATGAGTTAGGAATCACCTAAATCATGTAGGTATTGGATATCTAAATCAAGAGTAACTTTCATGCCCAAGATTAAAGATTTATACTCTACCATATTATTAGTGACATCAAATGTTAAGAAAAAATATAAATTGATTATTTTTATAAGAGGTATTGTAATAATACAACCTACCCCATCTCCTTGAAGGCATTTAGCACCATGAAAGTGAAGGGTCCAAGAATCCTTGTGTAAATAGAGATTAGTTTTAGGAAGTTATTTGATGACTAAACTTGGTTTAGGAGTATCAAAGAGGATAAAAGTTTCATCGATATTACTTTATTAAATATTAGTAGTGAATTTATGGAATTAATCTTTAAGATAAATAGCTTGGTTAAGACAATCAATATAGAAAATATTGTCATCAGGAAAACTATCTTGAAGGTAGTCGATTGAGGGCATGGGAAGTGTGGCAAGCTGATTAGTGATGATTTTTACTTTGAAATATTTTGAGTAATAATTAAAAGACCAAATTCACTGATAAAGACCATCCACTTGTCACTTCTATCTCTAAGAAGAAAGTTTTTGAAGAAGAAATGATGAACATGATCAGAATGGATGATAACATAAGTGGTCTAATAAATCATATAATGTCAATTTTTTTAGCTACAAAATATATGGTGAGGTAGTCACATTCAACTTTTATATAACATTTCTCATAATCAATGAGCCCTTAGTTGATGTAGTGGATGGCATACTCTTTTCTAGTATCATCTTGTTGGGAAAGCATTAACCCAACTAATATGGGTGTGGAAGAAGTATATAAGATCAAAGGTTGATCATTGGAAGGGGGACGAAGAGTAGGTGGGTAAATAAATGATTATTTCATGTTATCAAATGCTTTTTGACATGGATCTATCCATTACATAGAATTACCTTTCTTGAAAATAGAATTGATGGAGTGGATACAATAATCCATTTCAAGGATAAATCATCTAATTGACCCAAGTATAACAAGGTAAATGTGAATGTTCGGAATGGATTGAGGTATGGGCATGTTGATGATAGCATTAATCTTAGCAAGGTCAACATCAATTTTTATAGAGAGACTAATAATCCTAAGAGCTTACCAGATGTGACATCGAAGACACATTTATAAGAATTTAGTCTAACTTTGTATTTAAGAAGGTGGTCAAAGATGATGGAAATATCAAAAAGATAATTCTTGTGACATTTAGACATAGAAATGAGGTCATCCACATAGGTTTCTACAATTTTGTGAATAATATCATGAAATATATGAGTCATTTCTCATTCATAAGTGGTGCTAGCATTTTTTAGTCTGAAGGGCATTTTAAGATAGCAATAGGTGCCCTATTCTATGGTGAAAGTGGTCTTATGTTGATATTTGGGGGAAATATGAAATTGGTTATAACCTGAGAAGCCATCCATAAGAGGTAATATTTCATAACTAGTAGTGGAATCAATAATGGTATCTATTGAAGGCAAATGGAAATTATCCTTGGGAAAAACAAGATTAAGATTATGGAAATTAATGCAAATGAAAATAACCATGGTAAAATTTTAATAAAAAAGAACTATATTAGAAACCCATTCAAATTAGTCCATAGGTTTGATAACTTAGCATCAAGAAGTTTGATCATTTCTTTATGACTTAAGGTGGAAATTTCTATTAATTTTGATGCACAGGTTTAACATCAGGATAAGTGATGATATTGTGCACCATATTGCTAGGGTCAATCCCAAGAATATCCTCATAGGACCAGGTAAAGATATCATGATATTTATTGAAAAATAAGCTAAAGTTATCATGTTTAGTAGGTAAAATTTTGCAAGAAACTATAATTGGTTAAGGGCATGATGGAGTACCATATTCAATGCAAGTAATTTATTTGATAAGAATAACATTTCCATCTTAGAAGTGGTATGGCATATTGGGTAAAGAACAAATTAGATTAAATTTATATCGATGCTAATAATGAAGTTGTTGAAATAAGGGGATTTGTTTTTGAAATTCTAAAGTTTGTGATGTTATTGAGGAAGTTGAGGTTCTTAGCCATGAAGTAATTAAAGAATAGCTTCATTGCTAGGCAAAGTGGGAAGAGGACCAAAATACTCAACATCTACTTCAAGATCGAGAATTTGATTACCATGGTGATCATACTCAAAATATATCTAACAGACAGTTATGGCCTTGGTATCTAATGTAATCTCAGGAGTAGGAGAAGTAGATTGATATTGGCATATTGTTAGTTTATTTGATAGGGGAAGAATCAGATGTAATGATGGGATCTTTAAGTTGTAGAGGTGATGCAAGAATTTCCATAGGTTTAGAAGCTAAGATTTGTTTAACCACCAAAATAATATCAAGAAGAGGAGAATTAATAGGATGTACATGACCTTCAGAAGCTAATTTAGAATCCATGGAAATGGTGTGAACATCCTAATTGAAAGCATGTATTTGAGTTAAAGTTTTCTGATAACATTGAACATCCAAGTCTCAAGATTGATCTTGATCCATGATGTAGTTATCATAATAGGTTGTAGAAATGGTGCATTCTTGAGATTCAGGGGGAGTTTTAATGTTACTAAACTTTCATGGAGACATGATTAAAGGATATTATAATAATTTGGATATGCCATAGTAACTATAGGTGAAGGCATCTTTTAGTAAAGATGGTTCTTGAGTACTACATGGAGGGGGAAAATCAGTGATCTCATCAATGAGAGGAATAATGTGTTCATGAGTTAATAAAGGAGGAAGACACTCCAAGATATAATGAGGTAACTTATTAGTGTTTCAATTATGTTGTATGTCATTAAGTTCATCATCATATGATTCAACAAGAGTGACTTGTAAGTCTGGATTGATGTTGATGAAATCAGTTAAGGGGGCACTATTGATGGTAGGAATGGTATGAATGAGATATTGATATTTTGGATTAGGAAGTTCAATACTCTAGGCATTGGGATTAGCTTCATTCTTATATCATTTTATGGTATGTAATAATTTGATGCATTGGATATCATAAGAGTGATGGCCCTCATTCTATGTGTCCAAGGGCAACTGAGGAGTATTCTATAAGATAGGGGCATATCAATGACTATAATTTTAGTTTGAATGATCTTAGGTTTAATTTTTTGGGGAATACAAATAATATATAGTGGATTTTTATTAGTTTTATCAAATGCATGATAAGTAAGGTGGGTTTGCTTGAGATGATCCTTATTATATCTAAGTTGTTAGATGAGCCATAAAGATGTCACATTAATATTAGACCCTTCATCAACTAAAACTTTATAAATAATGGTAATATTTATGGAAATTTAATGAATAGTGGTAGATCATTGGTGTAGAAAAGGATTTCATCATTAATCATGTATTCTTCAATAAATTCAATGGATGGTTCAGAAGAAGGACATATGGATTAAATATTATGCACATTGTAAGGTTGAGGTTCAATACATGGTGGTTCTTTATCTATAGAAGATTGATCTTCAAATTTTTATAATTATTGCATAAGGAACTTACAATGATAAGGAAAAGTATGAACTAACTCCATAAGTGGAATCTTGAAAGGCATGGAGTTAATTTCTTCAAAAAAATTCCAATGGCATTTAGAAAAACTAGTATGAGGCTTAGAAGGTAAGGTGGATTTCAAAGGTATGGAATTTTTTGTTGGTTCAAAAGAATGAAGTGTTTATCAAGGGATTTTGAAGCTAAATGAGTGGTTATAGTATATTTGAGATGTTGTTCCTCTGAAGATGGTTTTTTAGGTTTTATAATAAGATCTTTGTAAGCTAGTTTGTGACAATAATTGACCTTAACTATGTTAACATATTGAGAATTATTGTAATATTGGTCATATTTAACATCAATGACACAAACATCCTTGCTATTTTTTTGATTGTTAGATGTGGAAAAATATTTTTGGTTATTTGAAGAAGAAGCTTTGGAAGCTTATCATTTTTGAGAAGCAGTTTTGTACTCTTGATGATGAAGTTGGATCATACCCTCATGACTGAAGGAATCACCAAGCATGTAGGAGATAAGAAATTTATTAATCCCTCAACAAGTTTTATGTGAATGAACAATGTCAGTGTGGAACCAACATAATTAATCAGGGTCATACCATTTATGATGATTATTAGGATAAGTAAAGGGTTTATAGGGTGGTAACAATTATTTCATTTACTGCAAAGTTAATGGTATATGAGAATATGGGGGAGTGTTAGCTTTGACAACTCCTAGTTTAGATTAATGAGTATTTTTGGTGATGGCATTAGTATAAATTTGAAAATATCCATTAAGAAATTTGGTATTAGGCTCAAATTTCTTCATGAGGAAGTCTTGACATTTAACTTGGTCTAGAGCTTCATTAAGAATTTGAAGAGAAATTTTTTGAACCTTATATTAAAGTAAAAGAGTTAAAGTAGTTATAAAGAGTTTAAATAAATTATCATCAGTCATGTTATTGTTAGATTTATGGGCTAGAGGTTTCCATCTTTTGATAAAATCATGAGATGATTCGGTGGGAGATTGCTTAGCATTAATGAAATGACTAAGGTAATTTTTAGGAAGATCATTTTATTGAAACTCTTTAACTAAATGATTAAATAAATACTCAAGTTACCAAATGGAATGTTGGGGAAGTTGATTATACCATTCCAATACATCACCAGTGAAGGTTTTAATTAAAATTTTACTTATGGAAAAACTATTAGTTTTGATCCATTCTTTATAAATATTTCCAAAGACTTTGAGAAAGGATACAGGTTCTTTAGTCCCATCATATTTGATAGTTGGAGATATATTACCAATGTCAATGGATATGATGAAAGGAGATAAAGGGTCATTTTTGATATTTTGAAGCATTTTATTGTTCATAATAGGTTGAGGAATATCATTTCCTGAGGCATCTCTAAAAGGTGGAGGAATAAAATTTGGATTGGCTTGAGGATTGAAAGATAGAGTTTGATTATACATATTGATAAAATAACATTATAATTGTATCATTTGAAAGGTGTTATAATTTTGAATTATGTTCATTTGTTGTATGACTTGTACAAGAAGTTGAGTCATATAAATTAACAAGTTGGTGTTTGTAGGAGGACTCCCTAAATTGGTATTAGGGGGAAGGTTATTGGAAGGTGGATTATTGGTGGGATTATTGGAGGCTTGTGTCAATTGATCCCATATTATGTTGAAAAGTTTGAAGATGAGAATTATCTTAATAAGTGAAAAAAAGATTGGATCTACCCACTTCATCTTGAGGTGTGATTTGAACCATGTTATAATCCACAGATGAAGGAGGGGAAGGAGTACTCTAAGAGTGAGGGTTATCTTGGGAGGAAAAGAGAGGGAGAAATGAATATCCCATAGTGTCTAAATGGATTCAAGTTATCCAAGAATATTCTAATAGGGGACTTTATAATGATTTGAGGAAATGAATAGAATGCTAAGGAAAGAGAAATAGATAACTAATTTGGATATACAAAAGATCTAAGTAAAATAAAGGTAGCAGATAAGAGTATATAGTCGACCAGGTTGACCTCATATTAAAAAATAGGAAAAACATAGTCTAATAAGGATATAGGGGTGACCAAGTCAGCTTATTACTATAACCAGATAGGTAAAAAGGAGTACTAGGTCAATTAGGTTGACTTAGTACCATAATCAGGTAAAAATATAGTTGATAAGAGACTATGTAAAATAGAATGACAATACATTAAAAATAGGGAAATTTTTTTGTGATATAATTTGAATTAATAAGTGAAAGCAAACACATAATCAATTGGGTCAATGAGAATGATCTAATTGAGGCACACATCATAAAACCTTGAACCAATGTTGGCTAATGCAATTGTTTACAATACACCATATAATGATCAAAGATCAAGGAATCAACTAAAAAGTAAATGCTAACTAAGTGGTCATCCTAAATGTTTTTATATTATTATAAAATGTTATTTAAAGTATGATAAGGAAGTTGGCTAAAAGTAAGGAACTAGAAATCAATCTATGGATGGTTTTAAGATGTTTAGGTTGAAAGGGATCTATGTTGGCAATGATACTAGCTTGTTATTGGGGCCTACCTTCACACTTTATAATGTCACAACATTAAGGTTGTTAGGTACTTAGTAAATATATATCATTAACCATGTTTTGATACTTTGGTAGAACACCAAGTCAGCTTCCCCCTTGGTGATGAAATCCAAGTAGGTAGGCCTTAGGTAGAAAAATGTTTAAATGCATTTTGAAATTATGTGATTTTTTAGTGTGTTCAAGAAGATCCAAATAGTGAGACTATATGGTATATTGAAAAACCACCTAATTAGACTATGTGAGATACTCTAAGCATGCAAATAACTGAAAATGAAAGTGTAAATTAATTACTAGTAAATAGTTGTTAATTACCAATTTAAGCATGGTACAAAGTTGGTTTAGATGACACTATATGAAAACATTATAGAATAGAGTCAAAAAGGTTGATATTGTACTGTACAATCAAGAGTCCTTAAAAAATAAGTCAATCAGGTTGACTTAGTCTTTCAAACTGAAGACATACTATAGAAATAGGTTGACCAGGTCAACCTAGTTTATTGTAGAGTTTTAATTTTAAAGACTAAAAGCTTGTGAAAAATAGAACTATAATGAATAATTGAATTGAAAGAGAGATAAATAAAGGAACCATAGTGGGTTGAAATATGTTGAGGACTATGAAATTTCTATTGAATTGCCTTGAATACTTGCTTATAAGTTTTGCCAACTATGTCAATTGGGTCAACCTAGTTATGTGATTTCCTATTTGTTGAATCTTACTAAGATGATTGAGTCAACCTGGTTGACCTATTTTTTTATCTAAAGTTATTTGAAATACTAAGTTGACTTGTATGACTTATTTTTATATTCTAGAGCTAAATAAGAGACTAAGTTGACCTGTTCAACATAGTCTACTATCTATAGCTAAATAAGAGTACTATGTTAACCTATTCAATCTAATAACCTATATCTAATGAAGAACTACACAAAAATAACATAGTCATTCTGATGAGATTATGTGTTAAACCTGTGCATAGAAGTTAGAAACTACACCATCTTGGTTGACCTATTATCATAAATATATAAAAATAATAAAACGATAGAGATGAAAAAATGTGAAACAAAACTTGCAAGGGTTATATTCACATTAGGTTCACTAGAATGTATGCAATTAAAAATGCATCAAATATACAAATCAATCCTATCTAAGAGAAGATAAATCCTACTTACACTTCTAATTAGGGTACATTAAATAATTAGTAATGTGACCAATATAGATCTACTAGACTAAATTAGGGAATCTCTTATCACAAATAATATCACTAGGGAGGGTTCCAAATCCTCCAGTCAAGAAAAATCATGCAATAACCCTAACTAAGTCCCTTTTTTTCATATTCACTATACTAATAACAAGTAAAGAAAAAATCAAATCTAGTGCTCACCAAAACTTGTGGCACAATAAGGGGGTTAGTAAATAAAAATAAACATGCATAGAGAATCACAATTAATCTATGTATAGGTAAAACCCTAATGAATGGAGATGAAGAGTAATATTATTCAAAATACATTACTTATGATACTTATATCTACTAAAGAAAGGAATAAAGTTAGAAATACTTACCTAGAAGATGAACCCATTGAGCCTCAATCTCTCCCTTGGCCAAAGGTGCTTTGTTAGAGGTTTTTTTAGTTTGTAAGGATAACCAAGAAAGGACAAATCATCCAAGACTTCTCCATAAGACTACATTATTTTCCAAGTAGAAACCCTAAGCTAAGACTCCTCAAGTAGAATGGTGGAAGAGCAAATTATAAATAAGTGAAAATGAATAATAACTTTTGTCTACTCTCAAATAATTGAAAAATGTATTTGTTTATATAGGGTTATTTAACCCTAAACCCTTATAAAAGTTGCATTCGATAGGGTCGACCTGGTCAACATAGTATCGTTATTGAAAAAAACTCACTAGGTCAACCAATGGCTGACCTAGACCATAAATAATTTTTTTCAATTATAGTACAAGGTTGACACAATTGACATAGTCATTTAAACTATCAAAAAAAGTCTTACGTTAGTAAAATGGATAATGAAGGTAGAAAATGATTAGAGGAGTGTGTAAAAAAGGAGGAAAATCCTAGGGGAATGTTCTTAGGAGCTATCTAGATTGATAAAAATTGGTAATAAAGGACAACAATACTATAAATCATCAATGGTCTGCCCACCAATTTCCTAGTGCACCCCTTAAGGCATGCACTTAGAGAGATTGAGATTCAATGGGTTCCTGTAAGATATAAAGCATCAATAATTGATAAAGTGTGAAGATATTATGTGTATACACATAAAACAAGTAAAAACTAATACATTTCATTCATATGTATAATTTTCATATTATAGTAGAGTATTATATCCATGTCTTATAATGTAAAATATGAGCAAATATCAAGACACTTGTAAGATATGTAGCTCAATATTACACTTGATGTCATTGAAAGATATAACCTATTATAATCTAACTAGTATATTTAGATGCCCCCAACATAGGCATGACCATTGGGTAGAATGGATTCAAACATCTAAGAATCCATGTGTAATGTATGTCCTGAAACATACTCTATACCACATGAAATGCAAATTTGTTTAAAAATAATAATATGTTATTTATGAAAAATATGTGATAAATAACATATGTAAAGACATAAACTGAAAACTCAAGTCATGCTTAGGTCCCCAATTTTTATTTTTTAAGAATATTTTGAATGTTTTTGTATATTTTCAATATTTTATTTTTTTAGACTTTTAGAATATTTGTTTTTTATATTTTTTAAATATTTAATTTTTTAGAATTTTAGATATTTGGTTTTTTTACTATCTTTAAAATGAACTAACCTATGATCCTATTAATAGGAGGACCATAGCACATGTTTAGATAATAAATGTTGAATATAACTTCTCGTCTACAAAACATGCTTCAAGTAGGTGTATTTGAATCTGAAAAGGCATCGATTGATGTAGTGTAACTATCTTGACCATTATTTATAAAATCAATTTCCATATGTGTAACTTGAGGAGTTAAAAAACGTGGTGGAGTCTATTTAAAAATAGAAAAAGGTCTCCTTATGGGTGTTTATTTTAGAACATGATGAACCATCTAAGGTGATACATTAGAATGTGTTTTAAGAGATTTAAATTTCTTTTGACCTTGAGTAGTTATTTGATATGAAGCTTGTTTCTTAGAAATGCGTATAACTTTAATTTGAATCAAATGCATATAAATATTATGTATATATGTCACAAATAATTCTGCACTATTCTCTTAAATGGATGCCATGAATATATTTTTACTATGATCTTGAATAGGTGACATGACCAACTATAGTGGTGGTGGGGGAGGAGGAGTAGTTACCACTAATCATAAAGGGTACTCATATTAAATGTATTGAACCTTGAATGCTTTATTACAATGTATGTAATTGAGGCATATATACACTATAGATAATTATTTTTGAATCTTTGGTATCTAAAGGCATCCTAACAACATGTTAAATACACATGTTCTTGGCAAGACTAGAAATATAGTAGTCATTGTTGCTAAACCAACTTGGAGAGGTATCACTATATGTACCAAATTATCTTGTGTATGACCATCAAATAATTTGAATACTCTTGATGTATCTTGAAAATATTTCTCTGTGTATCAATCATGACACCATGTATTATTTGGTTGTTGACGTATGTTTTAACAAAGAGTGTATGTTTGTATAAATCAACATAATTGATCTCAATGTCATATAATGTGATTACCAAATGTGGTGTTGATGCCCCTATAGATGTCCCAATAATTTGTCTATTGGATTCCCATTTGTATTAAGAAGATTCACATTATACACATGATGTACTTCTAAATTATTTGTGTTTTATATTAAACCATGATTTGGAAAAAGGATTACTAAATGTTTTCAACTTTGCATTGTCATTTATTATGGTCTAACTTGCTTTGTGGGTGTGATTCACTCAATTTTATTTTCATCAATAATATATTATATCTTATGCATTATTCTGTAACACTTATTTTTATAATTCCCAATATATTTGTGGTAATCATAATATGCATTACTATTGAGTCCCTTAGGTCTAGGCTTGGTCAAATCAAACTTAGATTGAGGAGGTAGAAATATGACATTTTAATCAATTAGGTTATGTAACAAGATATGAGGAGGTTATGATAACCTTATAATTTTTATCCTTGGTGGAGTTTTTAATTGAATCTTGTTCAATGGTTGAGATATTTTTTTAACTATTGATTTTTATTCATTCTTGGTTAGATTTGAATTTATAGTTTGGATTGCTTTGAAAATTGAAATTTGAAGTAGATGGATCATTTGGTACATATTTTATCTTGTTCAATGATATGAGATTGAATTATCTTTCTTTGACTATGTGGAATAGATCATTAAAAGATTTAAATTTATCAAACATGATGGACTCATGGATTGGTGGTAGTAAGCTTTAGGTAAGAGTATCTTGTAATTCATTGTTTTCCATAGGGTTTGTAATTTTATCTAGCATAGTTTTGAACTAAAGCACATATTCATTGATTGGGTCATTATACCCTTGTTTGAGTTTTGAAATTTGGTTATATGATAGCTTTTCACCAATTTTGATATAAAAGTGTGATAAAAATGATCTTCTAATGGGTTGAATGCTTTAACTAATTGATGATGAAGATTATAGAAATATTTTAGATCATAGTCTTTGAGACTTATTGAAAATATTTTGGTTAGTAATTTGTCATTGTATACATAATCCTAGCATGTTGTGTGCAATAATAAAAGATGTTGTTCAAGATCACCTTTACCCTCATAAAGTGGTAGCATAGGAGATAAAAAACTTATTGATAAAGGGTAAGGGGCTATCTCAAGTGCCAAATGATTGTGAATAAAAGAATAAGAGTCCACTGAGTAACTAAATTTAGAGACACCTTGGTCTAATTTTATTATTTAAGTAGATAAGGCTTGAAATTTTTTCTCAAGAGAGGATGCATTAGGAATGGTTATAAGTGGACCTTGTTTATTAATAAAGGGAGGTGCATATTATTATTTTGTATAAATATCATATGAGTTTATTGTAAACAAAATGATGCCCTCATACCTAAGAAGTATGGCACATACAAAACTGAAGATGATGATATAATAATAGTAACAATAATAGTCATAAAAAATTTTGAATTCAAAGCTTGAGTTAATTTTTTTCATCTCATGAAATATATATGAATGCATAAATATTATGTGGATTGACATTAAGATACTCAATGAGTTATTTTTTATTAACTTAATCTTCTTTATCTATATTAACTTTGTCAGTCTTAAAAGTCATGATAATTCCATCAATAGGGTGTGTAATATAATGTATAACCTTATAAATATATAATTATTCTTGTTCCAAAGTCATTATAGACATTAAAAATATTTACCTTGATGGCACTTATATTCCAGGAACAATTTTTCAAGAATTTGAGTTGAGTAAGGCTTGAGATTGCATATTATTCATTTTATCCTTTTTATGGTATTTAGATTTGATTAATATGTATATGTAATGAATCCAAATAACATATTAGAAATTAAGACAAAACATAATATTGAACTAAAAAATATGTAATAAAAATGCATTTATTATTAAGGTGATTTTAGTTTCCAACTTTTTAAATTTTGAAATGAGTAAGGGTAAAACTAGTCAAGGGGTGTCTTCTTTTTAGGCTCTCAGATATACTAATCATAGACATAAATAGTGAACAAAAATTTGAAGGTACTAACTATGTATTATTACACAATATTGTAGCTACACTATCTTGACTCTAGGGTATTTTGAGATTAAATTTATAGGGTTAATCACTTATCGATGAACTACAATAACAAAATGGTTAAAGGCTTCTTATGGATTGAAAAAAAAAAACCCTAAACATTTAATATATACTATGAGGTATGTGTAAACTAAAAAGTGTATATAGTGATGTATAATGGCATGAGTATTGGGTTAGTATCCCTTAAACTATGACTTAGGTAAAATTGATGATTGTTTTGCCTAGAATAATAGATCTTATGAATTTTAAAAATATCAAAACACATTTTCTAGAAAAACAAAGAAAAAACAATGGAAACCATGGATAAAAAATATTTTTGTGTGAAGGAGAGAAGAATTCAATATGAATCCCTAAGGTCAAATATAAATTATCTTTAGTGTCTATAAATCATGAATTATGAAACCGTAGAACAAAGATTGAAAAGGAAAAGTAATGCTTGAAAAAAAGTATGGGTTCACCAATATGTTTTACCATATTTTTTATTAAAAATAAAATGTTTGATGTGATTATAGGTGTAAAACTATATAATATCATAATATTAAATATGTAAAAAAATAAACAATTATGATTTTTACAAATGTTAATATGGAAAAAATCTATTTTAGGAAGCATTAGGAAGAAATGATACTTAAACATATATTCTTGTTGGATCTTTATTATGTATAATACAGAAAATAAACAAAAGAGGTGACTATGCATTCTAAGGATCATGAACAGAAAAATAAATTTCTTCTAGTTAGGTCCACCATAAGTAGGTAACAACATAGGTTGTTTATGTTTGTGAACTGTGCACTTGTCTTAGTTGACCATAAAAATTGATTGGTAGAGATAGATAGATAAAATATAATTGTGATGATGATAGATTAGAGGCATAACATTATAATACTCTTAGACATTATTTTTGTAAGTGGATAATAGTGTAGGTTATCCAATTTAGTGATCTTGGACTTTTCCTAGTTAACTATGATGAAAAGATGATGGTTGTACCTTTTATGATTGAATTTACTAAGTAACCAAAGATATTGCAATTTAGATTATGCCACACATGAATCATTTTGTTTTTTGTTTTGTCTTTTAAAACCTAAGGGAAATTTGATAATTTGTTTGTTTTTTTTAAATGGGGGGGGGGGGGGGGGGGGAATTTAATGGGTTGAGCTGACCTAAATCACCCACTTGATGATTGACCACTGATTACATATCAAATACTCCAATGAGGGAAATCAAGCCTACATATTTTCCCCACATAAATTGATTTTTCAATTATGATATTTAACTATATGTATGCATCTATAAAATGGATTTAATAATTTAAAATTATATCTCTTGACTTGCTTTGGAATGATCCTGACTTAGCATATAATTGTTCCTTGTGAATGATCTTGAAATAGAGAAGAATAGTCAAATTTTATCAATGTACATGAGTATGAATGCTTGAGATAAGTGGATACCAAATGGGAATAATTAAAGACCTTTGATATATATATATATATATATATATATATATATATATATATATAAACCTTTTGATAATTTCACTTATCCAACCTTATGAAAGATGTATTAAGACCAAAAATAATGTTTTCAATTATAAAAACTCATCATTATTTGCATGGGGCATGACTAGCCTAATGCCTAGGGTAGACTTGTATGTAATTATTAGGGACACCTATCCTAAATTTTATATGGTTTGAGGGTGATTTTAAATAAATTGAGCATTTGACATTGAAATTTGTGTGTATTAGTAATGAAAAACAAAGGGTCAATCCCACATATTGATAAAAAGCTTAGATGTACTTCATCATTCTTATTTTAACTTGGATTTTGAGTGATTTATATTTTGATTATGATTGATCCTAGTGATAAGTATGGAAATTGAGAATAATATGGTAGATTTTATAAGTGTATAGATGTATAATAGATAAGTGTCAAGGCCCTTTTGAATGAGACCTTGATTTGTTTATAAATGAGTCTAATCGGGTAATTTATCATTCCACCAAAACATTAGGATTATAGGATAAAATTAAGGATAGTTTTTATTTTATAAAATATCACATACTTGGAGTGAGTTAATTCCAACCAACATAGGTCATTAGTGAGTGGCAATAATAACCATAACTATCTGAATTGACCTATGTACAAGTGAACTTCTCTATGAATTTGCAGATGTAAGTGTATGATATTTAATAGGCTTGAAACATATTTTGAGATTATTATAGGTATATTACAACATAATTAAAGTATTGACTCATAATATGGATAAAAATGTGTGAGGAAAGAAAATTAGGACCTTGTTTGAGGTACTAAAGTCATGTGTGGTAAATGTGTGTCAAGATTGTCATTTTCAAGTACAAAAGACAATATTTTATTATCTATAAGGTGTTGAAAACATATCCCAACACTTTATCATAAGAATCACCAATTCCTAAGTCACACACCCCATGATATTTAAAAATTATTGAAACATGTCTAAAATAATTTCTAGGGAGTCACTAGCACCTAATCCACTCCTTGATCAAGGAAGTAGATAATTATCTCATATTTGATCATAACAGACACTTCTTAAATTTGAAAAATCCATGTAAAAATTTCACCATTTTTAGGTTAGGTATGAATATCTTGTTACTAAAATCACTCATCTCCAAATAACACATTAAAACCATAGTGAAAAGAAAAAATAAATTAGTCATCACATGTTATTATCTAGAACATATGCAATTTACAAAATTGACCCCATATGCTAAAAAATAATGTGTCATGTTATTTTATACACATATGGAAACCTTGAATTTGAAATATATTTTTTTAATTCTTTATTTATATCTTTTTAATTTTAATTTTAATTTTATTTAAATGTTAATTTATTTGTATTATCATCTAGTCATGTTATAATAAAGCATGAAACAGTCCAAATTTTCAATGGGAGGAGATAGTAAACCCATAAAACAAGTTGTATAAACATGAAATTAATAATTAACAAGTGATAATATTTAATATTGACATCCTTACCCTTACTTGGTCTATCCACCATTTTGATAACTTAGAATACATAAGAGGATCTTCCCCCAAAGCACACTATTAATCAATATTTACCCCTATACATAAAAGTATTTTCACACATTAAGGTGGTCAAAGGAGTACTTGTTGATAATATATCTGGAATGAATATTTATAATATATCTTTACTTAATTTAATAGGCATAACAAAAAAATATATAACTCCTTCAAAAATGATCATTTATGGATTTGACAACAATCCATGCCAAATACATGGTAAATTACATTAATTATTACTTGAGGTCCATGCACTCTTGATATTATTTCTCAAGTTATGCCTAATGATTTTCAATCACAACCTTTTATTAGGTAAACCATGTATTCATGATATGAATGTTATCCCCTCTACATTACATGTGTATCTTATATTTAATTATATATATATATATATATATATATATAGAGAGAGAGAGAGAGAGACACACACACACACACACACACACACACACACACACACACACACACACACACACACACACACAATATGTGTGTGTGTGTGTATACATACATACATGTGTCCTTTGGACCAAGATCCTTTAAAATATTGTGAAATGGTCCAACCCATAGAGACTTATATTCAATATATGCAACTCCCTACCATCAAAGTCTCACCATCTACTCCACTTATGAATTTACCATCATATGTACCAGATTTAGATACCTCATTAATCAAATTCCATCAGTATGGTTTTGGACTTAAATAATTACAAAAATATTAATATACCATTGGAAAAGGGTTAGGTAAGCATTCCTAAGGTATTGTTTATACCTTTATTACTCCTATTAATGGAGGGTGTGTAGGCCATGGATATAAGCATAAGTCCACTTCTCATGGACTCACTTAAGCTAATCAACTTTTGAAGTTTATATATCTTATTCATATATGCTTAGATCATAACAAATAAATTAATTATGTTTCTTATATATCATTTTTAGATCTAGATCTCATTGAAAATAAAATATTTCCATAAATATTAACATTATATGAACATTGAAATGATGAGTCTCTCTTGGAATATCTAGGTACATGTGAGGACCTTCCTTCATTCCTTCATAATAAAATGTTTCCTCATGAAAAAAATGCACGTGATTATTTTGGGTAAAGTGATGATTATATATGAAAAATACATTTCAAATGTCCTAATACTATTCCTACTACTCCATATGCATAAGATCGATTAAAGTTACATAATGATGAAATATTTGAGTTTTATTTTTGAATCAAAAACTATATGTGGCTAGTACTACGAGCTACCATGTTAAAATATGATGAAAGCAAATCTATTTGATAAAATTTACATGATTACCCTAAATTATTTGCATGGGCATATAAATATATGCCTAGAGTTGATCTAGAGGTAGTTATGCCTAATATTTCATTATATCTTGATGCTAAACAAGTTAATAAAAAGATAAATAAAAATGAATATAATATTTTTTATTAGTCAAAAGTGAATTCAAATGACTTTTGTATGATGTATTTAGTTATCCTATGGACTACTCCAAATGGGTTTATAATATAGTACCAATAAAAAAACCTAATGGATGTATTTGATGTTGTATAGATTACTAAGATTTAAATAAATATTGTCTTAAATATGATTTTACATTCTCAAACATTGATATGATTATGGATTCTATAAAAGGATATGAAATGTTATCATTTATGGATGGTTTTTAGGGATATAACAAAATCAAAACCAATCTTGTAGATCAGGAGAAGACATTATTTATCACACCATGGGGAACATTTTTTTATATTTCCATGGAATTTAGATTAAAAAATGAAGGAAAAACTTATAAATAAGCCATGACTCATATTTTTTAGGATTACATACATAAAATAATTGAATATTATTTGGATGATTTATTATCAAAATCCAAGCATTGATAAGATTGTGTTATCACTTTATAATAAATATTTAAAAGAATGAGGAAATACAATGTGCATTAAACTCAAAAAGTGTATTTTTAGAGTATATTATAGAAAATTATTTGGTTTTATCATCTCATAAATAGGAATTTAAGTAAACCCTAAGAAATTCAAAGATATACTTGGTATGTCAGTACCAACTAAATTTTGGTAACTTCAATGTTTACAAGGCCATATTTAAACTATACAACTCTTCATGGCTCAATTATTAGATAAAACATAATATTTTACAAGGCTACTTAATAAGTATATAAAAATTAATTGGGATGACTCATGTCAACAAGGTTTTAAATTAATTAAATATTATATTCTCAATTATCCTATTCTTATGTCTCCCATTCTAGATAAACTTATCATTGATCAAGATTTAGGGGCTTTGATTTCACAATACAATGGTGATCATCATGAAAATGGTATTTATTACATTAGTTACACACTTATTTAGTATGATAAACAATATAATGCTATTGAAAAACTATGTTTAGCTCTTGTTTTCACCACACAAAAATAATGACATTATTTACTTCATAATGAAACTCATGTAACTACTAAATTTGATCCACTTAAATATCTCATGTCAAATTCACATCTAAAAAAGTGAGTAATGCTTATTACTAAATTCAAGATTCATTTTATCTCACAAAAATATATTAAATGAAAAATAATTATAGATTAACTAGCATTTACCCCATTTCATGACCCATTACCCATTATTGTTAAATTTTAAGATGAATTCAAATCTTATAATATGGCCACCTATATGTGGACCATGAATTTTAATGGATAAATATACTACAAGTACTAGTGCTTGGATTGTGTTTTCCCTTGTAAGGTGACCACATTCTCTTCACTTTTCATTTGGGGTTTTCTTGTACAAATAATATAGTAGATTATTAAGATTTAATACTTGAATTACTAATCAAACAAAAATTACATATAAAATATATAAAAGTATATGGAAACTCACAGTTATTTATAAATATATATATAAATGTTTATCAAAGTAAATAAGATAAATTAGTCTATTATAAAGACATGATCTAATGTATCATATTACACTTATCTTATTTATCCTTTGAGATTATTCCATAAAGATAATCAACATTTTGATGCCATGGATTCCTTAACATCTTTAATCCCCATTAATATACATGATGATCATGTAATATTTATAATCCAGAATTTATGTAATCCTTTCATTGATATGGATATTATCAATGCACTAGATGTTTTGTTAGTCACAGGAAGTGTGGCTAACCCTGAGTGGTTCACCAATATACAATTACCTTTATAATGCTAATTTTCCTAAAAATGTTACACAAGAGGATATATATCACTTATAGTGTCAAACCATAAGTTATGTACTCATTTGTGGATCCATTTTAAATTTTTCCTTTTAGGGTTAACTAATATAATGTCTAAATATAGTTGAAGCTAAAATGACTATACTTGAAGTTCAAGATACAAATGTGGAGGCCACTTTAGTGGTAAAACTATGTATTTTAAGATCTTACATGAAGGATATTATTGTACAACAATGGAATAAAAATGCCATATCTATGTTAAATTATGCTTCTGATGTCAAGGACAAAATAACTTAAATAATGGTCAATCATATGCACTATAACCTATTATGTCTCCATGGTTTTTCTCACTTTGGGGCTTTGACTTAATTAGAAAAATAAATCTTAAATATTTATAAGGTATAAATTTATTATTACAACTATTGAATATTTTACTAAATGGGTGGAATAAATACCACTCCAATTCACAATAGGTGAGAACATTTAGAATTTATAACTGACCCATATTATCGCATGATTAAAATCAACTTTTACCATTATAATAGATAATATCTCATATCTCAAGAATAAAATAGTCAAAATATTTTGTGTTAAATTCAAAATCCATTAGAATTTCTCTATCCCATACTATCCATAGGGAAATGGCCAAGTAGAGGCAACTAATAAGAAAATCAATAAATTCTCAAGTAAGACTATTAAAAATCATATGATATATTATAAAAATCAAATAATTTATGATTTATATGCATATTAGACAAGTGTATGCACACCTTTAGATGTTAAATCTAGATTTTATATGATAAACTAGTCTTTTACACTTGGAAAATATCACTCATGTCTCAACCCTTAAGTTCAAGACCTTCCCAATGATGAAAGGATCACATTCACCAACTCATTATGCCTAAATTTATTATTTTATATTCCAACCCTAATATTATAATTACCTAGATCACCTGTAGCCCACAATATGTTTAAAACCTAATATATCCTTCACTGTTAGTTATAGATCTTCAAACTTTTCCGTATTCTTTTGGACACTACCGTCCAGATTAGGACACTAGTATGTGACCTAAAAAATATTAAAATTTGAAAATATTTAAACATGTATGAGTTTTTCTATGGTTTTGTTTTTACCCTCCCATAAGATGATTTAAAAATATTTTGTATAAATATAAGCCAAAGACCATTCATTATAATCAGTAAATATCAAGTATTTTTCAAGAACACATCTATCTAAAGGTACCTCTCAAGCTTGTAAAACTTCCCTATTCTTACTTATTTCCATATCAATCATAAGATAAATATTATAAAAATGAAGAATCCAAAGAGCATCCCATGAGTAGTATTTACCAAGTTACAATATAGATCACTACATGTACTCACATATAGGATATTGAAAAAATGTTCACAAATAATCCCATAGAAGGTGAAAAAATACATCAGTTTTGAGGACCTCTTCAAAGTATTAGATATGTAGTATACACTCGCTAACATAAGAGTATTTGATGTTATCTTGGATTCACTTGATCTCACTAACCCTTGTTTTTCAAGGTGTCATGACCTAATTAGAGGACCTAAGGTTTTGAGATAGATATTAATATCTTAAACATGTACACATGATCTAAACAAACAATATACAAGGTAATAAGGAACCCTAATCGGTGCACATGGATTTTATAAAAAAGAAGATATGTTTCACTATAGATAGAATCATCTATTTTAGTATGGAATTATATAAACTAGTGTCCCTAGTTTGATGGTAGTGTCCAAGCTAATAAAGAGATAATTTATAGTTCTGATGAATCACAACTGAGCATCATACTAATTGTTTCTACACATGCACATTTAATATCTACTTGTGAATAATTTAATAAGATATGTATTATTATTTATTCATGTTTAAGTAATGAAATTACTATTTTTTCATTTTAATTTATATATTTAACATATTTTTATAATTCAACATTGCATCATAATATATTGTGAATCTAAATTATTTAATTGGCCTACTTTTTAGAATAGTCTTCTCTTTAGTTGATTGGGATATTCTATTTTAACTCTTTACAAAAAGGGTTAAAAATTTAGTGAACTCAATGTGAAAAATTTAATGGAAAATAGATATCTTTAAGATATCTTCAAACAAATTTTTATTTCCCCATTACATGATTCTATTCTCTTATAAGTTTATATCTTTTGATGAATTATGTCACATTGCTTAAGACTAAGAAATGAAATTAATTTCATTGAATAAGTTTAGGTATGTCACCAATAAATTGAATACATCCTATACTAAATTTCATATCAAAATAAGCTAAAAGGTAAACCCCATAGAGCCTAAAAAGGAAGAAACACAATAGTGAATACAACATCACAACAACTTAATTATATTATCTTATCCAATCCACCTAAGATTAAATTTACACAATTACTCGAGTCTCTAGTTTCACTCCTTAATAATCTAGTAGAGTGTCATCTCATATCTATCCCTCTTCCATTTGAGATTGATGTGAGTTAGCCTTTATTAAAAGGATATGATGCAAATGTTTATTATGACTGTCACCAATGTGCTAGGAATTCCATGAATAGATTTTTATAATTAAAGCATAATATACAAGACATCATCAATGGAAAATAATTTACATATGATTATTCTCAAAAGGATTTAGTGTCATAACATGGAAACCATTGATACCGTAATATATTCAAAAATCCATTACAGGATCATTCTAAGGAAACACCAAAAGTGAAAATGGCATAAAATGAAATCCTCTACCACATTATGGTCACCCATTTGATGATAGTGGAATTATGAATGATGAATCAAATATACACTCATTTTTATTAGATCATATATTGATCATCACTCTATACATAGTTTTATGGATAATAATTTTTATAGTGAGAATGTGTGTAACATGAAATTACTCACACATCTAGGATATACAGATGATAATTTATACCCTTTGAACAAGAAGGTCCAAGCATTCAATGGGAAAGCACAAGATGTTTTTTATGAGATTGATTACATTTACAAGTTGGTCAAGAACATGTAACCATAAAATATTTATAATAACACATAATGAGAGTCTTTGATATGTTATTGGGATGACATTAGATTCATAATCTTTGTTCAATTTACTCCACAATGCATAAATGTCTCATGTATATTCATGGAAATAGGGTTATCATAGTTTTAAGGATTTGGTATGATCATTTGCTAAAACAAGGGACCTTTATGCCAAGATAGTGAATCATACAACATATTAAGATTATTTCTGAATGAAAGGGTATGAAAAAGGTAATCTAATTTCCTAGGTGATTGATACTTGATAGGTCATTACATCAGAGATACATAGTGGACTCCATGAACTCCTCATAAATACCTACATGACTTAGCCAATTATTGAGATTAAATCAACATGTTTAAGAGAGGGTAAAAATACCCAAAATTACACTGAATAAGTCATAGAACACTAAATAATGGGTTATATGAACAATTCTATTACCACTTCACAACCATAGAGTTCTATGAGGTAAACACAAAGTATCACAGATTATACAGCTCTAGATTTGATACATAAATATGATCCATGATAACATAACCATTAATTTATACCATATTCTCAATATATAGCATCCCTTATATGGGGTCATTGGATAGACCTTGATTTCAGAAAAAAATGAAAAAAATAAAAAAATATAAAAAATATAAAAACATTCAAATAAATCAAAAATACTTAGCATTTACATGTTTATTAGATTTTTTATATGTTGTTTACTTCATGTTAGTATATATAATATCATTTCCTTTATGTAAAAACATGTTTCATAAGTACTTGAGTGTGATACAAGTATACATTAGATACATGATACATGAGCATGTGGATGTTTCACCTTTCCTCTTCCTGTGTGATACACTATGTTGGCTACATCTGATTTCTATTGATCACAATTGCTATAGGTTATTTTTTATGATAATTTTTCATTATCATGTTGAGCTTATATGATAATTCTTATACATTCCTATACTCATGTTTACATCTTATATAGTGTACTTGATATGTTATACTTCATAACATTTTGATAACATGTGTATGTAGGGACTAGTATGATATGCTTATGCTAGTTACTTATATATTTCATTTATTCATATTTTCATATGGCTTACTTGAGTGTAATTATTTTTTTATACCTTGTATTGATTATGGAACATTTGATCATGTTCATTATTTTTTGTTCACAATGCTCTAAGTGTTGATTGTTTATTTAGTGTGTGGAATTTGAACTTGTCCTCTATTTTGAGTGTGTGGATTTTTAACATGCCTCTTGTTTTCGGTCTCTTTAGATCCATTTTGTGTGACATTGAGTTCTCTTGTTTGTGTGATTGATTATTTATTGAGCTTATGGTTGTTACTTCTAGACGTTTCCATGATCCATATCATGCATCTTAGGTCTTTTTATGTTTGGATACTATGAGATTTATTGATGCATATACTTGTACATGATACCAATATATGATTCTTTACTAATTTATTGATACATATATACCATGGTTGTATTATCCTTTTGAGATTAGGTTATTGTCTCATGCATTCCCATCACCTCAACATTTGGTTGGGTGGGGGGGGGGGGTGGCGAGCATACCAGTGGGGGCATGTCATAGAGAAATGAATCCACATACATATAGTTTTTAACATCAAAAAAAATTTGTTGCAATTTACATGATTTAGATATACAATTGGATCATATTATTATGCATTTGAAACTAATTTTCATAGATTTAGGATACAATTTTTTAGATTTATGTTAAATATTACACATATTTTACATAGTAGAGGTTACATTTTGATATAAACTTCATCTTGAGACACACACACACACACACACACACACACACACACACACACACACACACACACACACACACACACACACACACACACACACACACACACACACACACACACACACACACACACTTAATTTTAGATTATATACACATTTATGCACTAAAATTACCAAGACACATCAATTAATATTTTATATGTTATGGTAGTTTGTCTCCCTTGAGTAGTGTAATCAAGATTCAATGCAATGAATGTATTTGGAACTAATTTGATTTTATATGTTGATATGTTTTCACCATTTGACCTAGATGATATTTGTTAGATTATGTATACACTTGAGCTATGTGATTGAGATTTAGTTTAGATGATGATGTTGGCATAACTCACCTTTTCATTAGATTTAGGGCATAATCACCCTCCAATTATCCTCTTCACATATCCAAGGTTTGGTTATGAACCCCTCT
>JARHVA010007709.1:535000-621672 GCA_037957365.1 Torreya grandis | reverse complement strand
AACCAGCTCCTTTATATCAATATGTGCCAAGGAGGAATTACACTCCATACAATGGTAATCAAGCTTAATTACCTAAACCTCAAAAAAAATTAGTGATTGAAGCTCCTCCATCTATGACTACCCCTATCAATGAGGATTTTGGGCCTTAAGACATAAATTAACATGATGGTGCAAAAAACAACTAGAAGATCTAGGTCTTTCAAAACTAGAAGTTTAAAAAAAAACTAATGGTGACTCTAAAATTAGGTAATTTGAATATGTTTTTGGTTATGATTAATATGATGATGTAATATAAAATATGGAAAATCATTCCTTTTCCATTATCATGAGATCACAAAATTAGAAAGAGGAAACTAAGAAATGAAAATAAGTTGAGAATCCTAACAAATAGAGAAGGCAAAGAGTAAGAGTGCCCCCAAAATTCCTCCCACAAAGATAGTTTGTAGCAAAGGTTATCCTTTATTTTAACTAGACCAAGGAAAATTATCAAGAAGGGAAGGTAAGAACCTCATCATTATCTCATATTGTAGATACAAAAGCTCAGTTCCTTACCCAAAAATGATCAAAAATATATCTTAAATTATTAAAAATTATATAGTTTCAACCTCTTCTAGTTACCCATATTTGACATAATTGATCATGTAAACAAAAATAAAATTTATGTCTCAAACTAAATATACAAATTTAAATCCAAATCAGCTTGATAGGTTGTTCAAGTTTATTGGAGGAGACATTCCTAGTACCTTTGGGTCTACACCCAAGTTCATCCTTACAACCTCAAATACCTTAAATTTCTAAAATGTCATAGTTACCTCTCCTTCAATCATACGAAAAGTATAACCCTTCTATGTGTCCCTTTCAATTGGAGGTTACAAGCCTAGTAATTGTATTATAGATTATGGATCCTCTATAATGTGATGCCCACTAAGGTTGCTAAATCACTAGGACTTTCATGTACAAAAACTTTTGGTAAATGTTTCTCTATATAGTTTCAACCTCTTCTAGTTACCCATATTTGGCATAATTGATCATGTAAACAAAAATAAAATTTATGTCTCAAACTAAATACACAAATTTAAATCCAAATCAGCTTGATAGGTTGTTCAAGTTTATTGGAGGAGACATTCCTAGTACCTTTGGGTCTACACCCAAGTTTATCCTTACAACCTCAAATACCTTAAATTTCTAAAATGTAATAGTTACCTCTCCTTCAATCATATGAAAAGTATAACCCTTCTATGTGTCCCTTTTAATTGGAGGTTACAAGCCTAGTAATTGTATTATAGATTATGGATCCTCTAATAATGTGATGCCCACTAAGGTTGCTAAATCACTAAGACTTTCATGTACAAAAACTTTTGGTAAATTTTTCTCTATGGAAACCAAATAAGTACCTTTGGTCAAATAGATTAAATATTATCAATTATTTATGGCTGCTCATCCTCAAAAGAGAGTCAAAATGACTATTTTGTTAACAAACACTCCTATAATTTATGATTAAGTAGGATTTTTTGTAAACTTGGGAGGTGGAATAAAAATGGATTAGTCTCAGACTATGATTATCATGAAAGGGGTCAAACAAAAACTAGAACCTAAGATTAAAACAAAGTACATGGTAAAATAATTATATGATCCTTACACTAATATTTTATATGAAGATGTAGGCTTAGGAAACTATATGATGATGTTTGAAGATGATATAGACCCAAATATCCCCAATCTCATTGAAGGTGATATTAATTACATACAGACATTGGAGGTTGATGCATGTTGTTCCTCTACTAGCATAGGCACTTGAGTTGTTTTAGTATCACCTAATAATGAGTTATTTCTTTTTTCCTATAAGTTATAATTTTAATACACAAACAACTTAGAAAAATATGAATCCATTCTTACGGATTTTTAAGTTGCATAGGAGATGGATATAGTAAATAAAAGGGCTTGTGGTGATGTTAAAATAATTTTCAAACAAGTATGAAATTAGTATCAAGTGACAAATGACCATTTGAGACACTATCAGATTAGGGTATGAGACTGCATTAAATTTTTCATAGCCTTATATATAGATACAATAACTAGATAAGATGATTCTAGAGATGATGCCTTAGTTTTATCCACCTCTTTGTTGATTCCTCACATGGGGGTCATTAAGAATAGATACACCATATAACGTATTTATCAACAAAGTATAATTAATAATTCATAGAATTGGAAAGTGTTTAATAATTATGTATATATCATAAGTTTTATTTTAAATTATAGCTTTATAAACTTGTACTTCAAAGGGGCCTCTTCAGTGTAAATAAAACATCACTCTCAAGCCATTAAAAAAAGGTTGAACTTAAAGATGAAGTTTGGACTGGAAGTGAAAATTATGCATAAATCATAGATGTAAAAGAGGATGATGGAGCTATCCAACTCATGGAAAATAATATTCCAAAAGGTCTAGTCTCACTTCAATAATTGTTTGATAAACATAATAGGTACATCAAGAATAATATACAGGGAGAACCAAAAGGATCAAATTATTGTGAAAAAGTAAACATTAGTACAAAATAACTGAGATATTTGAACATTGGGAAAATGTTTTTTTTGAAGAATAAAGATAGATGTTTATGAATATTTTCAAGTTGTATAGGGATATGTTTTCTTGTATTTATTCCAACTTGAATTAATTTAGACTTAAAGAGATGAGGCATAACATCTCATTAAAATATGGTGTTAAACCTTTGAATAAAAATCAAGGAAATTATAATCCCAAGATTGTTGGTACAATTTATAAATAAGTGAAAAAACTATTAGATGTAAGGGAAAAAAACTGACCATCACTCTACCTAGGTATAAAATATTTTACTTGTGAGTAAGAAAAGTGGATAAATCATGATCTATGTTAATTTCCATAAATTGAATCGTGAATCTCTCAAAGATAATTATCCATTTCCTATAATAGATCAAGTTTTACAAGTAGTAACTAGGTCCAAAATTATGTCCATGTTTGATGGTTTCTCTTGATACAATCAAGTAGAAGTAGTGCCTAAATATTAACACAAGATTGCCTTCACAACTCTCTGGGGTACTTTGCATTACATGTGGATGTTATTTAGACTCATTAATGTCAATGTCATATTTCATATGGTTATGGATCTAGCTTAAATCAAGAATCTGATTATGATCACCTCAAAATGGTTTTTAAATGGTGTTAGGATCATGGAATTTCACTAAATCCTAAGAATTATATATTTACAATCACTGAAATAATACTTTTGGGTGATATAGTTCTAAATAAAGGAATTAGGATTGATCCTAGAGGGGTGAAAGCATTTGAGTGGATATTTATTCATAATAGTAAGTTTATGGAACACTCTTTTGGGAAGTTGAATTTATTACAAAGATTTTAATTTTATTTTGCTAAACTTACAAGACACATTGCTCAAATGATGCAAGGTAATTTGAATTTCAAATAGAGTAATGATGAAAAGAAATCTTTTGATGAAATTAAAAATTCTAACGCTAATATTCTTGTGCTAGTATGCCTGAACTTAAAAAAGACTTCATTGTGTATAGTTACTCTTATAAATATATAGTATCAACCGTTTTGGTAAAAAATAATGAAGAGGGAATGTTTTGATAGATTAACATTATTTATAGCATTGATATATGAATATTGTAATACACAATCTCTATACTATATACTAATAATATTCATTATGCTTATGTTTTTTTTATGTTTTCATGTTCCTTATCATGCACATGTATTAGGGAAAAATAGGGGAAAAACTATTTTCCTCGCACATGCTCCTAATTGCTATATCTTTGTGCACTATGACTCATTTTAATTATAATTAAATGATATAATATTTATGATTTTCATATTCCATGTTTTAATTATTTCTTATAATTTGATACAACATGGTGTAATTTTATTTTATTCTAGCATGTTTAAATATTATATATCTACACATTGTGTTATTTGATGATATGATTGCTATATTTCAAAGACACATAAAATTTACTGTGAGATGTGAGATTCACATGTTCACCCCAAATATTAAGAGGTGGCATATATTACTTATTACATTTTATGGTCATTAATTCTGTAATGGTATAAAATACCTAAGGGACTTCCACTGCATACCTGAACAAGTGGGCATCTCATTCAACACATTTTTAGGGCCATGCTTTCTTCAATGTCATGATAGACCCAACAAAGTAATTTTTATGCATATCAAGTAAAAATGGGCATGTGACCAATCATACTCGATGTATTCATGACTCAAATTAATTTTTCAAATGTGGGGGGCCATTGGCTAACAATACACGGATTTCAAATCCACTTCACATTCTACTTCCTTTGAAAATATTACAGACCCATAGAATTTCAACTACATACCATAAACAAATTAGGTATTTAATTAACAAATAAATTTTTATTTATCATTTCATTTTTCCATTCACATGCATGTTTGTTGATTAAATGTATGTTTTTACAATTTCTAAAACTTAATTTCTGGGCACTTAGAGACTCAAATTTGTAACATCATTTATATATTTTTTAAATGTTCTAATTTAAAATGTGTACCCACACCACCCACTTTGTTATTAATCATGTGCAAAAATTGTGTCAAATTTTTAACACTTAAAAGAGGCTCATTGGTAATTACTTCACACTATTTTAAATTTTTATGTAATTTTTCTATGCATGGGTGAATGGTCCAAATTTAGCATTATTTAAATATAATAATGGAATTTGAGGCTTTAAATAACCTTTATTCACCTCCATTTAACCCCCAAAATCACTTTATGTGCATCATAATTTGTGACTTAGACTGTCCATAAGGTTTTGACATGTGTTAAGATCATCTATATGACCTATCATGGTTAATTAGACAGTATTATAACTAGGTTTTCCCATTTGCATTTCCTTCCTTTCTTATTTATAGAATTTGGAGGCTAAGCATGTGTTTTGATTTTTCCAAAAACTAGCTTTAACTATCTATAAATAGATAAGAGATTGATTCAATTCATCATCATACACATTCTTGGAAAAAATCATTTATTTTACATTATTGATCCATACTCCTAACTCTAGGAACATTTAAGTGGTTTGATAAATCAAAATGGAAAATAATAACTCTATCCCATGTATAATCCAAAATAAAAACCTCCTAATTGTAGTTTTTCATCACTTGTTCAAGGCAACAACACAAGGACAACTCATCCACACTTTGTGACTCTCATTTTAGAGATCTAGAATTCAAATACGGGAAGTTGGGACATGGGGAAGTATATCAAAAATAATGAACATGACTAAAGGATCATCTCACATGTTATAGGGATTAACTAGGATCATTCATATGGTCATGCCTTTTCTCATTTTGTGCCCAAATACACAAGAACAAGCTCTAAATTATGACATGGGTTCATAAATGGCCAAAAACACTTATTCATTTAAGTGATAGTATTATCAAGAGCTAAGGACCCCTACCTTCTATGTCTACCTTCTATGTTTAATTGTGAAATTTATTAGGCATTTTTTACTTCATTTTTACATACTTTTATAATGCTTAATATTAGGTTGGTATATTTGTATGAATAAATTAGGAAAGGTGGTATTTGAGATAATTAGTATCTCCTAAAAATTCAACACCATAATTCTTTGCAAAATCTTTTTTTTAACGTTTATTTCCATGATTCTAGCAAAGCATTTTATTTATAGCATTGACATTTTAAAACTTAGAAATTTAAATTATAGAAAGGAAAGAAATATCAGTAAGGTTATCTTCTAATTAAGATATAGATTTAAAAAAATATGATGATTTTTTGTTAAATAAAAACATGGGTTTTTTTACTTTGTTCCATTTTGTAGATTAAATTTGGAATCTTTAAATATAAAATATGAGGAATAATTAAGAATAAGAATAGGGAATGATACATAAATGGGAATATTTTAGGTTTGATCTATTTTCCTTTTCTAAATGCATAAAAATTGTTAAAAATAAATTCAACCCCTTTCATTAGCTCTATGCACACAATCACTACTAATAAAATTATATCCAACCATTGTAAATATACAATCAACCCCTTTAAAACAAAAATGAAAAATTAGAATGAGTGAGTGAGATTGAAAAATTTAATAAACAAGTTAAATAAGGTTTAAAAGTTCATTTAGGTGTTATAAGACATAAGTGGAATTTTGATGTTTGTTTTTCCTTTTTTGTTTCCTAGTTGTAGTCGCATGTCTTGAACCTAGATTTTTTGATTCATTGAATCTAGTTTCCAAACTTTCCAACCTTGCCTTATACTTGGATTCATGGTTATTCACATGTAAATTCCTTAGTATCATAGTCTTAATTACCATGAGATAGGTACAAGTATTGGTATAGGAGACAGGGCACATATGAGTATGCCCATTTTTATAAAAATAGGAGACAGATATTCAAAGACACCAAAATATATATATATATATATATATATATATATATATATATATATAATATATATATATATATATATATATATATATGTGGGGAAAAAATTATACACCATGCATAAAAAACTTTAAAAATACATAGATTTCATAGAATAATTAAAATTTTAAATCACATAAATAGAATTGGGTTTGGATTAGGGTAGTAGTGATAGGGGATAATTTCACCTATTTTTAATCATTTTTTCATATTATTTTCCATTTTTAAAAGGAGAATTCAACACAAATAAAGAGAATTCACAAGATATGTATGAAGACTCTTAAAAAAGTCTCTCTATATCAAGATATGTCTTGGTACCAGTCTCTTGTAATGAATACATGTCTATGTCTCTGAGACATGTCTCAGGTGCCTAGAGATGCATTCACTAGCAACACTACTCATAACATTATTTAATATTTTTAATCTATGGATGATGTTAAAATTTTGTGAAGGTAGTTATTTTAATGATAAAATCCTCTATTTTAATTAATAATAATAACAACTCCAATAATTCCCTAAAGGCCATATGGGATGAAAGTATAATAGATTGAATGGGATATCATGTCATCACATGCACAAAATATTTATATCAAGGGATGGAATTTAAAAATTATGATCCACCATCATGAACATATGAGGTGGTTTAATTTTTATAGGACAAAAATGGTGGGCATCCCAAGCCTTATTCACATTATTCAAACATATTCTCTCTAGAACCATCCTTCCATTTATCTCAACTCTACTATCACTATGCTAATGGGGGGAGATAAAGAATAGCTAGAGCCTATCTCATGTGTGGGGATAGAAGAAGGATTGGAAACATCTTAGGCATGAGGGTCTCATAGATCTTATGGTGTGAATTATATATCATGACACTAGCATGGCCTAGGATTTTATCATTATATGGAACAAGTGCACAATGATAATTTAGGGCATAAAGATCACATTCTCAAAGGACTTCATAGAGGATGCCACTAGTATGTCCTGTGAGGGGACAAAGGCCTTCAAGAATCATACCAAGAAGCAAGATCTCATTCAACACTTCTTTTTTCATGAATGAGTTCATGAAAATTGACAAGAAGGGTTTCCTCTATGCAGACCTTCCAAGACATTGGCTAAAAATATATCTCTAGGTAATGAGATACATGACCTTAGAGGGTAAATATACATTGATGTTTTCTCATTATTTTATATTATTAAACCATTTTGTAGGTTATAAGATAAACCTACTATTCTACCTACTAAATTCACTAAAATTTACTACCTTAACCCACCAAGTCAATTAGTCCAACCCCATTCTACATCAGGGGCTTATTCTGTACTTGTCAAGCATGATCAAACTTTGTAAGGGAGGGAGATCCCCTAGGGGATCCTTCACCGAGGAGGACTCTCAATAGGACTCCCTAGAAGATGACCCTACCTTGGGGTCCTACTACCCATTTTTGATCACTCCCCAAGCCATTATATCAAAAACCTATATCGAAGACCTTCCTTTTAATCTCTTTATCCCTAAACCCAAGTCGATTTTCCTACACAAGGGAAATTCCATAGAGGCTATTGAAAAGTGTAAGTTCTTATTATTTGAGGAGATGAAAAATAAAGAGCTACTAGAAAATTTCAACAATAGGGTGCAAGAGGTTGGGCTTACTCTTTCTATCCTTGTACAAGAGTAGAATGCCCTACATAGGTAGGTTGACTTGAATGTGCAGTCCTTTATCCAATCCACTAAGATAAATTGAACCCCTATCAAATAGTTGTTGAATATTACAAACCCCCCTCCCACAGGTTCCCCCAAATTAACCCCAATTAAGAAGACACCCCTAAAAGTTCAAGGCCAAAAGAGGCCATGCATGATTCTCCAAGGTGATGGACCAGAAGGTCTTAGAAATCATACAAGGGAAAAGGTCTCTAAGATCAAGCAAGATATTCTAGAGAAGACTTCTAAGGAAGAGAAGGAAACATTAGAGGGACCCCCTCCTGATATTTTATGTTATTTTTTTTTTATCTACTTTTGATATGTTACAATTAGTGTTTGATGTTTTTGTTGTTTAGCCATGATCTAGTCTACTACTCTTTTTGTATAATACTTTCATGGTTTCTAGATCCTTATAAAACCAATTTATTTACCCAACCAAATAAAAATAGCAATAACAACTCCAATGATACATTACATAATGACTTTAAAACTTAAATTATATTTTTTACATTTGTATAATGGTTTTTGATAGATCATACAGACCATCATTTTGGTTAAAAGGATTTTAAAATTCATCACCATCATCACCATCAAAAAAGTTTGGAATTGGTTTGATAATTAAGTTTGGATGACAATAATGATTAAAATAATTGGTGTAAAGGATGAAGCGCATACTACTATATTGGTCATGGAAGTAGTTGGATCTCCCATAGGTGTACATGTTGGAGATGTGTTGTATTTTTTTTCTTCCTATTATGAGGGGGAGGTATTTTGCCTTGGATAATTAACTAGGAGTCAATAAACCATCTGATATATATGTTATTAAGAGTAATGGTTGTTCATTATTACATAAACTTGTTTAAATTAAACTAAAATTTAAAAAAATATGATTACTTTTCATTCACTTACATCATGCGAGAGTAAGAATAATGATATTTTTGGAATGAATTATAATTTAAATCATCAATGGGTTATACTTTTCTCCTATTGGAAAAATACTATAACGTATTCAATTATAATATATAATTTTAAATGATCTTACTTGTGATATGAAGCTTCTCTCATCATGTGAGTAAATGGCACATTTTTCATGCTATATTGAAATAAATTGTTAGTGGGTCTTTCATCACATCAACTTAAAGGTCAAGATGCCCTTTCATTTTAAGCATTATCCGTTAGGCTATGATACAAGTTTATGGAAATCTTTGTCAAGACTAAAATATATGCATTAAAACCATAGTTAAATTTTTGTTTATAAAATAAAATAAAAATAAAATGGAGAAAAGAGTTAGAAGAGCAATTTGAATTGTCTTAATATCATCTAACAATAAACATATAACTAACTCAATGAAACAACTCAATTTATTGTCAAAACAACATAATCCAAATTGAATTAGAAATGGTACAACATAATATTAGGTTTCCAAATTTTAAATTATTTGAAAATAAAAAGCTCAAATGTTCATTCAATACTTATTCAACATTCACCCAACAACAAATCTCATAAAAAAATAACCTAAACTCAAATTTAATACAAGATAAAAATAATACAATCCAAATCAAAAAAATGTATGCCCAAATTACTTTGGTTTAAATACTAAATGATGTAGATACACAAACTAAATATAAATCCCAAATCACCTCAATTTTAATATTAAACATGAATTAAATTCTGAAATTACATTACCATAAAAATTAAATCTTTATTTTACAAAGCATAATGGTTGAAATAAAAAAAATACAACAATTTGTTTCCTCCTTTGTTTTCCTAAATCTAACCCCCATGTCTCTATTTTTACAATATATAAATATATTTTCATCAATGAAATGATAACCATTTCAAGTATCTGAGTAATTGAAATAACATTGAGTTAGATCATATTAAAAAAAAAAACAATTAAAGATCGGTTTTTGCTTTATACTCAATTTTACTCTTGTTTAACGCATTGGAGTAGGAACATATAAGTAGCGTATGCTATATCAATTAAAATTGGATTCACCAGCATATTTTTTGTAACCACATGTGTATTATAAACACCTGAGCTAACTTGATACATTTATTCTCTTCATATAAATATCAAGTAGCTCATTTCATAGTGTAATTAGTTGATCTTTTAACTTAGGGACCTATAAAAACTCAAGAGATTATCCAGTGTGATTGGGTTATTCATAGTTTGTCTTTGAATTATAAATAACTATGAAATAACAAAAAATATTGAGTTAAAGGATATTGACATCATATTAAGGCTTAAAATTGTTAGTATTGATATCATTTAATCTTAAATACTTCACAAAAAATTATCTTAAAGTTACATGTAAATACCCTAGATTTTTTATTAAAAAAAGAGATAACATGAAGTGAAGCCACATGGAAGCATCTCATTGAAAAATACACAATGAGAAGTAACCCAAGATTCAAAATGATTCATGAAAGGATATTACTACATGTACCATAATCTCATTGTAGGAAGGCACAAAAAATTGGATTAAACACTAAGGAAAAACAAAAAAATATATCCTTCCATGAGATGAGTCATGAGATTGTGACACCTAGTGAAACATCATTTCATGAAGTATACATCACCCTCAAGTGATTTTTTTCACAGTCTCATCTATTTTTAAAATGTCCAACTTTATATATATCATGGGTATTCCCATTATAATTTTCTCCTTGTTGTCACATGTCTCAATCATTAGAAACTCTTTCCATCTAAATCATAACAAACTACAAATAATTTCTTTAGCATCCCACATAAATTTTCTCTAGTTTTAGACCCTTTACTACATTTTGGATGTCATAGGTACAACATGTACCTCAAATATATATCTAAACTATACAACCTTTTGAGAAGGATTTAAGAGGCGAGTTTCACATTATATGACCATCATAACTTCTCTCCTGCACATACCTAAACATTGAATTCCTCTAGACTATGCATACCATAACCTTAGATGCTCATAAGAGATTTTTATGTGCTACTAAGTCTTCAAAAATGAAATATAAGCATATGGGTTATGATCCCATCTCTACTTTTGAGACTGACATTCTAGAGATCAAAGATTCAAACATTGGTCACATCAACTTAGAGTATTTTTGAAACAAAATGTAATAAGGTAAATATTCAGCCATTAGTTAATGCATTTATGATAGCGAACTCCCATAAATTATTACTTTACCAAGTTTATTACAATGTAATAATCTAGTATTTATATGTACAAAATGTTATAATATATATAATAGGGAAGTCAGGACTATTGAATATGTGTTGATGGTTAAACATGATGGTCACTCTCTCAATATCAAATAACTAAAAATGTCTCAACATGGTAAATCAAATGTAGGTGAAGAAAAATAAAATTTCCCTCAAAGATCCAAAAATCCCTTTATAGATTAGATTTTTACAAGGATACATCTAATATGCCTACTCTACATAAAAAAGTAATGGGGAATCAAACCACAGAAGAGTTCCATGAATGGATGTGTTATCTATTCAAACTTGCACCCTTGTGAAGGTTGTTTCAAGCCTTCATAGGCTGGAGTAACATGGAGACAATGTTAGGTTGTGGGTGGAATAATAGGTGTATTGGATCTCTATATTATAAGGGCTATTTCCCCTTGATGTATTAGTTAGGCTCTTTACAATACACTGCTAGCTTGTAAGGAAAAAAAAAGGAAGATAAACTGAAAGAAATACTATCTAGCTAAGGTGATACACAAAAATGTCTCCTTCACTTGCCTTAAATGAAATAAGAAGGATGAATTCAAACATGAACCTAATTTCACTTCCCAATATGAAGAGTCTCCAAACATATATATTTCACATAGAGGTCACTAGCTTGATGCATGGTCTAAGGTAGCTAATCATGAGGTTTATAAAAGACACTGATGAAGGATTACACTTACCATACATACCATTCTATTAAAACACATTATGAAACATAAAATAATGATTAACCACTTGAAAATAGGTACATAGGAGAGGTAAAATGCAAGGAAGCATTCACTATCACTAAATTTCATCTACAAACCATAAGCATACACTAGTCACAAGCATTGGGGAGGTCAATTTTCAATCTTTATTTAGTTTATAGAGCCAAGTACAAGTGTTTTTCTTAGCAAGGTTATACCACAACTCAGGTTAAGGATTATTACATATGAAAAAACCAAGCATACTTATAGAGAAAATGAAAAATGAGAGAGAGAGAGAGAGAGAGAGAGAGAGAGAGAGAGAGAGAGAGAGAGAGAGAGAGAGAGAGAGAGAGAGAGAGAGAGAGAGAGAGAGAGAGAGAGGCAGCCCAAAACTAAGGGTAATTTATCCACATAGTCCTCCTCCAAATCTAATGTATTACTTGCTATTTTTTCTCTTCCTTCTCTTATAAAATGGCATAGAGGTAGAGATGAGACTTTTATGGAAGTTTTGAACAAGTCATATGCATTGATTGGTGAAGTTTTACCCATTGAAGTGCCTAAAGCCTTGCTTGTACACCCAATATACTATCTTACTTATCTTCCTTGATGAATAAGTATTTTCCATTGAAAATAGGTCTTCAAGTATTCATTAATTCCTTATTTGAAACCTTATCCTAATTCATTTATGAGGTATCTCCACCTTGATAGGTCTTTTAGACTACTCTTAAAAGCTTGTTTGACCTTTTCAACTTGCTTGGCATAGGAGAGGAAAAGGTGTCTTTTGGGTAGTTCATGTCTCTTTACAACATTATAATACATATTGTAACTAATATATGAATTTTTATTATTCCCCAAGTGGTATGTAAGGTGATAATTAACCATGAAAAACTTATTGAATATCCTCTATACATTAATTTGGTGATTTGATAATTTAAACTCCTCCCTTTGCAATGTGGCATAGGAGAGAAGACTTGGTTTCACTTTGAATAAGGTAATTTACCTCAATTTATGAAATATTAACATGACATTAGACATGAAATAAGACACTTATATCCATCAAACCCTCCAAAATATGTTATTTTCCTCTATTAGCTTACTTTTTTCCATACAAAATAGGTAAACCTCCTTGTGTAGAAGAATGTGCGAACTATAATGGATAATTAATAATATATTATAGGACCTAGTGTCTCCTTACATCTTCATACCAAGTTTTAGGACCTGAAACAAAGTGGAAATGTCTTTTTTAGCCCATTTTCTCTCTCCAATTAGGCCTAATTAGGCCTCCTTGCCTAGAAACTGAGTATTTTCTCAAATGACCTCCCATAAGTGTAAAAAATCCCAAATGTGTTTTATTAAATTTACCTGGACTAAGACCATCATCCATGTAAAATTTCAATTTTTGAGGCCTTGTTCATCTGTGTAAACCAAGAAATGGCTATCGGTAAGCCTAGGTGCTTGTGCATGCTTGAGAGGTAGTTTGGATGTTTTTCATGAAATTTATAGGTATTAATGCTTTTAAATGAATTTTTGAGACCTATAAAACCATTATAAAAAAAATTATCTTGATAAGGAGTGTCTCATTTCACTCATAGGCCTCTATTTAGGCTTCTTGGCTTGCTAAACAAGGTTTTTTTCACTTTTTGACTGTGGCCAACTTGCAGAGCTAGTTTAACATTTTGAGAGACCTATATAAGAATTTAAATGATCATAAAAACTTTATCAAGTCCTTATAGGCCTATAAACTTGGTTTATAGATAATTCCATTCCTTATACCTTCATAAACAAGCCTTCAGTTGTATATTTAGCCTTATTTTGTATGGTATTGTACCTACACATATCAACTAATACCTTGAAATGGAGATCAAGAGAGTTGTGAAATACATTAAGGTCATGTTTTCAATTCGATTTTCACCCTTTTATGATATGTATTATATCTCCTCATCCAAGTGTCATAATTGAAACACCTCTAGGTTGTGGGTGAGCCTAAGAATGAGGTGAATCTCTAGATAGGGCTAGCTCCCTTGATGTACCACTTGTAGACCACTACTACACCTATGATTTTGAGGGAAAAGTGAGAGATATAATTAATATAAAACTATACTAAATGAGTTGATACACCAAATTAGTTGATGACTACCAACCAGCTACATGTTACACATGAGAATAAGGGACTAACCAAACATACACTTATCTAATCTGCATATTCTCACATCAATATTTCATTATGAAGTTATAGGTGAATGTTTAGGCTAGGAGGTATAGATAATGGGTCTATAATGACACTATTGAATAGGTTAATTCACTCAACCTTGACACTTCCTATAACACTTCATATGACTTGTAAGAAGAAGCTTTCTAACTGCAAATAGGTGAGAAAATGAGACAACATGCTAAGGAAAAAAGAGTCATCACTAAGAGAGATAAATAATTTAAGTAAAACACACTATTAATAATCATGATATAGGTAAAAATTATTATTATTTATTGATCCATGGTATGAAAATGAGTAGGGCTTCGCCATACTCAAGTGGAGCATAAGTTACAAAGGCTAAAATGGCTAGTTCTTATAGAACTTGAGAGAGAGAGAGGAGAAGAAAGAATTCCAAAGGTCACAAAAAAACTTGTAAAGATGATAAAATTAGTTAAATTTGGATGGTAATAGGATTTTAAATGAACCATGCAAGGTTAGAAGAGACAAGTGGCTTCCCAAGTAATGAAACTCAAGAAAAGTGGCATAGGAGTTCTCATTCTGGGTCAAAAAATTGCCTTCATGATTTAGCCCTATTTAAACATCCAAAAAATAAATAAGTACAAGTATAATTATTGTAATGATGGTAAATGGTTTCATACATGCCTCTCCATGCATTTTTTATATTCTTGGTTGTCTGAAATCATCTATAAATGAGATATCACTACCTACACTCTAAGAAAACTCCTCTTTCAGTCACCCCTCACACTTGGCCTCAAAATTGGCATCATTTTTCCATGAAAATCCATGTGAGGGTGTGAATAACACTTTTTAAGACTCTACATGGCCTTAGAATTCTTATCCACACCTTAAAATCCATCCACTTAAAGTTTTCACACTTTTCACCATCATGCTCCGTATGTTAGTCTTGACTGGCTGAGATGAATTTATTTGTTAGGGCACCTAAGAGTTGTTATGAAGCAATAAATTTTCATTTAGAGTTATCTTAAGTATTAATCTTCCCCTCCATGTGATTTTAATATTTAGACACCTTTTATAACCTAAAAAACACATAAAAAGGTCTAGAAAACCATGTTTTGTACCCCATCCCTATAATTCTATATAGTCAAAAAGCATAGGGAATAGCCTAAGAGATTATTTTACAAGGTTCAACATCTTTCATTGTCACTCTAACCCATATGGATAGCCTTCCAACCTCATTTTCCCATTCGGGTCCTTGTCCAATGGTTTAGGAGGGTTTTAGCCTCATTCTACTTTTAAGCTTTGTTCATGAAGGTTTTAAGTTGGAATTTCAAAAAAATTCCACAAACATGATGTTAAGGACCCCTTCTAACTTATCATATCTCTTTTAATCTCCATAACCTATCCCATTGAACTTGTTTATCTATATCCTACAGGCTTAGACTATATTAGAGCCAAAATTGTCTTTATTGATGTTGTCTCTACAAGGTAGAAGTTAAAAAACATCTATAATTCCATTGTAATCATTTTAAAATAGGTTAGAATGCTCACCCAAGGTTGGAAAAGAAGACAACCCTTCATTTAGATTCTAGACCTAAACCTACCCTTTAGGATTGACTGTAACCTTTATGGTTTAGACCACATTATTTAGATTCCTGCTTCTATAAGATGTTATTCATGTTTCCTTAGGAGTGTTTCAACTTTAAAAACTTTCTTGAAATGTCTCTATATCCTCTGGTCCATACTTTAATCCTACTTTCAAAAACCTGATAGCTTGTGCATAAAGGGATGTACCTTCTATTTAAGACAAAATAAAGGGTACTTCCCCTATTTACTCAGATAGTTTGAATGTTTTAGATGGTTACCCAAGTGATTTATACCCTCTATACCGAAATTTAGCCTTTTATCAATTCATTTGACCCCCAAACTCCTTAGATCTCTATGGCAGACTATGTAAGGGTTTAAGGATGTAGAATGAATGATGCTTGTTTGATCCCTTTCTATATTTAATCTCTACTATTAGAGTGTAAATATACTAATATGATCATAATTAAGGGATTATATTATTCATTCATCACTTCAAACTTTCATGTACTCCTGAATACACCTTGAACTCTCAAATAGTATGCATTTCTTGATTGTGTTTCCTTTAGGGGACTATACCTATAGGTTACCCTACATGGTTTGACCTTGATTACAATGTTTAAAATCCTCTTAAAATCTCTTAGGATCATTGGATATTTGTTTGGATCCATTTGTTCATCTTTCTTAGTTTGGACCACTGCTTAGGACTTCAAACTTGCTCACTAAATGATACAGTCAAACAAAGTCAAGTGTGTTTGGAACAAAAAAAGATCCTATAGGTGTTATTTGACCATTTTTAACTCTAATAATAATGTATAAATACTTTAATTTAATATTCAAGGTCACTTATCATTTTTTTATACCATTATTCACCTTGTATAGGTTTAAATCATTACCTAGACACCTTGTTTAGCTTATTGTCTGCCTTCCCAACTATAGGTGAGCATTTTTTGATGGAAAACATATAGGTGTAAATAGGATTGAAACTTAGTATATCACCCTCTTTAAATGATCCTTTAGACCAAAATTTTTCTCTTCAATCATATATAACTTTCCAACCATGGAGGCAAGGTTTAGTTTTACAACCCTAGGGTGAAGAATCTAATTGGAACTCAAAGCCTGAAGGTTTCACTAATGAACTTTAGTGAACAAATGTCATGTTAGATCCTCTTCAAAACTAGTTTTTATTAATAATTTATCCTCTAATTTTTATAGACTACTCCTCCTACGTAGAGTATATAAGGCTTGATCATCTATATGCCTCAAAGCCTTGTGAAAATTTCACATGTGACATCTACAAAACCACTAGGTGCTCTATTTTAAACTTTTAGGGAAAAGAGTCATGAATACTGTCAACTCATGTTCTCACAATAGTTACCACTTCCATTTGCTCATTTAACCCTAAAAATAGGTATGCCATGGTCTGAATAACAACTAGAATATCAATAAGGTTTGCAACACTTGTTTCATCACCTCCAAAATGGTCCTCAGCTCTTTATTGAGGCCACCTATAGTGGACAATCCATAGTGCTGGTAGTAGATGATAATTATAGGTATTATAAATGATTTACATGCTTGTGACTAGTTCTAGGATTTCTCAAGGTTTCCAAATGCATTATTATTACTCTAAAGACTAAAACACCTACCAAAAATCCCATTCCATTATGATGTCATCTCAAGAGGATCTTGTAGATGCACTTTGAAAGGTATGCAGGCAGACAGTGGGTTTAGGTAGTGAAGATGAGTCTCATTTTCAATAATCATGTACCTCCTTAAAATTTTGAAATTAACTCCCTTCAATTTTTTAGTATTTATAACAAATAAAAATAGCCTCATGTCAATGTGATTTCTTTTTCAAGCACCTGTAGGTGCACATTCTAATGGTGGACTATATGAAGGTATTGTTTATGACTGCAACATCCCTCTTTTACATTATTTAAAAGGTATAACTTGTTTATTATTGATTTATAGAATGATTAACACATTGAAACCATACTTAAATCTCCATGAAATCTATACAGACCTCCATTATACATGATTCAGTCATGATAGCAAGTGAAAAGTGGGCAAAGAGTTGATTGTATGGTGTTCATGACCACACCCTCATAGAGCATTGCCTTGAATAATGAGATTGAAATTTTATGGGTTAATAATACATTTATAAAATTTAAAATAGACTATCACAGCCCTCTATAACCATTATCAAAACATGAAGATCCTTAAAATGATGGATAACTACTTGTTAGCTTCGAAGAGACCAATCTGCAAACTTGGGATGATTTGCTCATCAAAACACCTTGAAACACCAAATTAGGCATAGAGAACATTATGTGAATATGTTCATGTCTTATGGAGTCCATTCCAATAGCTTTATTATACAAAATCATCCAAACAAGAGCAAAACCTATAGGGTATATGAAATAGTGAGTAGAAAAACATAGTCAACTTGTTAGAGATGGTTCATAAAGAAAATTTGACCAATATTCAAACTATTGTTATTTAAATGAATCTATCTAAGTTTAATAACACCTCCCAAAAAAAATTTAACTAAAACCTCTTCAACTATTTGTACCAAGCACAAACCTACTGACCACTTTTATGTGTCTAAATTTGCAAAGAAGGAGTAGAATGGTTTTATCTTGACAATACCACTTTTAGAGCATTTAAAACATGGAATTAAGTTTGATGAATATGAATATACATTCCATGACCTTTTCCCATGTGTCACCTTCCCTCATGGGTCGTATAAGTTCCAAACTCCCTTTTTTTAGTTGGTTTCTTGATCTTAAGTTATATAACCTAAAATATTCATATAGATCTGACATTCCTGATAGGTAATCTAACTTATTAGACATTTGGAATGAACTTAGGACACTTGGACACCTTTGAGACCATGGCACTTGCATTTATGACCCCTAAATGGCTTTTAAATGACTCAAAATGACATATTGACTAATTATACTAAGACTAAGGCTAAGATGACATCAAAAGACCTATAATACACCCCATGACAAAATATTATACCCCTAAAACACCTTAAAAGTCAAGTTTTTACCTATAGGGGTCCTAATTTGACGTACAGGGTCAAATTTCGTCAATAAAATGGTGACTCATAGGGGTAGTATGCATGTTATACTAACTAGACCAGTGCCTTATTAGTCCATTAGGATTAGGAATTTATCTAAATTTTAAAACAAAACAAGAGTACTTTGACCATTGACCATAGTTTTGATCAATACAAGACCAATGACTACCTCAACCACATAAAAAAAAAGATAGACATAAAGCAAAAACAAACACACATGTGCTTCATGAGCACTTATGAAAAAAACACACCAAACTAACTCAAATAATAACTAAACTAAAAATAAAACTCCATCCTATATCAAATGGTAAGTTTGAAACCCTTCTTACTTCATGACATAAAGGATGAATGAGACATATAGTCTTTTAATCCTTGACATTGATGCCTCCAACTTTTTCATGATGTTTGCCAACTTCATTAGCATGATGTTTAATGAGAACCAAGTAGTTCCAAATAGGTTGGCTATGTAAATTAACTCTTCTTTCATCTAAATAGCCTTAACATTATCATATGGATCCTTAATTACAACCTCTAATGGTGGTTCAACAAGGCATACCTTCTTGATTTCCATAGTGTTCTCACTAAAATTGGGTTTCTTCCCAAATGCAAGTTCTTCTAGCTCATCAGGGATATTTTTATATTCTATCCAATATTTTTCATTGTCCTCCATGGAATACTCTTTCTTCACCTTGTCATGTACTTGACCCTCAACTTGGCAAAGCTCTTGAAAGAACTTCATTTATAGCTATCAATCACATTTGTCCTCTATATCATCTAGAACCATTACCTCTTCAATATTATCTTCTTTATGTATTAGGTCATCAATATGGTTTTATTAAAGCTCCAATTCATCTTAAGGTGGTTTAAAATCAGGCTGAGGTATTGGGTCATCCTCAACAACAACAAGTTTCACCTTGGTCTCAAGATATTTTTCTAGGACTTCAACCTCTTTGGGGATGACTTGAAATTGTTCTCCACCCTTAATAGCACATTCATCTTCATGATTTATATGATTATCCACAAATTTTTGATCATATTTATAGTCTTCTTCAAGTAAATCCCTCTTCAATTTCTTGTCACATTCCTCATAGACAATTGTAAAAGAGTCTTCAACATGTTTCTTTTCATACAAGAAGGCAGAATTACACTTGTGATCACCAAAGGGAGTCCCTATAATTATTTCCTATTATTCAACATTTAGGACCTCTTAAGGGATCTCAATTTTCATATCATCTATCATAACCTAACTTTACTTCTCAAGGGTTGCAAGATCTTCCATCTCCTTCTCCTTCTTGGTAATGCCAAGACTAGGCATCTTGAAATTAGGTGACTTATCCCAATGGGGCTGCCAAGGAGGTATGTTTTCTTCAATAAAGAGTTATAAATTCTTATAAACCAAGTTATCTTATTTATGTTCCCACACCACATGTCCATCAAGGCAAATATTGATAGGGTGATAAAAAGATGAACTAGTTGGTGGAGGTGGAACATATAACTCAAAATCAGATTGAGAGTGAAATGTAGGGGATTAGTTTGGAAGCTCTTGAGGAAGAGGAGGCAAACCTTGGGATAAAATAGCTTAATTTTATTCCTTCCATTATATAATCACTTCATTTACAACTTATTTATCTTGATCACTCTCTTGAGGAAGGTTAGATGGGGTGTGTTTAGGCATAGGATCTTCTTTGGGCTCTAAATCTTCCATCACACTTTGACTTAGCAATTTCATCCTTAACTCTAACTCTTCAATTTGCTTGGATAAGTTAAATTTTAAAATTATTTATTTAATTCCATAGGAATATTCATGAGGATGAGGAGTACAATAGGGCTGACATGGAGAACAAGAGGTCTCTTGAAGAAGGGTGGAAGGGACTTGCATAGGATCAAACTCTTTCTCAACCTCACCCTCTTTGTCTAGGATTTTATCATCTTTATTTCCCCATGATTCCACTATCTTATTCCAAATTAGGATGTTAATATTAAAAGTCTATTCTTGAGGTGGTGATGCAATTTTAGGAGTGGATGAAGTTTTTAAGAAACCTAGAATCTCCTTAGGCTTGGATTCTCCACCTTATCTCCAACTTGGGATTTCATATCTAGAAGTCTTCTCTTGAGGTGGGGGTGTAATGGGATAGGGAAATGAGGGATTAAATTTCAATTCCTTTTCTAATGATATATACTGATGTATCTATTTATTATCCAACTCAATTTGCCTATCAATATTTGCTTCAAAAATAAAGTCTCTTTCCATCTCTCTTCCAACTGATTGGGAAAAGGATGACTTTGACAAGCTTGATTGGGCTCATGAGTAGGAGTCAATTAGAATTGATAAAAATCTTAAGAATTTGGATAAGAGGGTTGATATACTTTGTGAGGTTGTTTCTCATAAAATCTTATCTTATCTTCCAAGGATGTAATCAAGCCACCTACATCTAGCTTCTCACTTGTGACCCTTTGCCAATTGGCTCTCTCAATAGGTGTCCACTCTCTTTTAACCAAATCTAATGCATCTCTCACCTTATTAATGAAATTAATAGGAATATCTTGACCATATCCCCTTAGTGTGTCAAGATCCAACATGTACTTCTCATATCCCAAGAGTGTTTTCTTGAAAGTTTTAATGGACTGATTAGAGGAGTGACTAGGTTGACTAGGAGGAGCAAAATATTGAGGAGGCTAGTTATAAGACTGATACAACTCATGATAAGTTTTATAATGGTCATATTTTAATTGGTAATAATCATATTAATATTGGTTAGGATCATGATAGGGCTGATAGGGAGTGCCATAAGCTTGATAAACCTCACCAACTTTTGTAAAACAATACTCAACACCAAATTCAGCCATGAAACTTCATAAGGAAGTAAGAACACAAGGATTGATTATCAACAATATTTAAAAGTAATACCTAGGCTACTTTACCAACTAATTTAATCTTGGAGTTTCTATTGATGTTTAGATAGATGCCTCCAAAGATTGATGTGTTAAAAGACAACACAAAAAATCTTTCAACTTTTTGGACTAAGAGTCCCACTGGGCATGCCAAAAAAAATTGTCACTTAGATTTGTACCCTTTGAGAAGACATCTAAACTCTACTCATCTAAGTGGCACAAATTAAAAATCTCTTGGCTATGGGTGAGCCTAAGAATGAGTTAAATCTCTAGATAGGGCTAGATCCCTTGATGTACCACTTGTAGATGACTACTACACCTATGCTTGTGAGGGAAAAGGGAGAGAGAAAACTAAAATCAAACTATCTTAAAGGATGTGATAGTCCAAATTAGTTGATGACTACCAACCAACTACATGTTACACATGAGAAAAAGGGACTAAACAAACATACACTTCTCCAATTTGTATCTTCTCACATCAATATTTCATTATGAGGTTATAGATGAATGTTTAGGCTAGGATGACTATAAAATAAGTCTATAATGACACTATTGAATAGGATAACTTAATAAAACTTGAAAATTCCTAGAACACTTCACATTACCTACAAGAAGAAGCTTTCCAACTACAAATTGGTGAGATAATGAGATAACATGCTAAGGAAACAAGAGTCAGCACTAAGCAAGATCAATCATATAAGTAAAACACACTATGAACAATCATGGAAGAGGTAAAAATTAGTATTCTTTATTGATCCATGGTATGTAAATGAGTAGGTCTTCACCATACTTAGGTGGAGCATAAGTTACAAAGTCCAAAATGGCTAGTTCTTATAGAACTTGAGAGAGAGAGGAGAAGAAATGATTCCAAAGATCACAAGGACACTTGTAAATATGATAAAATGAGTTACATGTACATGGGAAGAGGATTTGAAATGGACCATGCAAGTTCATAAGATACAAGTGACTTCCCAATTCATGAAACTCATGAAAAGTGGCGTAGGAGTTCTCATTCTAGCTCAAAAAATTGCTTTCATGATTTAGCCCCATTTGAACATCCAAAAACTAATTGGGTATATGTCTAATGATTGTAATGAGGGGGAAGGTTTTCATACATGCCTCTTCATGCATTGGTTGTAGTCTTGGTCACCTGGAATCATCTAAAAATGAGCTATCACTACTTGTACTCTAGGAAAACTCCTCTTTTAATCACCCCTCACACTTGGCCTCAAAATTGGAATAATTTCTCCATTAAAATACATGGGAGGGTGTGGATAACACTTTTGAAGACTCTCCATGTCCTTAGACTACTTAGTCAAACCTTAAAAATCTATCCACTTGAAGTTTTCACACTTCTCACCATCATGCTCACTATGCCAGTTTTGACTAGATGAGATTAAGTTATTTGTTGGGACACATAAGAGTTTTTATGATGAAAAAAATTATCATAATGAGTTAGCTTAAGTCTTAATCTTCCCCTCTATGTGATTGGCATCTTTAGACTCCTTCTAGGACCTACAAAACACATAAAAAGATTAAGAAAACCCTATTTTATACCCCATCCATATAATTTTGTAAATTCCAAAAGTATGGGGAGTATCTTGAGAGAGTATTATACAAGGTTAAAGAACTTTAATGGTCACTCTAACCCATATAGATATCCCTCCAACCTCATTTTCCCAATTGGGTCCTTATCTAAGGGTTTAGGAGGGTTTTAGCCTCATTCTTCTCTTAACCTTTGTTCATGAATGTTGGATGTTCTAATTTCAAAAAAAATCCACAAAAATGATTTTAAGGAACCCAAATAACTTATCCTAGATCCTTAAATCTCCATGAAATGTTTCAAGGTAGATATGGGCATTTTAACTTAGCCCATCGAACTTGTTTCTCCATTTCCTACAGGCTTGGACTATCTCTAATCCAAAAATGGATTTATTGACATTTTATCTATAAGATATAAGTTTATAAACATCTATAATACCATTATAATCATTAACCAATATGTTAAAATTCTTACCCAAGGATGGAAAGGAATTTGACCCTTCATTTGGATTCTAGGCCTAAACCTACCCTTTAAGCTTGACTGTAACCTTTGCGGTCTAGAACATAATGTTTATATTACTCATTATATGATATGTTCCTCATGTTTAATTAGGTGTTTTTAAAATTTAAAAACCTCCTTGAAATTTCTCTACAACTTTTGGTCCATCTTTTAACCCTACTTTCAAATACCTGTTAGCTTGTGCATAAAGGGAAGTACCCTCTATTTGAGATAAAATAGAGGGCACTTCCCCTATTTAATAAAAAAATATGAATGTTTTATAGGTTTATAAAATTTATGTATACCATATACACAAAAATTTATCCTTTTATCAATTCATTTTACACCCAAACTCCTTATATCTCTAATGCAGACTCCTAGAAAAGGTAGATTGTGTAGGGGTTTAAGGATGCAGACTGTATGATGATTATTTGAGCCCTTTCTCAATTGAATATCCACTATAAGAGTCTAAATAGACTAATATGATCATAATAAATGTATTATAGTCTTTATTAATCACTTTAAACTTTCATTTACTCCTGCACACACCTTGAACTCTCAAACAATATGCATTTCCTGACTATGTTCCCTTTAGGGTATTGTACTTGTCAGTTACCCTACATGATTTGACCTTGAAGACAATGTATAAAATCCTATTATAATATCTTAGGATCATTGGATACTTTTTTGGATCCATTTTTTCATTTTGCTTAGTCTATACCACTACTTAGGACTTCAAACCTGCTCATTGTATAATATAGTCCAACAAAGTCAACTATGTTTGGAACAAAATGAGATCCTATAGGTGTTAGTTCACCATGTTGGACTTTGATAATAATTTATAAATAATATAATTGAATATTCAAGGTCACTTATCACTTTTGTATACTTGTATTCACCTTTTATAGGCTTAAATCATTACCTAGACACCTTGTTTAGCTTATTGTCTACCTTCCCAGCTATAGGTGAGCATTTTTTGATGAACAACCTGTAGGTGTAAATAAGGTTGAAACTTAGTATATCACCTTCTTTAAATGATCCTTTAGACCATTAATTTTCTCTTTAACCATACATAACTTTCCAACCATGGATTCAAGGTTTAGTTGTACAACCCTGGGGTGAAGAATCTAATTAGAGCTCAAAGCCTAAAGGTTTCACTAATGAACTTTAGTGAACAAATGTCATGTTAGAGCCTCTTCAAAAATATTTTCTACTAATCATTTATCTTCCATATTTTGTATATCGTTCCTCCTATGTATAGGCTACAAGGATTGATCATCTATATGCCTCAAATCCTTGTAAAACTTTCTCATATGATGTCTACAAAACCACTAGGTGCTCTATTTTACACTTTTAGGGAAAAGAGTCCTAAATACTGTCAACTTATGTTCTCATAGTAGTTTCTACTTCCATTTTCTCATCTAACCCTAAAAATAGGTTTTCCATGGTCTAAATAACATACTAGGATATCAAGAAGGTTTTAAACACATCCAAAAGGGTCCTCAACTCTCTGTTAAGGCCACCTGGAGGTGGACAATCTATAATGCAAGTAGTAGATAAGAATTGCAAGTAGTATGCAGGATTTACATTATTGTGACCAGTTCTATGCTTTTTCAAGGTTTCTAAATGTATTATTATTACTATAAAGACTAAAACACCTTATAAAACTCCCATTCCATTATAACATCATCTCAAGAGGCTCCTATAGATGCACTTTGAAAGGTATGTAGGCAGACAGTGGATTTAGGCAGTGAAGATGAGTCTCACTTTCAATAATCATGTACCTCCTTAAAATTTTGAAATTAACTCCCTTAAAATTTTTAGGATGCATAACAAATAAAAATAGACTCATTTCAATGTGATTTCACTTTTAAGCACATGTAGGTGTGCATTCCAATGGTGGACTGTATGAAGGTGTTATGTATGATTGCAATAGTCCCCTTTTAAATTATTTATAAGGTCTAAATTTTTTATTCCTTATTAAGATAATTATTAAAACATTGAAACCATACTTAAATATTCATGAATTCTATACATACCTCCATTATATGTGATTTAATCATGGTAGCAAGTGAAAAGTGAGCAAAGAGTTGACTGTGTGGTGTTCATGACTGCACCCTCATAGAGCATTGCCTTGAAAAATGAGATTAAAATTTTAGGGGTTAAGAGGAAATTTATAACATTTAAATGAGACTATCAAACCCTTTGGAACCATTATCAAAACATGAAGATCATATAAATGATGGAAAATTGTTTGTTAACTTCAAAGAGAATAATCTACAAAGTTGAGATTATTTGTTCATCAAAACACCTTGAAAAACCAAACCAAGCATGGATAACATGATGTGAATATGTCCATGTCCTATTGAGTCCATTAAAATATCTTTATCATATGGAATCATCTAGACAAGAGTAAAACCTATAGGGTGCATGAAATAGTTAGCAGAAAAACATAATCAACTTATTAGAGATGGTTCATAAAGCATAGTTGACCAATATTAAAAATATTTTTATATAAATGAATCTATCAAAGTGTAATACCACCTCCCAAAAGAGTTTGACCTGAAACCTATTCAACTATTTGTTTCAAGCATAAACATGTTGACCACTTTTGTGTGTCTAGAAGGGCAAAGGAGTAGACTAGTTTTAGATTGAAAATGTGTTATGTACCTAGGGATATGATATATGGTTTGATGGAGATGCCGACATGTGGCACACATCCCCTTAGTTAGTTATATGGGTATAATATATTAGGATAATAGAGTAACTTATGGAAGTAGTACATTGGGTAATGTCAGCCTACATTGGATTAGGAGGTTACCCATCCATGGGTTAGATAGATGTATATATATATAGGGGATGAATATCATGGTAAAGATATCAAGTAAGCATTGAGTCTTCTATTGTAAGAGGATATTGGAGGTTGTCCCCTTGAAAAGACATTGTGGAGTTATTCCTTCCTAAAGGAGTATTATATGGTATTTCCCTATCTTAAGGGTATTTCTGAATATATTGAATATCAAGATCATTACAAGTGGTATCAGAGCTTCAATTTGGGCAATTTGTGGAGTGAAACCCTAGTTTTTTTTTGAATCATCAATAAATTTTTATTGGTTGCAAATTTTTTCACAAATTTTTTACTGGATATGGATAATATTTCAAATAAGTCATAGTAAAAAAATTGATAATTTTTTATTTGTTTTGAGGGAGTTATTGCTATTTTAGGGTTTATAATAATTTCACTATATCTTCTGAAATATAATGAATTTTTATTCAAAATTTTTTTTTGGAGATGTAAGCAGATATAATAAAAGTACAATCAAAAATTCAAAATTTTTTGAGTTGTTTGGAGTGATTTTTTGTGATTTTAGGGATCAATTTTGACATTTTAGGGTTTCATGAACCTTAATTTTTGTATGGATCATGGAGTTACAAATATTTTTAGGGGAAGATGATATTGATGCTAGAGAATGGTGGCTCCTTTTGGAGAATCATTTTACAAAAATGTTTGGGCAAAGATGATTAACTTCTTTTTTGTTTGGGCCTGCACAAGATTGGTTTGATCAGTTGAGCTGTACAGAAAGGTTTTCTTCATGGAAAGAAATGGAAAAAAAAAATTTAGATCGATGGGCTATAAAACAAGAAGCAAAAAAAGAAGAATCGGTAAAAGAAGAAGAAGAAGAAGAATTGGATGATAAAGGTTCAAATTATTTGGCTCCAAAGAAATCTGAGTCAATTTTTTAATTTCATGGATGCATTCAAAAGAAAAGGGTTATTGTGTCCATAAACCCTACCAGTAAGTATAAATTCATCAACATGAATGTGTCCAAACATCTACATGTTCAAGAAAAGAATATAAAAGAGGTTCAAGTAGATGGTAAGAATATTTCAATGTTTGAAGATCTAAAGCTCATTATGGAAAAATATGTTTTGCATTTAGATTTTTATACTTTGGATATGGATGATGTGGATATAGTTCTTGGATATCCATAGTTAGAGACTTTGGAAACAATGAATATTAATGTTCAGAAAAAGTTCATGAAGTTTTGGTATAAGAAAAAGAAGATCACTTTACAAGATATCATAGTGAAAAAGGCACCAATAACAATCCAGGTAGATCATGAGGATGAGATGGAAACAGGTGATGAAGAACATGATGAAGATTCATATGACATAGATAAAGACACACTAAAAATGAGCACTTCATCTACTCAAGAGAAAAAGAAGGAAAAGGTGGAAGAGGTAGAAGCAAAGGTGGATAAGGTCAAAGTATTGGAAAAGGTTGAGGTATATAGACACCAACATCATCATGAGAGGAAACAATCATGGAACTAGGTGAAGAAGTGTCATAATAATAATCATTTTTTATATACAGGAAATAAAATTTCCAATCATTATGGATATGCATGGAATCCAAAGAAAAAATACTATGGCACATGGAATGAATGGGGAAATCACTATGACTATGCATGGAAGAATACCTACTATGGTCATGGTTGGAATCAGAGTAGCACAGTGGAATATGGTACATGGAATAAAAAGAGGAATAATTATGATTGGGCACCAAAGCAATCTAATTATGATCATGAATAAAATTAGAGGAGAAAAATGGAATTTGGAAACAAGCTTGGAGAGATATCACCTTCCAAGATCACATATGGATGGCTAGATGATCGAGATTGGAGACAAGTGTGCAATGATTTGAAGCACACTCATTATTTAGTTTCTTCCTATGTTTCGGGGATGAAACATGTCAAGGAGGGAAGTAATGTTATGTACCTAGGGATATGATATATGGGTTGATGGAGATGTTGACATGTGGCACACATCCCCTTAGTTAGTTATATGGGTATAATATATTAGGATAATAGAGTAACTTATGGAAGTAGTACATTGGGTAATGGTTGGCCTACATTGGATTAGGAGGTTACCCATCCATGGGTTAGATAGATGTATATATATAGGGGATGAATATCATGGTAAAGATATCAAATAAGCATTGAGTCTTTTATTGTAAGAGGATATTGGAGGTTGTCCCCTCGAAGAGACATTGTGGAGTTATTCCTTCATAAAGGAGTATTATATGGTGTTTCCCTACCTTAAGGGTATTTCTGAATATATTGAATATCAAGATCATTACAAAATGACACTTGCAAATAATTTCAAACATGGAATTGAGTCTTATGAAGATGAAGAGACATTACATGACCTTCTCCCACATGTCACCTTCCCTCATGGGCCGTACAAGTTCCAAACTCCCTCTTTTCAATTGATTTCTTGATCTTCAATTAGATAACCTATAAGATTCAGATGGCTCTAACATTCCTAATAGGGAATATAACTTATTGGACATTTAGAAGGAAATTAGGACACTTTCACATCATGGATACTATGTCATTTGCATTTATGATCCCTAAATAGCTTTTAAATGACTCAAAGTGACATATTGACTAATTAGACTAAGATTAAGGCTAAGATGACATTAAATGACATCAAAAGAACTATAATACACCCGATGACAAAATATTAGACACCCAAAACATTTTAAAATTCAATTTTTTACCTATAGGGTTCCTAATTTGACCTATAGGGTCAAATTTGGTTAAAAGGTCATTTTATGGTCAAACTAATTCATTTGAATGCATTTTAAGGGTTTTCTCTTCCATCAATTTTATACAGGGTTTAGGAAGGGTTTATAGAGGTATGAGGTATTAACAATGATTCATAAAGGACAAGGGTCCATTCCAAAAACCAATTCAGGGAAATAGAAGTCATGGTACATCTCTAACACCACAAATGGACATTTATCCCCATGCATCATCTCCTTTGAATTATGATAAAAAAAATAGTGACCTCTTCTAGTTCCTTCTCAAGTAAAATAGGATTTGGTGAGACCTATATTCTTAGACATGGTTCATACTGGTATGAAAGTGATATATTTAAATAATTCCAAGTATTTTAGGTTATAAACCCTTTGTATCTCCTCCAAACACCATTTGTCATCACATAACTCCTCTAAGGAGTTATGATCACTCAAAATTGACTACTTAGGCTAGTTACTGCATCTTGTGAGGTTTAGAGAGAGAGAGAGAGAGAGTTTACAAAAAGAGCAACAGTGTTTGCCTTGATCTCTATACACCTCATTGATTCTTGTGTCACATATATTTACTCATTCACATGGTGTTTTTATCACATTCCTTCTTCAAACTTTCTTCACACATAATTAGCTGATGTCTAGGGTTTGTGAGCCCATCACTATAATAAACCCTCACTGACTATGATTATCATGTTTCTATTTATTGAAGAGGTTTAAAACATCATATAATAGTATATTATAGTTACCACACTCTTATAAAATCCTTCATGTTCCACACACTACTCACAATAGGCCATCTCTTCCATGACTACACAAACACCTATGTACATGGTCATAAGTTTATTAGGCTTGGATAGGTTTATCAAAATTCATATTATATTGAGTCTAAGGATTATATGAGTTAAAACTATCATAATATAACCATTCCAATTGATTTATTCTCTTTAATACTTCTATGTCTCTCAAAACAAAAGACACCTTTCATTCTGAATAGGTATGTATATGGCAAAATTGATGATGTTTGCAAGGATGAAGTAAGCCTTGTTTGATATTCTGTCTTTAGTATTTTCTAGATCTTCTTTGATTTTAGTGTCTTCTAACACTTTATTACTTATTCAAACCTAAAATTCCAATGTAGGATGTTGTATTCAATCCTCTATTTCACTTTGGTGCATTGCATCTTCCTCGAGTTTGAAAAACCAACTGAATTACTCAAGGAGCGTTGGTTGTGCTAATTTAGATTGTATGAGTATAGGCTTATGTGAAATTTTTTAACTTTCTTATCACATTTTATGGTCTTATTCTAGGCGTATTTTATCTTTTGTGATTCTATTCACTCTCTGCCTATCCACCTAAGGTCTAATTCCACACCACAAAACCTTACATCATCTCTTGTCCCTGTTTGTACCAAAATTTCTTGGTTGTAGGTGAGATTGGGTCTCTTAATTTCATCTTGGGATGAAAATATCTCAATGAATCTCTTGAAATTTTTATGACTTTGACCATTGTTATAAATTTTTCTCATAATCTTTCAACATCTTCAATACCTTTCATCTTTATATGGCATATCAATGTTTTCTTGCATCTACCTATATATGGTGATTGGTGTCTTAGACATTAGATATTTTGAGGACACACATTTTATCCATTGATCTTAGACTATTCTAAGTGTTGAGACCTGTATTACCTTTGATTTTAGGCTATCAATATCTAAATTTGATGCATAGCTCATTGGATTTCTCATATAATGCAGAGCTATAGGTTTGCATACCTATGTTTTAAGGCCTTCATACGATGAAATTTTCTCTTATATTCCCTTGAGAACATATTTCCATTCCTCTTTACCTCTATTATGAGTTCATAACTACTTAAATCATCATACACCTTCAAATAAATCTGGCCTAGCTCATAATGACCTCAAAATAGGTTGTATCTTGTCTGAAACCTTGTTATAAGCTACAATCTTGGCCCAAATGTAGTATCTCTTCACTTTATTGGCCTATTAAATAATAACATATAGTTGAATCATCATTATTATGTTTATAATTTACCTCCATTAGTCTCTCAATGTCTCATTCTACATCAAAATCACGTCCCTTTCTCTCTTCTACCTGTAATACGCTTGTGGATGCATTTCTAGTAGAGAACAATAACAAGATGGTAGATGAGTTCTTAAGACTGAGAATTTATAATAAGGTAGAAATGATAATTTTATGATACTTTAATATCTTGTATATCCATTTATATTATGCTCAAAAACTTCTTTACAAGCTCATAATTTTGCCTGTTCCTTACGCTTATACATCTGTAACTTATGAAGAATATAATGCTTGTGAAGGATCCTAGACCTTGCTTAGCATGGAGAAACTCATTTAGTGACCTTGCATAGAATTTTTGAGGCATGGATGTGATGTGATAAATTTTAAAACCTTCTCTTATTAGTTTTAAACCTTGAAACCATCCAAAATCCATCACCTACCACTACTAAATTGATCAAACTGAAGAGTTATTATCCTTTAATGGCTCACACATGCCAAATGGGGTTTGTAAAAACATGTGTATTTATTTCATATACTATTCATATTTCCCTCAATCTATCTTGTGTATTCACCTAGTTTTAAACCACCATTTCAATGAATAAAAATTAGCCTATGGGGTTTCTAGGCAATTTTGGAGTACCCTAAAGTCTTAAAGATTGTTCATAAAAGAGATGGGATGAATCTAAATACCAATTCAAAAAATATTAATCTTACTATTACACCCTCCTATATTAAAAAATTCAATACCCAACACTCTCTCTCCTCCATCTGTATCATCCACTTGAAAATTGCCTCTACAAACTTACCAATGGAGTGATGAAGGTTTAGGAGCATTTTTTGCAATTTTAGAATATTTTAAAGATTAAAAATCATGGATATGACCTTTATAAGACTAAGAGACACCTTGAAGTCATTTTCACCTACAAGTGACCATCCCAAGTCCGTATAAACTCCTAAAACTACCTCTTTGGCATTGAAACCATCATATTGACCATATTTTGACCTTCATTGACATCTATGACCCATATTCACGTTTTAAACTTCATTTATAATCTTTAAAAATCCATTTCAATGTACCTATCTTCATATTTTTTGCAAATAATAGCTTTGGATCCTTATGAAGTGCACAAAAGATCAACATATGTGACAATGTCCTCATGGAGATGGAGTACACCTTGTTAAGACTTAATAAAGTTTGAATTACTTTTTTATCACTTGATTAAATGTTCCAAGTAATAATTAAATATTTATAAGTCTTATTTTTGTCACAATTGAAACTTAGGTTTCTCCAAAACCCTTAAACTTTGTTAAAATACCTTATTTTCATCAAACAAGACTAATGAGCTTTAAACCAAGTGACCAAGTGGAAAGACTTGACTCGATATACTATGTACCCTATTGACACAACATTACATACCCCTAGGACCTTCTAGACTGACTCTAAAGGCATTGTAAATCTTATCTAACATATTACCTTAAACAATGCTAACAATACCTTATAAAGACCACTTGAAGACTATCAAAGCATGACAAAACTTATGAACAAGGTTCTATAAGCACAACAAGAAAAGTTTTGAATTATAGGGGTGAAATTTTGACCTTTGAGGTCAAACTTTTTTAATAGGATGTGAATGTTGATGAACATCATTTTCAAAGGAAAAAAATCATATATTGGGACCATGTCATCAACAATGCATTGCATAAGCACTTGATAAGAGTTGAGACAATGAAGAGTTTCTACATGACCTCCTATCTAGTCTATTAAATTGTATTCTTGAAGTCATGGCTTGGTCTTAGTTTAGAGTGATAATTTATCCAAGGCTAAATAATCTATGATTATTACCCTTAACTCACCTTAAAAAAAGGAAAGATGCACTTAATATGCATCAATGATGTATTCATTTTGTTCATGGTGACATACTTTGAAGGGAATACAAAAAGCATAATTTTATATGAAGGAGCTCATTTGGTTATCCAATATGAGAATTACTTCATATATTTTTTTAAAGTCACCTATATCAAAGTAGGTTCCTTTGAGGGAACCCCATATCAACTCCCTATATATACAAATGACAAATTTATCCTCATTTAACTTTGTATGCAAGTGGGAGATGTTCATAAAAGATGCAGAGAGAATCATATAGGAGGATACGGTTTACAAATGGTCTAGGTGATTACATATATAAATTACATTAGATGTGAAAAAAAATTAAACAATTATTATCCATTTCCCTATGCATTCCACATTAATTTTTTTCCTTTTGATAGCAAGGAATACGTAAAAACACATCTAAAGTTGGGTATTATCTACTTTCATGACCCCTCTATCAAATATTATTGAGCCTATTAATTTGATGAAGTTGATAAAAGGTGGAGGGATTATACATGAATGAGCTTGGATTAGTTTAAGGCATTCATTTTAGAATCGGTTACCAAAGTTATAATTGATGATGGAAATGATTTAGAAGATCTATTATACACAAACAAGTTATGGTTCATACCACTACCTGACTTGAATTGGTTTTATAAGGAAGTTAAAGATTTGGAGGATCATACTCAATTAGTCCCATATAGGTCAAATAAATGTTTTGGAAATTTAAAGGTGGAGTTCACAGGAGCATGTAGTTCTAAGAGTGTTGGATCTTCAAAGGGTCCAAAGAAATAAACCACACAAGTGACAAAACCATGCAACACTAATGTTCATCCTCATCCTTAAAACCCAATTGCAATAATATAAAGTGGATGTGATGAAGAAGACCTTGATCATGAAAGCATGCCCAAAAATACTTACATAATATATTCCTCATTTATGATCAAATTACTAATTAAAATGCCACATGTTGCTCCTACTCAACTAGATGAAGTTATTTCTTCCTATGTTCTTGAGTCATCTACTTTGATAAAAATACAACCAAATAATTTTTTGCATTAGATCAAGGGCTTACTCAAGTATTCCATGTTCCTTCCCCACACAATTTTGACTAGTCACCTTTACCACATGTGCATCCTCCTCCTTTTTCTTCACTTCTAAAGTAACCCACTCCCCTACGAGAACTCCTTTTTATTTTGATGTCCAAATTGTAATTTTTGTGATGATGCATCATTTTATTTGATCCATTAGTTGTTAAATAAATATAAAACCATTTTAAATTTTATCGTACCAAATTTCAATGCATTAGAAAATCTCTTACAAATTCCACCTCCTAAGAAACTGAATATCACTTCAATATTGGTCTTAGATTGTTTTGGAGTAAATTTTTTTCAAATAACATAACCACTCGCTAATAAAAATGAAGAGGACATGAATTTGTAGTATTATAAATTAGAGAGAATCCCCATGGGAGATTCAACTCATGATATTGATGTTCATAGCTTTAAAGCATTTAATATTGGGTTGTTGAAGATAACAGAGTAAGGCATGTGAACTCATAAACAACTTGAAGAACACATTCACACACTTTTCACCTATATCAAATCCTTCTTTAACCTCAGTGAGATTCCTTTGGAATATTTTCTAGATTTTTTTGTATTGAAGTTATTGACAAAGAAACCATTATGAATATCAATAAATTCAATAGTTAGGTAAATGTTATGCAGACATGGGTAGAGCAATAACTAATGGAAAGAATGAAATATATTGATGAGATCAAGAAATCCCTCAAGATAATGATGATTGAACATACCAAAGTCATTAAATAGATCAATACCATGAAGAAATGATTGGAAATATATAGAGGATTGATAAGATATGTAAAATTAACGGCTCTCTCTAATGATAAAATACTTGTGTCTAAAGGTATTTTTAATAAAGCTAAAGATGATAATTCTTTTTTATGGTCGTAACTAATTGATGAGAACATTAATGCTTTGGAATATGCTCTTAAATATCTCCATAGTCAACAAAAAAGTGTGATGACATGAGATCACTTCATGCTAACATCTAGTCGATTGACATTGAAATTTTGAAGGCAAAAAACTCTAAGTTATTTATAGTTGCTAAATTAAAAAGAAAATTTTTAGAAATTGATAAAGGAAGAATCATTCGGAGCATAAAGTTTTAGTGTTAAGACAATTACAAAATTAATTGGTATAAATGTGTCATTTTCAAATTCAAATAATGTTCTTCTATATTTATTAAATGGATTTGATGGGCTAATCGATGTCATGGAGATGTGGTTGATCTACTTATCAAATATTGCCATCCCAAAAATTAATGGTATAGTTAATGCCATGACCAAATTCCAAATAGTCAAGTGGAAAAAAACATAGGAAGGGGATCAAAGTATTTTTATGCATACAACTCAGAAGGAGGACCTACAAAGTAAACAACCTCTTCCAGGTGGAGCTTCTTAGATTAATCCATTTTATTTGATTTTCATGTTAATAATTTTTTTGATATTCTTTCTTTATGAATGTATTACTCAAATCACTATGAAAATTGAAAAGGTGAAAAATTAGTGTAAGAATAGAAGATTTTATCTAAGTTTTAGTTACATCTTCCATGGGTTATAAATAGGCATGAAAATCAGTAGAAAATTGACATATTAAGCAATTTTTATAGATTAAAAACAAAAAGAAACTCGTTCATTTTTTTAGAGAGAAATATAGAGAACTGTTAGAGGACTTTGTGTCTTATCATTTATTTTTGGATGATAATTGCTCTTATATTTAATGTATCATTCTATCTTTTTTTTTCTTTATTACATGTAATGATTCATTTTAAAATGTTAGTGTTATTGGATGTTTTTCATGTGTATGGTAATTAAAAACTATGTTTTCTTAATTAGATTCTCTCTCTCTCTCTCTCTCTCTCTCTCTCTCTCTCTCTCTCTCTCTCTCTCTCTCTCTCTCTCTCTCTCTCTCTCTCTCTCTCTCTCTCTCTCTCTCTCTCTCTCTCTCTCTCTCTCTCTCTCTCTCTCTCTCTCACACACACACACACACACACACACACACACACACACACATAATTTTCCTTATGTATATTGTAAATATTTATTTTTATGGTTTTTCACATTTTAAATAAAGGGAACCTCCCCATAAAATAGAGGAGGGACTGTTTGTACCCTTCACTATTTCCAAAACCCTTATTTTATTTTAGTAAAAAATAATTTTCCAACAACACTCAATCATTTCAAGAAGGAAACAAGAAAACAAAGACCAAAACAAAAGGCAGAGATCATGCACAACCTCATGAGAAATAAACAAGTGGGAAAAAATTGTTAACCTGAAAAAGAATTTAATATTTAATCACATACTAAACCCAATTTAAACCAAGGTATGAATATCAAACACGTGACAAAATTTCACTACATGGAGCCCTTTGAAAACAAGAAGTAAAGCAACCAAGAATAAAAATAGATTTCAAAAGACTCCTTGAAATGAAATTATGACAGGTCACATAATATCATTCCATAAAGAATATTAAAGAACACAAACCTAAACATAATAGGTGGAAAGGCACATCCCTATGTATATACCTCAAAATAATGGAATATGTGGTAGGTCTTACTTCATGAAGCATTCTAAAACATAGGAATAAACCATGGGGAAGAAGAATTACAAAGACTCTGTGATACAAGATTATTACATGTCTTGATCTCATTGCATGGATAAAACTTGAACACCTTGAAAACATAGTAACTCAGAGTCAAAATTAAAGTCTTAAATAATGATAAAATTCCACATGGAAGGACCTTGGTACACAAACAAAAATAAAAAACTCGTTAAGGAAACCCAAGACTCTTAAAATTGTGACGCATAAATCAATCAGAGCATTGAGTTACGACCTTTTCAATGTGACAAAAAAATCATGAGGATGTTGTCTCAAAAGGAAAATGTTTTGTAAAAAGAGATTAAAACACCCACCAAAATTTTGTTTCATAAAGCAAAATAAATATAAGGTGTAATCTGGATAAATTTATGTTGTCACGGTTACGGGATCTAATGAAGGACAACCTTATACCATGTAGCCTTTGAGTTTAACACACAATAATCGATTGATTCATGGTCTACACAAAATAAAATGTGATAAAAAATATCTTTATCAAGTTAAATGAGGAATCTTACAGCTTACACACACATTACCCTATATCAATCTGATTATAGATTTCATTATTTGAAATATTACAATTGTTCCCAATGGACTTTAAATATGGCCTGAAACACTACTCAAATTTTATAACTCAAAATGAACCTTTACTTATACCTAAGCTAACCTCTTGAATCCTTTCATAGGCCTCAGTTAACTCAAATTCTTTACTAATCTTACATTTCTAAGTTCTAGTTGCTAACCCCTTACATAATGACCTTCAATCATTATATTGATGCACAAGAAACCATTATGGAATTTGAAATGGTTCACCTTACAACTTTCAGATAGCCACCATCTTCTTTGTGACTCTTTGGTTTCAATTTTTTACACTCAACATACTAGCAAGGATGTTATCCCTTCATCATGCATTGGAACCTTGCACTGAAGCAAAACATTGAAATGATATATGTGTGTCTTGATTGAATCACTTTACTGAATTGATTACCTTCCATCTCACATTGTGCATGTTGTGTAATCAAGTAAGTACAAATTATGCAGAAGGATCTTTACCTAATTAATCTTGAAAAATCACTCCTCACATAATTTTTCCAAAACTTTGTGCACCAAGGAAAATTTTCTTATCCCATAAATTACAAGCTTACATTTCCAATTAGATGAATTCATGAACTATGTGCAAAAGACAACATGCAATGTGTAAGACTTCACCAATCATAATGTTGCATATAAATCTTCAATGTTTCAAGTTATCACACATTTCACAAAATAATATGTGCTACACAAGTATTCTAGTCATATGGGACTTCACTTTCCACACGTCTATGCAAAACTTTACAACTCTTCACACAAAATTTGTATAGATCTCAAAAAAAAACCTATGCAAGACTTCTCAAGGTGTGCAAAAATTAAGACTTTGTTCTCTCTCTAAGGATACACAAAATTAATTTTAATCTAATTATGTTTTTGGAGATGCAAGATTGATTTTGAAAATGAATACTCTTACATCATACAACCCAAGTGAGAGGAACCATGAACTCATATACATGAAATTTTCATGAGTTTCTCTATAGATATTCCATACCTAGCAACTTTTTATATGATCATCTAGGTCGCATCCTCCACTTTTATACTTTCCCACTTCACAAAATATTCCTTATAGTATTTTATTCACATCCTCTTGTAGACTCTAGAATCAATCATCTTTTCAATCTATTATCTCACCTTCTTAGACATTTATTGTCTCTAATATACTTCTCCAAAATATGCACTTGTACTCTCCTTATTTCTTTATCCCTCATAGTAAGGGTACAAATATACCACATTAAAAATGGAAAAAAAAATATCCCATTAGGTAACCCTATCTCATATTCATTGGTCTCAAACTTATTCACCACTCTACATGGTTAAATATTCTTCCATTTCAACTTGTCATAAGTTCTTTTCATGAACCTTTCCTTCCTCAAGTGTGCTAAGATCACCCACTTGAAACTACTATTATCTCCTCTTTAAATATGTGCACTAATTTTTACTATGTAACACTGCTTGCCAATTTATCCCATACTTTAAAATGTGTGTATCACATCTCCTCAGTAAAATCTTCAACTTCAGCACTCTTTCCCCTTGAGCCTTTGATTCCATGAAATTGTACTGCACCTCTTGGACTACACCCATAAAACAATATGAAATGGTGTCCTTCCAATGCTTCTATTAACTAAATTTTTATAAGCAAATTCAACTTGCACTAAGACAAAATCCCCTATTTCCTAGATTCTTTCCAACCAAACATCACAATAAATTACCAATATTCATTTTATCCAACTCCATTTAACCATTCATCTGAGGGTGATACATTGAAATGAACTGCAACTTGGTATTCAACCTCTTCCCTGAAATCCTCTAGAAATACCCAAATAATTTTGTATCTTTGTTAGATATTGTGATGTGCAACAATCCATGCAACCTAAAAACTTCTATTTAAGAAAATAATCATATGTGTAACATATTAGTCTTATTCCATGAAATAAAATGAGCCATTTTGATAATCTATCGACATTCAAAAAAATTGAACCATGGAATTTATGTATTTTAGGCAATCCTAAAACAAAGTCCACAGTGATATAATCCTATGCTCTCTCGAGAATAGGTAATGGTTGATATAAATCTATGTTCTGACTCCTTCCTTATTCCAACTAGAAAATTTTGCATTCCTACATAAACATTTCACATCCATACCCATTTTAGGCCAAAGTTAATTCTCAACTAGTTGTGCCAATGTTTTTTCAAAATTGAAATGATTAGTTAGTCCTCCACTATGATTATCCTTGACCAAATCCTAGAACATAGACCCTCAGGGTATACACAATTATTTTACTTTGAAGAACAATCCTTCTTGTAGGAAATAATATAGCCATGTTTTTTCTAGTTTTTATTGTGCTTTCCATGTGTCCTTGAAATCCTCATCTTCTACATACAAATTCTTCATGGAATCAACTCTCGTTACTTCCACTCACGTTTTGTTCAAAAAGAGATGCATTATACTTAACACATATATAACTCTATTAGAATTTAAACTCCTATGTTTCAACACAAATGAATAACTTTTCATAAATTCAACCCATTTTTTATGTCTTTGGTTTAGGTTACATTGAATATTGATGAATTTTTTATCCAAGAATATCTAGGTCGCTAGATCATACCGCACATCACCATAGTTGTGCATCTAATTATGCACTAACATCAATAGTTGTATTAGTAGGTTCCATGCCTATGTGTCAATTCACTCCTTCAAATCCCACTTATATGTTACCACACAACTCCTTTAATGTTAGTATTATAGCTAGTATCTCATCAGTAATGATAGCCAATGACATCACCGCACTTATTGATTATGAAGTTGTTGATTCTAATTGCTACAATGGTTTAGTCGATGCTTCATCTTATTGCATTGTATAAGAATGTATATATCCATTATTTATAGGTTATAATCACATTGAGTAACACAATAAAACAATATATTTGGGAAGTTCTTTGAAAGCATCATCTGATCTCTCAAATTATACATAACTTAGCATAATATAACCTTGTTGTTGCAATTCTACATTGTTGCCATAGTTTTCTTACTTTACTTGTTCTCTATAATATTTTCATTTTCATATTCTCTATCATTTATTAAATCACTTCTACATATAATTGTCTTAAATTTGTTTAAGTAGGTTATCCATTGGGTCTCCTATTAGGCCCCAGTTTAGTGGTATCAGAGCATTGCATACTTCATATCATTACCCAAATGGTATCATGGTGTTTATGAAGTTTCATCATTGTTTTTATGCCCACTCATATGAGGTCTAATTGTAGGACATTAGGGCTTGAGACTCATGACCCTTCATCATACCTTCCATCATGTCCTCAAATGGGAGACAAATTTACAATGATGCAACTCCATATATGTTCTAGAAAATGATAGAGAATGCATTGTAGAGATAAAGGAAATATTTGGAATAAATTCAATCACATGAACAATCAAGTATCATTGATCACTTTTTTCTCCTCCTTAATTAGAAGATGCATCCAACAACCTCTCATTATCATCAATCATTTGCATAAACATAAAACAAGTTACAAGTCAATCTAGACATCCATATATTTGAAGGCAAAATAGATGCAAATGCACTGGATAATTGGATTAACCTCATATTTTCATACTATGCAGTCAACCAATTCTTTAACCAAGATGAGATCACATTTTCTCTTCTAAAAGTTTATTTATCAATTAAGAAATGGTGGTAAAATTATTGTACTACATGTGAATAAGATCATAGTTTAGACACATGCAATGGTTTCATAGAATCATTCAAATAAGCCAATTATCCTATTAGAAACTATGATAACTAGTACATCAAGTTCTCTCAATTGTGCCAAGTTAAATAGAAGTGTATGCAATAATACATAGATTTTTCATACTTTGGTGTCCAAACGTGGGATTCAAGATTCAAATAAAAATATTGTTTTGAAGTATAAGTCAGGCTTGAGACCTCACATTCAATTGGATATATATTTCCTCACTGTCTCCTCAATCGAGGAAGCCTACAAATATGTTTGTAATTTTGAATCAAAGTCAAAGGCCAAGACAAAGACAGAAGATTTGAAGTCCCAAATCAAGTAATAGTCTAAGTTAATAAAAATTTCAAATCAAGAAATAATTCTAAACACCCCCAAAAAATAAGTAGCAACCGTCAGATGATCAAACTAAACAATTTGAGAATGGCAAGTGGTGTTCACTTCACAATTTCATCATTCATTCCAATGAAGAATGTCATGCTAGGAAAACTTTGTTTTCACATCTTGAGGTAATGGGTACCATCACCACAGTGTTGGAGAAAGGTAAACATATCATGGATTCTAAGCCTAGCACCATGGTAGGTACCACAAACATCTCTATTAACCCTACGAAAATAGAGGAATCAAAAAGATTTTTCTATTCTCAAATGTGGATCAATGCCTACCAAGTACATTTCATCATTGACAATAGAAGTCATAAGAACATGATTTCTTGTAAAGCAATTTGAAGATTAAACTTGCCACCAATGCCTCACCCACAACCATACTCCATTGGATGGTTCATTATGGGATCTAAGAAATGCATCACTCAACAGTGTCAAGTGGTGTACAACATCAAGCCTTTTAAATATATAGTCCTTTGCAATGTTGATCCATTAGAGGTATGTGATATTCTATTGGTTCAACCATATCTTTATCATCGACATGTAGTATATGAAGCAAATCTTATAAATGTTGTCATAATTGTTGGTGATATGAGATACCACATACCAAAATTACTTCCAAATCTATCACTCATTAGTACTAAGTAGTGTGTGAATCTAGTCACATCTAGTAAAAATATTATATTTTTGATGGTAATATTTGAATGCAATAAAGTCCTTTTGACACCAACCATTATTGTAGTTCCTCTAATGTCAATGCAAGAAACCATGGAGTTGTAACTCAAGTTGGAAAAATACAAGGACATATTTTATCTACCAAAATAAGTTTCTACACACTATGTAGCGAAACATATTATTAATTTGATCCCTAGACTACCTCTTCCTAATGCTTCTTTATACCATGGATCCTCTCTGGTAAATGAATAAATCAAGTGAAAAATCCATAAACTAGTGGAAAAAGGGCATATAAATCCCAACTCATTGCCTTGTGGTTGCACCAAAGAAAGATGGCACATGGAGGTTGAGCATTGATTACCAAGCATTCAACAAGATCATAGTGAAAAAATGCTAACCTCTTACAAGGATTGAGTATACTTCACTAAAATTGATCTTAATTTTAAATATCATCAAACTCATATTGATCCTAAAATGTATGGAAGACAACCTTCAAGTCCAAATAAGGTTTGTTTGAATGGTTAATCATGCCCTTCAGTTTGACCAATGCTCCAGCGACATTCATGAAGATAATGAATGATATTCTTAGGCCATTCACTACCTCATTCATTGTAGTCTACCTTGATGACATCCTAATATTTATAAAAACATGGGATGGACATTTGTACCATACAGATCAAGTTCTTAAAACTTTATGAAAACATAAATGGTATGCAAAACATGAGAAAATGTTTGTTTTCCATGTCATGGATAAATTATTTGGGATACATTATAGACACATAAGGAGTGAATGTGGACTTGGCCAAGATTCAAATCATCTAGGATTGGCCACAACCAAATAATCTCATAGAGCTTCATAGCTTTCTAGGATTGGAAAATTTCTATAGGATATTTTTACTTGGTTTATCTCACGTGACTTGGCCTCTAAACCATATTACCCAAGGTGGCACTAAATCAAAGTTCAACTAGAATGTCACATAATAGAAAACATTCAAAAAAATGAAACACATACTTTTTTGTCCACCAATACTTATTTTACCCAACCTTCAGCAATCATTTGAGCTTGAGACATATGCCTCTAAATTTGCACTCAAAGTAGTCCTCACTCAACATAGTCACCCAATTGCATAACGTAGTGAAACATTCACCACATTGGTAAGGAAATGTCCAACATATGAACATGAAATTTATGTTATTGTTCAGGGATGTAAGCATTTGAAGTATTATATATTGGGAAAGGAGATTGTGATCCACACATATCACAATCCACTTCAGTTCTTGCAGACTCAAAAAAAGGTACAACAAGAGTGACATCAAAAATTGATCTTCTTCTCTTCAACAATTCCATTTGAACATCAAGCATAAAAAAGGAAGTGTTAGTCTAGTCATAGATTACTTGAGCTTGTCAAAACTCTCTTTTTTTTACTTTATGCATGTGGATATGAAGTCAATGCATGGTCATAATTATATCCATCTAACATGGATTTTGTATATATCTATTTGAATTTGCTCTATATTAATTTCGCTTTAGAGTTCTACTTGAAGGATGGACTTCTATATCATCTTGGGTAGTTGTGCATTCCAAATTAGGTAGAGAAACAAAAACTAATATGAGAGGCTCATTTTAGTAAGGTTTTGGGACATTTTGGGATTGAAAAGACTCTTTTAGTGTTGCAAAAGTATTTATATTGGCCACATCTCAGGTTTGATGTCTCCAAGTACTTCAAGTCTTGTATTGCATGCAAAATTTCTAAGCCAGTCAACAAGAAGTAAAGTTTGTATACACCTCTTATGGTTACAAATGAGACTATGAGAATCTATTTCCATAGATTTTCTCTTAAGATACCCTATTACTAAGCATGGTGATGATTGTGTTTATGTAGTAGTAGATAATTTCTCAAAGATGACAATTCTCATACCTTGTAAAAAAAACTATCTCTATAAATAGCTCAATTATATGTTCAGTATGTTTGAATCCACTTTTTAAATTAAAAAAATATCTTGTCTAATAGAGACATAAGGTTCTTGTGTCATTTCTAAAAAACACTTTGGTCTATGCTAGACACAAAGTTTAACAAGTTTATTGCATTTCATCCTCAGACTAATGGATAGATGGAAGTGGTCAATAAGATGATAGAGAATCTTATAAGAAAGTAAAATTCAAAGAAGTGGCACACTTGGGATAAAATCCTTCCTTTCATTCAATAGAGCTTTGCACAACTCTATTATACACAACATTTTTCAAGTTTGTTTGGGTTTTTCAGCCTTTGGCACCCATCAATGTAGCTTATTGTATTCCACCATCAACAATAACAACTCTTTCATATCAAAATGAAGTTAACAAAGTTTTTCAATTAATTTAGTACATATAACATCTTCAACAACAAGTGCAAACCATTCTACATCAAGAAAATGTGAAGTACAAGAAACATCATGATGACATCATACACTACACACCTTCCAAGTTGGTGAACGAATCTCACTACACCTAGGAAGGAAAGACTGATAGGACCTTATAGAAATCTTCATCCACTTTGTAATGGGCCCTACACCATCACCAAAAAGTAGGGGATAATGCTTTCAAGCTTAATCTTCCAACTTATCCTAGGTTGCATCCGGTCTTCAACACAAAACTCTTATGACATTACTTTCCACCCCTATAGGATACTTCAGATATTACAAAGACTTTCTAGTAGATATAGATCAATCTATATTACAGTGTTCTATCAAAATTAGATCAAGTCACTGATTTTTAGGTCAAATGCACATGTCAACAAGAGATCCCTCTCTTCCAAATTGTTGAAATAAGTCAAGTACCATCCTAGGGAAATGGTATATAGATGTGTAGGTTGCCAATTTATTTCCATGTCTTCTTCTACAACTTCATGCAATGGGGACAATTTCTCTTCAAGGAGAGGCAACTAATCTAGGAAGATCTAGGTCACAAGATCATACAACACATCAGCATAGTTATACGTCCAACCATATGTTAAAGTCATCAACTACAACAATAGGTTATGCATCTACTTGTTAATTCATTTCTTGCAATCCCACTTCTATGTTACTGCATAGCTCCTGCAGTGTTAGTATTGTAAAAATAGATCATTAGTAATGATAGTCATTGACATCATTGTACTTGTCAGTTATGAAGTGGTTGATACCAACTATTATAACAGTTTAGTTGATGCTTCATCTTTTTGCATTATATAATAATATACATCTCCATTATTTTTAGGTTAGCATCACATTGAATAGCACAATAGAAGAATAGAGTTAGGAAGTTCTTTAACAAAATCATATAATCTCTCAATTGTACATAAATTAGCATAATATAACCTTGTCATTATAGTTATATATATGTTTCCATCTTGTTCTTGTTTTCCATGTTCCCTACTTCCTTTGCAAATTCATAATCTTTATCATTCAATAAATTAATTCTGCATATAACCACCTTAATTTTGTTTAATTAGGTTGTCCATCGGGTCTTCTCTTGGGCCACGGGTCAATTTCACTACTTGATGGTCTATGTATAAGACAAGTTCCTTGGGCAAAAAGTAATGCCTCCACTTTGTGGGTGCTTCCACTATGGCCTAAAATCCCTAATCATAAACCAAATATTTGTCTATGTCATTTAGTTTATCATTGAAATAAGCAATGGGCTTACTTTATTGAATTAACACAACTTCTATTGTTATGACATTCACATCAAAATCAACATGATGAAATTAGATAAAACCAATACTAGTTATTATGTTACTTTAATATTCAAACTCTAGAAGTTATACTCTATTTATTGTCCATAAAAATTATTTCCTATCACCTCTCATTGACTTTGTGGTAGATGCACATATCCAATCGAAGTTTTGAATGAACTTCCCATAGAAACTTATCAATCTAAGGAAGTTTTAAATAAAAAAATCCTAAGTATACCAACTCCTTCTAGGTGATGGTCACTCAACAAAATATCTCACCTTTACTAGATCCATATTCAATCTTTTTTTATAAATAAAAAAACCTAAATACACCAACTTCTCCTTCATGGAGTTCTATTTCTTCAAATTAACCAAAAAAAATTCTTCTCTTAACCATTGCAACACTTGTCTCAGGTGCATTAAGTGTCCTTCCTTCATTCTATTGAAAAATCAGAATATCATCCAAATATACAATTACAAATTTACCAAGAAAATGTTTTAGCAATTATTCATGAGTTTCATGAATGTACTCGGTGCATTTGTCAGCTAAAATGGCATAACTAATCATTCATATAACCCCTCCTACATTTTGAATTCAAATTTATATACATAACCTTCTCTGATGTGGATCTGGTGATATCCACTTTTCAAGTCAATTTTTTTTAAGTACTTTGCTCCACTCAAACAATCCATCAACTCATTCATGCACAACAATGGAAACATGTACTTGATAGTTATCTTATTTATGACTCTAGATTTTATGCACATTTTCCATTCTCCTCATTTATTTGGTGCTAACACTAATTCAACTATGTTTGGGCTCAAAATTTATCTTATCAACATTTTATCTAACAACTCATGTACTTACCTCTACACCTCCCCATTCACCTTAGGCATTAGCCTATATGCCACGTTGTTTGGTAAATTGGATCATAGGCTCATATCTATGAGTGATTTATACTCCACATGGGTGGTAACCCATCTAGTAGATCATTGGAAATGATCTCCTCAAACTCATCTAACAAATCTTTCACTTCTCATGAAATTTCTTCATCTCCTCCTGTCTTCCCAACCTATGCAAAATTTAGAATGAAAGCATATCAAGCCTTTTTGCTCACCTCTTTTAGGAATTTCTTTCTCTAAACCAACCAAATCCTTATATTGTTGTCCACCTCTTCACTTTTTTATTTCAATGGATTCAAAGTATACTTATTTCCATCCTTCATCAAAGTTTATGTATTTACTTAGCCATCATGCAAAGCTTTCTTATTAAACCATCAGGGTCTCGATAGTAACACATGGCATACATCCATGGGCATTATGTCTCACATAACTTAGTCTTTGTATCTAAAAACTTACTAGACATTGTTCAATCACCAAAATTTGATGTCTATCTAGTAACCAAGACACCTCATACATATTTGGATGTGCAATCCTCTTTAGACTAATTTTTTATACCATCTCATTAGAAACAATATTATCAATGCTACCACTATCAACAATCACTTTAAAACACTTACCTCCATATTTGAAAATGGTCCATAAAATATTTGTCTTTTGTACTAGTGTATTCTCCTTTTTATTTGGTTTCAACAACAGATAACTTCCCTACATTTTGGTCCCTTTGTGTGATTGATTGATGTAACACTCTCCTCATCTTCTTGCTCAATGTGATTATTTTCCTTGTTTATTTTGTTGTCATCATTATGCATGTGTGGGCATTCAAATGCTTTTTTCCCTATTTCACCACATTTGAAGCATGTACCCATGAATCTTCTACCTTTTCCTTGTCCATAATATCCTCTACCTCTAGTAGGATATTCTCTTTGTCTTTGTGCATTATTGTTGCTTTGATAAGTACTCCTCCTTCTTTCACATAGTGTTTGTTGAAAATATTTCCTTGTCCTCTTCTGCATGAGAGCTTTCTCTTTCCTCTCTTTGTGTCTTGTCTTCAAGAGAAATTATCTTTAGCCTTCAATGTGTATTGATAGGCTTCCTCATTTGAATGCAAATATATCATCCCAAATTCATATTGAAAGGAAAATCACAAATTTCTCAAATAACTTGAGATATTTTCCTCATCGTCTTGTACATAACCCACTTTAATAGTGAGTCTATAAAACTCTTTCATGTAATCCTTTACACTCATTTATTTTGTCTCAAGTTTTTCAATTTCTTGAGCAAACCCATCAAATAATGAGAAGGTATAACTTTACATTTTATTTTCAAAACCATTTTATCCCAAGACTTAATTTAGTCTTTACCTATTCTAACTCTTTATGTATGCACATGATCCCAACATAAGGATGCATGTCCCTTCAACTTTATGCATGCAAACTTCATCCTCTTGGGAACATATCTAGTCAACGAGTTCTTCAGGGCATAAGCTACTAACATAGCCAGGGGTGTATAACCATGGCTTGTTTCTCATTTCTATAATGGATCTCAATAATCTATCTTTTGGCTCATCAATCAGTTCCTCCACATTCAATTTGATTGCTTCTTCTTTCTCATCATCACTTACATTTTTATCAACTCCTGTATGTTGTATAGTTTCCATAACCTTCAATCGGGCTTGGATTCATCTCATCATTTGGGCTAAGTCTACAATTCTTGGTGTTTTCCCAACTCTTCCAAAGAGACATCCTTTGTGTGCCATTTCATTTCCTCAAATTCAACATCTTATACCCACCACTCTCCTATATCTTCATTGCTTTCTACCTACACTCACAAATTTGGAAAATCGAACTTACTTCATAGGGTAAAACCCACTCTAATACCAATTAATGCCATCACAGTTAGCAGGTCCAATGAAGGACGACCTCAAGCCATGCAACCTATGAGTTTAACACACAAAAATGGATTCACTCTCAATATAAAGACATTATTTAATGTAATAACTATGATCTTTATTGATTTAAATGAGGAGTATTACAACTTGCACACATATTATGTTATATCAATATGATAACAACCTTCACTACTTGTAGTATTAAAATTGTTCCTAATGGACTTGAACTATGGCCTACAACAGTATGAAAATTTTCTGACTTACATCTAACCACTGCTTGAACCTAGATTACCCTCTTGAATCCCTTCGGAGAACTCAACTAAATCACAATCTTTACTAACTCTTAAACATCTAGATTTTGCCTGCCAACCCCTTGCACAACAACACTCGATGAAGTATTAATAGAATTGAAATGGTTCACCTTCCAACTATAAAATAGCTGCCATATTCTTTGTGATTGTTTGGTTTCCATATATTACACCTCATATACTCACAAGATCGTTATCACTTCATCGTGCATTGATCCCTAACAGTGAAGCATAAAACTGATATGATAAATGTGTGTATTGATTATCACTTAGCTAAAGTGATTACCTTCCAACTCAAATTGTGAATGTTGCATGATCAATTAAGTACCAACTACACAAAAGGACCTTCACCTAATTATGTGAGATCAATTACACCTCACATAAGTTTGTGATAACTTTTCCCATCAAAGAGGATGTGTTGGTCTCATAAATTGTAATCTTACCTTGCCACCTTCATCAATTACATGAATTCATGAACTACGTAGAGAAGACAACGTGTAAGGTTTGTTATGCATTATGGACTCTTGTTAAAAATAAAATAGAAAAACCTCCCACCTATAATGATACTAAACACTACACAGTTGTCTTATGTAGCATAGGGCATAGGGGAATGGTTGATTTTAGGAAATTATGGATTCAATGTGTATTATAATGATATATTGTGGGAGATGGAGATGGAGATGAAAAAAATCTAGATAATCTATGGAAAAGTGCAAGCAAAAGTGTGGAGGTTGAGTACCCATTGGCTATAGATGATGGCGTGGGGCACCCCAATTTCACAACATATTATCATACAAGGAGGAGGAATAGGATCTCAATGTTGCATACCATTTATGAGTCTTATGAAGTGAAGGATATAAAATACCACAAGCAAATGCTTACAATCTTTGATTCCAACATGTCCACCTATAACACCCTAAAAGCCTCATCCAAGGAATTCAAGATGGAGAAATTACAGTCAGTGTTGATTTCTCCCTCGCCTGACACCCTCTTCATCCTCTTGAATTTTTTTAGCGATTCTCCCCTGCTTACCTTTCCCACTTGATTAGAGTGTCTCATCCCAATAAGGAATATACATACATACATACATACATACATACATACATATATATATATATATATATATATATATATATATATATATATATATATATATATATATATATATATATATATATATATATATATATATATATATATATATATATTGTGGCATTTTCATCCATTTATCTCCATTTTCTCTTTCCAAATATATCCTTGACAGATATTGCTTTTAGTTTAACATGATGCTCTTTTTTATATTTTCACTTTATACTTGTTTATTTGAGTCCAATTTCATTTACAACACCTCTTGTCCTTTTTAGTTTTTGGGTTGCATTCTAAGACCTAAGGAATACAACCAAGGCTTCCTCACAAACTCCCATCATTTTTCATATTTTCACCACCTCCATCACTATGGTTATGTTTCTAGATAGTTTTATCTTCCTGCATTATACTTTAGCACAAATATTGATTATGAATTGACTCATTAGAGTCTTTGTTTTCCTTTATCACAAATCCTTGTTTGATTTAAGTTTTCTCATCTTATGCTAGATATTTTTATAGTCATTTTACGTTCTCTTTCACTCCCCTTTATTTGATTTGGGTTTCCACCTAATTGACATTGGATGGTTTTACAATCATTTTATTATCTACTTCCTTAGATCTTTTGGTTCTAATTTAGCCTTATCAATCGTGGATTGCCAATTTTTTTCAATTTTACAATCTTCCTCTAAGAGTTTTTCATTTACTTCCATTTATTAACTATCATGCGTACACATGCATTATTTTTATCTATTTTTAGCATTCTATCTTTAGGGTTTATCAAACACAATTTATGTGCCCACCACAATCAAGACTATGGTATTTACATGCATTATTTATGTGGAAAGCTAAGTCAAGGTATGTATATGTTACTTTGAGTTATTCATTTATTAGCAATTCCTTCAACATTGATCTTCAGTTATGCTCTTTTGTGTTGCTATGTATCTATCTCAAAGCACCATCCCCCATTACACTATTGTGACATATGATGAACTTTAGGTGGGGTATATGTAGACACCTTATATTTTTATTTTTGTCATTCACTGACTGTTTCTCTTGCAGGGGCTTGTCGACACATCAATCTCGAGTGCATGCCTTAAAGGGTGCTCCAATAATGGGGTGAGATTATCTCAAGGTACTTTGTGAGAGATGTTTTCATACTATTATGCCATACATTCATTACTATCAATATAACTTGCTCTAAGATTCTTTCCATATTACCTCTTTGTCTACTTTTTATTCAATTTTCCTAGCCACCATATATTCCTACTATATCGGCCAAGTCTCTATAGTATGTTTCATACTGTGTTTCTCCCTATACAATAACGACATGGCCAATACAATGATGAGTCGTGTCTCTGTCCTTTATATTGTATCACTCTAGTCAATATAATATTATGTCATTTTTCATAGTTTTGATTGTATTAGCCTGGCTGATACCGTTGGATTAGAGTTTAGGGTTAGTTCTATATAATAGAGTCGTATATAGAGAGTTCATATTTCACTCCTAAAAGATATAACACAGACTTCTACTATGCTTGTGTTCACATTTCTACTTTAAGTAGTAAAATCAAGAGTTAGAGATTAGAATCTTATCTTGGAGGTCTAGTATTATGTATGGATTTTGAAGCTCAATAGGAGTCATGCTAAAGAGTTGGTCCAGTCTTTGGAGTTCTCAACTAAGAATATCTAGGTCTTCCTATTGAATTTAAGGTCTTCAACTTACAACATCTCTTGCAAAGTGCCACTTAAACCAAAAAGGGGAGATTGAGGTGTTGACGTGTCCACCCAAAGGTAAGTATATTTATCACTAATCTCTTTCATTTATTTAATTAGTAGATTAGATATTTCTTTGTTCATTGTTATTTTAGACGTGTTATTTATCCTTGCTTATGGTCCTCCTTATACTAAACACGTTGGTATAGTTATAAGGATGCTTGTGCTTCCCATTATCACATTAGGTTGCATGGGCTACTCATTGGTTGACCATTGTACCACTTATCTTCTTATTAGTTTAGTACATGTAGCTATCTTGGATCTAGGTTACCCTTGCTCATCAATTCATTGCATGTGGTATCCTTAGTATATCCTAGATACACCCCTTTATTACAACCATTGTTATAATCATTTATCTATTTTGAAACTTGGGGAGAGTCATACCCTGTATCTTAGGCATAGGCTTTGAAACCCTATCCTCTTGACATTTGAGTGTGAATTACCCTTCGATACGTCTAAGATTATTCTAGGTTCTTACCCACTATTTCAAGTATACACAAACTCTATTGTTATGACCTTGTTTGTATCCTAATCTATTGAGAGAAAGAGGATTTTTACATGTCATTCTACCTCGTGCATACACAATTATTTTTGATAAATTTAAAATTTCATGTACAACTCCTTCATGAAGTTGTGTTTCTTCAAATTAACTAACAAATTTTCTTCTTGCAACTGCTGCAACACTTATCTCAAGTGCATCTAGTGTCCTTCCTTTGTTCTAATGAAAATCAAAATATCATCCAAACATAGAATGACAAACTTACCAAGAAAAGGTTTCAACACTTTATTCACGAGTCTCATGAATGTACTTGGTGTATTCATCAACCTAGATGGAATAACCAACATTTCATATATAAACCCTCCTATGTTTTGAAAGTAGTTTTCCGTTCATAACCTTCCTTGATGTGGATAAGGTGATATCCACTTTTCAAGTCAATTTTTATTAAGTAATTCTCTCCACTCAAACAATCCATCAACTCATCCATGCATCACAATGGTAATATTTACTTGATAGTTATTTTATTGATGGCTCTAGATTCTATGTACATTCACCATTCTCCTCCTTTCTTTGGTGATAACATTGTTGTAAAACTCCTTTATGAATTTGTGTTTCTTCAAATTAACTAACAAATTTTCTTCTCGCAACCGCTACAACACTTATCACAAGTGCATCTAGTGTCCTTCCTTTGTTTTGATGAAAATCAAAATATCATCCAAACATACAATGACAAACTTATCAAGAAAAAGTTTCAACTCTTTATTCACGAGTCTCATGAATGTACTTGGTGTATTCATCAACCTAGATGGAATAACCAACATTTCCTCTATAAACCCACATATGTTTTGAAAGTAGTTTTCCATTCATAACCTTCCCTGATGTGGATATGGTGATATCCACTTTTCAAGTCAATTTTTATTAAGTAATTAGCTCCACCCAAACAATCCATCAACTCATCCATGCATCGCAATGGTAATATTTACTTGATAGTTATTTTATTGATGGCTCTAGAGTCTATGCACATTCACCATTCTCCTCCTTTCTTTGGTGATAACATTGGTGTAATTGTGCTTGGGTTCAAATTTATCTTTTTAGTGTTTTATCTATCAGCTCATGTACTTGCCTCTACAACTCATTCACCCTAAGCATTAATCTATAGGTTACTTTGTTTGGTAAGATAGATCTTGGATTCATATCCATGAGATGACTTATAATCCACATGGGTGGTAGTAACCCATCTGGTAGATCATTGGAAATGATTTCATCAAACTCATCCAACAACTCTCACTTTGCACAAAAGTGTTTCCTCACCTACTGTCTTCCCAACATGTGCGGGCTTGGGAATGAAAGCATGGCAAGCCTTCTCCTTCTTTACCTCTTTAGGAATTTCTTTCTTGAAACCAACAAAATCCTTGGATTGTTGTCCACCTCTTCACTTTTTCCCTTCAACAAATTCAAAGTATTCTTCTTTCCATCCTTCATCAAAATGTATGTATTTACTCGACCATCATGCAAAGCTTTCCTATTAAACTATTAGGGTCTTGCCAGTAACACATGGCATACATCCATGAGAATTATGTCGCACATAACTTAGTCCTTGTATCTGAAAACTTACCAAACGTTGTTCATTCACCATAATTTTATGTCCCTTTAGTAACCAAGACACCTTGAAGGGATTTAGATGTACAATCCTCTTTAGACCCAACTTTTCTACCATCTCATTATAAACAAGATTATCAATGCTACCACTATCAACAATCACTTTAAAACACCTACCTCTAGATTTGCAAATGGTCCTAAAAATATTTTTCCTCTGCGTCAGTGCATTCTCTTTTTTATTTGGTTTCAACAACACTCTCTTCATCATGAGAGCTTCCCCACATTTTGGTTCCTCCATGTGATTGATTGACGTAACACTGACCTCATTTGCCTATGCAACATTATTATTTTCCTTGATTCTTCTATTGTTGTCATTATGTGCATGTGGGAATTCAAACACTCTATGCCTCGTTTCATCACATTTGAAGCATGTACCCATGAATCCTTTATCGCTTCCTCATCCATAATATCCTCTACCTCTAGTAGGATATTCTGTCTCTTTCACAATATTTTTGCTCTGAGAAGTACTCGCTTCTCCTTCTTGTGCATAGTGTTCTTTACCACTATTTATTTTTCCTCTTTTGTGTGAGAACATTCATTTTCCTCTTCTTGCGCCTTTTTGTCTCCAAGACTTCTCTTCAACCTTCAATGTGCATTGATAGGCTTCTTCCATTGAATGCAATTGTATCATCCTAAATTCATATTGAATGGAAATGCATAGACCATTCATGTACCATGAGATTTTTTCTGCATTGTCTTCAGCATTACCCCTTATAATGGTGAGTTATAAAACTTTGTTATGTAATCCTTAACACTCATTTATTTTTGTCTCAATTTCTTGAAAAAACCCATCTGATAATGAGAATGTAGAAACTTACATTTTAGTTTCGCAACAATTCTATCCCATGACTTACTTTTGTATTTGCCTCTTTTAACTCTTTATGTTTATGATCCCACCGTAAGGATGCATGTCCCTTCAAATTTGTGCATGCAAACTTCATCCTCTTGGGATCCTCTATTTTTAGATTATCAAAATATTTTTCTAACTCATTGATCGAGTCAATGAATTCTTCAAGACATAAGCTACCAGCATAGCTAGGGGTGTCCAATCGTGGCTTGTTACCCATTTTTGTAATGGCTCACAAGAATCAATCTTTTGGCTCATCGACCAATTCTTCCACATTCACTTCAAGTGTTTCTCCTTCATCATCATCACTAACATCTACAATAACTCCTTCATGTTGTGTAATTTTCATACCCTCCAACCAGGTTTGGATTCCTCTCATCATCTCAACCAAGTCTACAATTCTTGATGCTTTTCCTACTCTTCCAATGAAACATCCTTTGTGTGTCATTTCTTTTCCTTGTGTTCAACCACACAACCAACACCTTCTACCCAACACTCTCCTTGTTGGAAGATATATTCACTGCTTTCTACCCACTCTTGCAAATGCAGAAAACAAAATCACTTTTTTAGTTACAACCCACTATGATACTAATTGATGCAATCATGGTTAGGGGGTCTAATGAAAGATGACCTTAAACCATGCAACCTATAATTTTAACACACAACAATGGATTGACTCACAATCTGCACACAATAGAACACAACAACTATGATCTTTATTGATTTAAATGAGGGATCTTACAACTTGCACAACACAATAGCATATATCCATATAATTACAAACTTTTGTACTTACAATATTACAATCATCCCCAGTGGACTTGAAATATGGCTTACAACACTACTCATATATTTTGGCTTGCAGCCAATGTCCTTTCGAACTAGACGAGCCCCTTGACTCCTTTCACAAAACTCAGCGATCTCACAGTCTTTGCTAACTCTTATGCTTTAGGTTCTAACCAGCAACCCCTTGCACATTGACGCTCGATCATTACATTAATAGGAATTTTTTATAGAAGTTGAAATGGTTCACCTTCCAACTATCAAATAACCACCATCTTCTTTGTGACTCTTTTGTTTCCATCTGTTACACTTCATAAAGTCACAGGGTCATTATCCCTTCATCATACATTGACACCTAGGATTGAAGCATAACACTAATATGATAGATGTATGTCTTGATTGATTCACTTTGTTGTACCTTCCAACTCGCATTGTGCATGTTGCGCTCGATCAAATTAGTACCAATTGCATAAAAGGACCCTCACCCAGTTGCGCAAGATTAATCGCGTCTTGTAACTTTGTGGACCTTCACAAATTCACCTGACCTTGCTGCCATGGCAGCTACAAATTGACCAACCAGTGAGTTTTACATAGAATGTGATAAAATATATCTGTTAATGTGTTATAATTTATAAGCATGATGAAACCCATTAATATACAAGGTGCTCATCAATTCAGGCTAGACATCTGACGCATTGTTTAATTTTCACATGCATGGTAATCAACTCTAAAATAATGCTATCACAGCATGGCATGGAACACGTTCATGAATTGCCTAGACTAACTGCAAAATTCTTCATAACTTTATAAGGCTACTCCAAAGTCCTCAAACTTGTTGACTTTTATTTATGTTACATATGTTCTGATCTCCCCTCCAGTGTCAGGCTCATGCTCCATGTCCATGATTTGTCCTCTCTCCTTGTTGATGGATTATTGGCATTCTGTACTGAAATCTGCCAGTCTTTGATATATCCAGGGCGGCAATTTGGTGGATTAATTGCCATCGCACCTCCGAGCATGGCAACAACCTGTGACATGGAAGGTCGTTGTGTGGGAGTTGCCTGTGTACATAAAAGAGCCACGTGAATCACTTTCACAACTTCTTCTTCGGAGTAGCTGGAAAGAACACTGGTATCAACCAAATCTAGAAGTCTGTCCTCCTCAAACAATTGCCACGCCTGCACTTCATTCACACACGATATAAGACATTGCTTTTAAAAAATAAAATATTAAGCAGCATTTTCATCTCAGATATCTGACGAATCTTTGGTTCAGTGTCAAATAAGTTTAATTTGATAAATTCAACAAAAACAAATCACTTATGTTGGGAATTTAGAAGAAATCATTTCTACCAAATCAAGAAGATAGACCATCTCATCTGGCAATCTCCTGTCTTCATGACTTCTGTTGCTGACAACTTCGAGAGAAACTACCCCAAAACTGAAAACATCAGCTTTCTCGGTGAGATGTCCACGCAAAGCATACTCCGGAGCGAGGTATCCACTGAAACCAGTACAAGTTTAAACTTTTGTTAGCTTTCTGCATTTGGGTATTTTCAATAAAACATTGAAATAAAAATCAAAATAACCTGATTTTACTGAATCCGGTCAGTATGTACTTGGAAGAATAATGAACCGGGATAACCATATATTAAATTTATTATGCCATTCCGAGTCCTACATTTACTATAACTGGCAAAGAATAATTTCAAACACAAATCCTGATCAACCTTTCTGCTGTGTGAAATAGAAGATGAATTTTTTTCAATTTAGTGAAATAGCCAGTGGAAAAAGGATTAATGAGATAGAAATCTTACATTGTTCCTGCCACTCGGGTACTGATGTGTGTTTTCTCCGTGTCATATAGCCTTGCCAATCCAAAATCAGCTATTTTTGGATTTAGATATTCATCTAGAAGGATGTTATTTGGTTTGATGTCTCGATGTATGATTTTAATTCTCGATCTTTCATGAAGATATGCCAGGCCACGTGCAACTTCAAAGCAAATGTTATACCGGATAGGCCAATCAAGGTGTAGCTTAGATCGATCAGAACCTGAGGTTTATAATAAAAATTGATACAAGGTAATTTTACTGTTTTTGAAATTTAAAAAGCGGATTCCTATTGTTTGAAGTTAAGCATGTTAAATAAATATAAGGCTATAATACCAAATAAAGCTCGCCCCAGACTGTTGTTGGGCACATATTCATACACCAAGAGTCGCTCTTTTTCTTCAATACAACAACCATAGAGTTTGACAAGATTCCGGTGTTGCACAGCAGATATTGTGGCCACCTCATTTATAAATTCTCGTTTACCTTGACTAGACCTGGAGGACAGCCTTTTTATTGCCACAGGATTTCCATCCTGCAGCACACCCTACAATTGAAAATCATAAAATGTAATATAAGCATTTCAAATTTGATATTTTTTTATTGGAAATCTGTATATCTATTAAACAAAAAATATAAAGATAAAGTACAAGATCTTTTACAATAGGATGGCTGGTTGGTGTTCGCTGCGCATAATAAATACAACAGCCGGTAAAAAATACAGCTAAACGTCAGGAGTCTTAAAACAATTAACAAGATAAAAAAACAAAATGAAATATCAAGCATATGCAGCAGCACCATAGAAGGTGGAAAATTATCCTTGGGAGGAAAAGCAGCCCAAAAAAGGACTCTCCCAACGGTGGATCCAGCTCCATCCAATTATCTTAAACATTATCTTGCACAGCCAAAAGCACAAACACTTCCCACCCAAATGACTCAAGAATGAGCAAACCATCGTGTAAAAGGAAAGTCCAACGAATCAAAATTGATATTTCATTCATTCACTTTCTCAAAACTAAAACTTATATTCTAAATATAACTTAAGGGTCCATTTTATTGTACCTTGTAAACTGTCGCAAACCCACCCTCTCCTATCTTATTTTTAATATCGAAATCTTTTGTGGCTATTTTCATTTCTGTCAAACTGAAAAGACGTGGTTTTCCAGCCATATTCTTCAAATCTGGTGAAATAAACATGAAATTATAAGATCTATATTTATAGAAATCCATGTCAATACCATTTTCACTTACAAGAAAGCTAGTCTAAGAGAAAATGTTATGGAGCTGATCCCAAAATTACATGGAGTTCACTCCCACGCTTAGCAAAATGTATTATTACCTTCGCTGTCATCAGGTAAAGAGAATTTTCTATTTCTCCTCCTTAAAACCACTAAGAATAAGCATAGGAGAACGGAAAACCCAACTGTAACTCCCATAATTATTCTAATGGTTCTACTTTTGCCGTGCTTGCTGGAACTTTCATCAGCAATGGTAAAATTGACTTTTGAAACTGAAATAAGGCAAGGGAAAAGAATTACAAAAGTGAATGCAAAGCAAATTCCAGAATGATTTATCTCTTGAATTAAATTTAAAAAACAATTCATCTCCATAGCAAATGTCCTAAGATTAAAAACTGGATAATTACATATTATTTTAAGGCCAACATAGTATCTTACCAGGAATAACCTTAATTGCTGACACTAAAGGTCCACGTGTATGCTCGGACAGTATACGAAAAGCTCCCTTTCCAGCCCAAAAAAGGTGCACATCAAGAATGTTTTCAGTCACACTGACATTATAAGTCTCTATAATTGGCACCTTTGAGTCTTGTGCCTGCTCCTTGATATTAAAATCTCGTAACTTTTGAGTTCCCTGCATAAATAGTTGTTGCAATGGTGAAAGATATATAGGATCATGATAGAAATGACTGAAGATATGTAGGATCACGGTAGAAATGACGATCAGAAAGTTATTGCAATGTCTATTCAACGCTCAAAAATCACACCTGCAATGTGCAAGACCTTCAGAAAATAGACCATAATCAATCAGTAAAGACTGCAACATCACAAACGATGGTGTTACTGTTTAGATCCTTAACAACAATAAAGAGGCAATGGTGATGCATTCTGTTCTTCATATTTTTCTGTTTCCAATTCATCAATCTGAATCTTTCTATGACCAAAACATGTGAACATTTTTCCCTCTGGCCTAAAAATGAGAATCACATTATTACATGGTCTGGACTCTGATACGTACCAATTACCATATAGATGTGACCTTCATTCAGCACAAATGCTGTTTTCAATGATTTTAGTATGTCAAATCGTCGCATAAATGATAAAATTCTAATGCTTCTTATGAGTGACTGAAACCTTATGGGTGGAAATTTCTAATGTCTCAATCCAATTTTGGCACCTTTTGCCTCAGGTTCTCAAACCCCTTGATGATGCCCTCCAAGTTGAAGAGTCCAGGTAACCCTATCTCGCATGAGTGCTAGATTGCTAATTTCTATGAAGCCCTTTGTTTGTCTCCATGAAACCCTGGTGGTTAAAATCCAAAATAAAGAGTTCTTGTGCCCTATTTGAGGGTTTAGCGTGAGGGGGGAGGGGGGACTGAATGCTTGTTTTCCCTACAATAAAGACGAACATCTTAAAAAATACTACCCCTTGATTGTTAGTAAGACCCAACCTGCTGCAAAGCCCGAGAGCTCACCTCCTAAGGTCCCTCCATCTTCTGATGCTCAGCCAACTTTTCGCGGTGGGGTGGTTCCTTGTGTGCTCACGGAAGTTTTCGTTTTTAAGGTGGTTCCCGATAAGGTTCCCGTCTTCCCTAGTGTTGGAGGTGAAGGTTTGGTTTGTTTTATCGAAGACTCTACTTTACCAAACAATCCCTTCGGTTTTGACCCTGCCCTTACTTCTTGCCCCTTCCCTTCCCTCCCCTCCCTTTAGGTGGATATGGAGATTTATCCATTGAAAAATACTAGAGTTTCTTATGACTGTGAAATTATTTATAAGAAGAATATTTGAACTGAAGATATGCCCACCAAATAATATATAGAAGCTACTGCTGAGGTGGTTGAAATTGTGGAATCTCATGAGAGAATGGGAGAATCTGTCCTCTAGTGTCAAGCCAAGAGATGGTAGGGTTCCCCTTTCTTCACATGCTCCCCTTCCTTCCCATAATGACGGGAAAGTGGAAGCTCCTGTTGATATAGATAAACCTCTGTATCCTCCTAGGTCCAAACCTAAGCAGGGGTCTACAAGAATGAAAAAAGAAGGGATTTTGAAGCCCATGACTCATTTATGGTGACTAAAGAGGATTTCAGCAAGAGGAAAGTTGTAGAGATTGTGGTGGTTGACAATGGATGAAAGAAAGGTAGGGATGAGAAAGTTCCATCTTGATTTGAGAGGTTGTATAAAAATGAACGAGGGAATAAGACTCCAGGTGCTCCTTCCCCTTAATTTATGAAAGTGATAAGTTGGAATGTTAGGTGTTTGGAAGCACAGGATAGAAGAGTTATTGTTAGACATTTTTTTTTTTTTTTAAAAAGTAGAAGAAACTATATTATAAAGAAATCATATATGTACAAAATCTACTATGCCAATCATGAAAGCGCAGTAGATACCAAAGTAATCATAATAAACTCAATCATCAGAGAAATTAACTCTGATCAAGCTCTGTCATGTCCCCTCTCTAGGGCGACTCGACATTTCACAAGGATTTGCCTAATCCTGACTCTCGTAAGCAGATAAAAGGTGGTGAGAGGGTCATTTTTGCAATTCGATGGCTCACGATGATACAGGAGATAGTATATTTTTATTATGGAGGCCAAATTGCTATATTTTTAATGCACTTTAATTTTATTTTAATAAAATTACTTTTTATTTTAAAAGTATAATAAGTTTTGTGATGTATTACGAAAACTCTTGAAAGTTCTGAAAAAGTGCATAAATAGACCCTATGGGTTATGTAATTGGCATCCAGAGTTTATTTATGATCATTGAATCTCCTTGAGCGTTTGTAAGACCGCAGAGCCTGCAAATCGTCAGATTAATCCTTGAGAACGATACCTCTCAAGCGATTTGCATAACTGAAGGTGTGAAAGATCATCTGAAGGGTTGCACTTTGGAAGTGGTATTCAGCTACTTCAAGTTGGGCTTATTTGGTACTCAGACATTTGTCTGAGGGTTTGTGTTTTCAGTGGTTGGAACATTGGAGATAGCATTCAGCGATTTCATACCAAGCATTTCAGTTGAACGGCTTGTACCTGCAAATAGTACGGCAAAATAAAAATTCCAGCAATCAATAAATACTACGGCACGGCCTGTCTGGAATTTTTAATTTATAAATTTAAAAAAAAAAGTCCGTACCAGTTCGTACAGCCGTACGGACTGTACCTGCGCGGCATTTTGTCACAGCGACTGATCAAGTTTTGGCAGCAAGTTTTGGGCAGCTAACTGCTATAGCAATAAGGTCGGATTTTTACAATAAATAGCAGGGTCTATTTTTTTTATGCAACAGGGTCCTTGTATATTTGTTTGATCGTTTTTTGTAAGGCTGAAATAGCCATAGCTATATTAAAAATAAAGGCTGTACTTTTTTTTCCAGAATTTTTACAATTCTCATGGAAGTAAATTAATGAGACTGATTGCAAACTATTTGACGAAATTACAAAGTTGTATTCAGTGATATTTTTGACAAATTCTTAATGCAATGTAATTTTTGATATTCCGTAAAGTGTTTGACAAAATTTCTTAGTATAAAACCAGTGTTTTTAGTGAGCCCATTAGTAAGGGACATTACAGTGGTATCAGAGCCATCATCCTGCCATCCTGTGGTCCGCTAAATAGCCGATGAGCGATAGAGAAATCAGGTATTACAGCGGGGAGCAGCGGAGGCAACCTCATCAAAATCCTCAAATAATAGAAGATACATTGCCAAAAGCGTTGAGGGACACCGGCAAATCAATTCAGAATATGGCAGAAGAAGACAGAGAGAGAAGTGTTGAAAGAAAATTTGACAACATGCTTGATATGATGTCACGTTTATTGGCAAGAATGGACCAGCAAGCCATTCCAGATCAAGGTCACCAGCACACAGCTGAACATAGTGGAATCAATGAGGAAAGGTCCGTACAACGTGCCGGAGGATCAACGTCTAGACCTCTTTTTCCCACTTTCACACCCAGGAAGCACAGTTACATGTTGCTCCAGCGACTCCATTTGGCGAGGAGGCTAGACAGGCATATTTGGAGTATACCACTCTCCCTCCTGATATGCGACAAATATGGACATTTGACCAGTTCATGAATCAGAAGAATAAGAGAAGAGGAAGAAATGATCACCATGCGCCAAGGAATGATTATCGACAAGCACTTGGTAAGATTTCCATGCCTAACTATGATGGAAGTAGCAGGTGTACAGCTAGGTCTTGGATTCAAAAACTAGATAATTATCTTTCTCTAAGACCAATCCCTGAGGAAGATGTCATTAAATTTGCTACATTGCACCTTGAAGGAACTGCTCACGAGTGGTGGTATCATGGTTTGGTCACTTTGGGACACAACCACATCACTACCTATGAGGAATTTACCAACAGATTGATCGAAAGGTTCGATGTCAAAGACCTTGAGGTAAGCTTCCGTGAACTAGCACAATTAAAACAGCATGGTTCACTTGATACTTATATTAATGACTTCCAAAAATTAGCGGCAATGGTACCTGATATTTCAGAGCGTAGAATAGTCATGCTATTTACAGAAGGGTTGACTGAACCACTCAAAGGGTGGGTCAAGGCCTTTAAGCCTCTCACATTCCAGGAAGCCATGAAGAAAAGCCGCAGTATGGAACTTGCAGCGTCAGCAAACAGGGTCGGTTCAAAAGGCTCTTCATCGAACAAAGATAATAAAGAGGATTTCAATAAAGGTAAAGAGAAGGATGAAGATACGAAAGACAAGTCAGCTGCACCTTTGAATAAGGAAATGCTTAATGACCTGCGTAAGAAGAAGTTATGCTTCTATTGTAAGGATCCCTATGAGTTTGGACATGATTGCCCTATGAGGCCTAAGGGAAAGGCCAACAGGATGATGTGGGTTTATTACGAAGGCTCAGACTCAGACAGCTCAAAGTACCATGATCCTGATGATGCAAAGCAGGAACAGGAGGTAGAACAAAAGGAGGAACTAGAGTTACATTTACAGGAGGCACGTCTATCTAATATTCAGAGAGAGGGTGCTTTTAGAATTAGAGGTGTCTTGGCTGGACAAAAGGTTATTGCACTCATGGATACTGGTGCCACGCACAACTTTATTGATGCATGCTTCGCTGAGAGGCATGGACTTACCACTGAGGAGTTTGAAGGACTGAAAGTCAAGGTCGCTGATGGATATACTCTTCGATGTGACAGGATGGTACGTGATCTACCTCTACGCCTGAACAACTATGAGTTCAAGGCAGATTATTATGTGGTCAACATGGGTGACATGGACATAGTGCTTGGGATGCAGTGGCTACATTCGTTGGAGGAGATTACCCTGAGACTTAAGGATATGGAGATGCGGTTTGAGGTAGGTGGCAGAACACATGTGCTGAAGGCTATTTGTAATAGTGATGATAGGACTATTACACTTAAGAGGATGGAAAGGCTAGCCAAGCATAATGATATAGAACGGGCAGCTATTTGTACTTTGATGCCTTCACATAAGGAACAACACAAGACTAAATATCATCTTAATAAGAAGGCATACATCAAGATTCCACCAGGCAGACCGCCAGATAGAGTGCGTAATGTATTCCGTGTATCACGCCTCAAGAAGGCGTTGGGTCAGAATGTGGTGCCTTTTGCAGTGTTACCTCCCTTGGATAATAAGGGAAAGTTAATTCTAGAATCCATCTTGGATAGCAGAGAGAAGCAGCATCACAAGTGAGTGATCAAAGAGTCCCTGATTAAGTGGAAGGATCTATGCGTTGAGGGTGCTACTTGGGAGGGTGAGGTCATTCTGCAACATCCAGCATTGAGATTGCTTGAGGTCAAGCAATTTCAGGAGGGGCGGATTGTCATGTCCCCTCTCTAGGGCGACTCGACATTTCACGAGGATTTGCCTATTCCTGACTCTCGTAGGCAGATAAAAGGTGGTGAGAGGGTCATTTTTGCAATTCGATGGCTCACGATGATACGGGAGATAGTATATTTTTATTATGGAGGCCAAATTGCTATATTTTTAATGCACTTTAATTTTATTTTAATAAAATTACTTTTTATTTAAAAAGTATAATAAGTTTTGTGATGTATTACGGAAACTCTTGAAAGTTCCGAAAAAGTGCATAAATAGACCCTATGGGTTATGTAATTGGCATCCAGAGTTTATTTATGATCATTGAATCTCCTTGAGCGTTTGTAAGACCGCAGAGTCTGCAAATCGTCAGATTAATCCTTGAGAACGATACCTCTCAAGCGATTTGCATAATTGAGGGTGTGAAAGATCATCCGAAGGGTTGCACTTTGGAAGTGGTATTCAGCTACTTCAAGTTGGGCTTATTTGGTACTCAGAGATTTGTTTGAGGGTTTGTGTTTTCAGTGGTTGGAACATTGGAGATAGCATTCAGCGATTTCATACCAAGCATTTCAGTTGAACGGCTTGTACCTGCAAACAGTACGGCAGAATAAAAATTCCAGCAATCAATAAATACTACGGCGCGGCCTGTCTGAAATTTTTAATTTATTAAAAAAAAAAAACGGTACCAATCCGTACGGCCGTACGGACTGTACCCGCACGGCATTTTGGCACAGCGACTGATCAAGTTTTGGCAGCAAGTTTTGGGCAGCGAACTGCTACAGCAATAAGGTCAGATTTTTACAATAAATAGCAGGTTCTATTTTTTTTATGCAATAGGGTCCTTGTATATTTGTCTGATCGTTTTTTGTAACGCTGAAATAGCCATAGCTATATTAAAAATAAACGCTGTACTTTTTTTTTCAGAATTTTTACAATTCTCATGAAAGTAAATTAATGAGACTGATTGCAAACTATTTGACGAAATTACAAAGTTGTATTCAGTGATATTTTTGACAAATTCTTAATGCAATGTAATTTCTGATATTCTGTAAAGTGTTTGACAAAATTCCTTAATATAAAACCAGTGTTTTTAGTGAGCCCATTAATAAAGGACATTACAAGCTCTAAAATCTGACTAAGTTGTTATTGAACCCTATTCAACCACCATTTCGGTGGAAGACCATAGCATATAAGATTATTGTTGTCCAAGGCCCAATTGGCCAATGCATCAGCGACTCTATTTTGTTGTGAGGTTCATGTCTGAAACTCATTCCTCAAAATTCCTTATGACCCTATGAATGTTTTCCATTTCACTAAAAATCTGTCAATTTTTAACATTGACCCGGTTGAAAGAAGAAAGAAGGTGGAAAGTAAGTAGGGAATCTGATTCCACATAAATCCTTCTCCAGCCTGTTTTCAGAGCTTCTTGGAGACCTTTGACTATAGCCTTAACTTCAGCTAGATTATTCATTGCAAATCCTAATTTTTGGACAAAGAAGAAAGTGACAAATCCATCATATAATCGACCAATTCCTCCCATACTGGCATTCCCAGGATTACTGTTATCCAAGGCCCTATTGGCCAATGCATCAGCGACTCTATTTTGTTGTCGAGGTACATGTCTGAAACTCATTCCTCGAAATTCCTTATGAGCCTGTGAATGTTTTCCATTCCCTAAAAATCTGTCATTTTTTAACATTGGCCCGGTTGAAAGAAGAAAGAAGGTGGATAGTGAGTAGAGAATCTGATTCCACATAAATCCTTCTCCAGCCTATTTTCAGAGCTTCTTGGAGACCTTTGACTCCAGCCTTAACTTCAGTTAGATTATTCATTGCAAATCCTATTTTTTCAGCAAAGAAGAAAGCAACAGATCCATCTTATAATCGACCAATTCCTCCCATACTGGCATTGCCAGGATACCTCTCGAAGCACCATCTGTGTTAGACATTTTTATAGAGCTATAGAGGGTTTGTATTTTCTGCTCTTGCAAGAGGTCAAGTCTGTTGGTTTTGTCTTGAATTTTGCCCTTTCTTTTATCTAGCCTAGTGCTGCTTGCTTTTTCACTAAACATGATAAAGGCAACGAAGGAGCTGCCAATCTGATTAGCGAAAATTGGGCTCAGTTTGTTGTGGACTCTGGTTGTTCCCCTTATCTAGGAACCCAAAATCATGATGAGAACCCTTATGATGAGAACCCAAAATGTTTTAGTTCTATTTCAAGAAGCCACTACTCAAGTTAAAATTAATGGGGAACTCACAAAATCTTTTGTACTCCAGAGGTCCATTAGACAGGATTGCCCGCTAACTACTGCTCTTTTTTTTATGGTTGTAGATGCACTTCATTATCTTCTTAGAGATATAGCCCTAAGGCCCCTTGTTAGGGGGATTGTGCTTTCTAATGAAGATGAACTAGTTGATGTTCACTTTGCAAATGATACTTCCTTACTCTTGGAGATGGATCAAATGAACTTTGCTCAAGTGAATGCGAGATTGGATATCTACTGCTCTGCTTCAGGGTATAAAATTTCTGCACCTGAATCCTTGCTGTTAGGATGGGTTAAGGACCCCCCTGAATGGGTTTCCTCTTTTTATTGGTCCTAGGGATGGCCCCACAAGATGGTGAGATATCTAGGTATTCCATTTTCTCTTTCTCCCTCCTTCAATGATATGAGGCAGTGGGTTTTTGAAAAAATATAGAAGAAAGTTACTAAATGGCAAGGGCATCTTCTTTCTCTGCCTTGTAGAATTCAGGTTTGTCAGAAAGTTCTCTCTTCATTCCCTTTATATTATTCATCCTGTTGGTTGTTTCCTTGCTCTCATGTGGATAAGCTACTCAAAATTATTAGGGATTTTTTATGGTCTGATGGAACGGGGGAAAAAATGAGACATGCAGTTCAGTGGGACATTTGCTGTAAACCCAAAGTGTTAGGAGGACAGGGGCTCAAGCATCTAGGGATTCAAGGTGTTGCTCTTTTTTATTGAATGGATCATGAGATCCTTGTATGGTAATGAGTTGTAGCAAATTCTGGTAAGATTTAACATTGTCAATGGAATTCTGAAAGGGCATAGGAAGTGGAAAAGACTCAATATGATAGATTTGATGTGTGGCACTTTTTCAATGAGGCCTGTTAGATCCTCTATTTTTCAGTTTATCTGGAAAGCCTAGGAGCAGGTGAAGTTATTGGTTGTTAAACCACCCATTTTCTGTTGGTTTGACACTAGGTGTCAAGGGAGCAGAATACTATAGTGGAACCTTATGTATAAGGACAAACCCCTGGCCTTGACTAGGAGATGCTCTCTGTTTACTTGGTTCAGCAAGGGTATTAATAATTTTTAGGATTTTTTCAGGTTTGGCAACTGGATGAGTTGGAATGAGGTAAAGGCAATGTACAAGATCCCCCAAACTCAAGTCAGGACTCATACATTTCTCCTTATTGCTATGAAACCAGCCTCTCTAGCTTTTTTAATGGAAGAGGATGTTGTATTTTTGGGAAAATGTAAAATGGATGAAGGGCCCTCCTCTACTTGAAGTTACTTCTAGACAAATCTATGAAAGGCTTGCCTTCTACCCAAAATTTCATCTTGATCTTAACAAGTGGAATTATGTGACCCCCTTAGGCAACGGACTGATAAATTTAAAGTTGTGTCACACTCTTGTGTTGAACCCAAAAAAATCTTGTTTTAGATGGCTCATGTTGCTTAACAAACTTGTTGTGGGTTCTCTTATATTCAAAATGGGTGTCGGTAGTTGGTTTTATTTTGTCTGTAGTAGTGTGGAGTCTGCTAAACATGTTATGTTTGAGTGTCCTTTTGCTAAATCTGTTTGGTCAAGAATCTTGTTTTCCTGGAATATTGTTGCACAGAAAGAAAAGAAAACGTTGGAATGATATTTTATTTAGTTTAATTAGTTCGGATGTTCATATTCCTTTTTCTTTACAAAATCTCTGGTTTTTTTTATCTACTAAAGTATTATGGTTTCTATGGAAAGCTAGGAATAATGATGTGTTTCAAGGACTTTGCAAAAGGCTTACTGACTTCAATGAAGAAGTCTCCATTTGCTTGTTGTGTAGGTCAATATTCAGATGAAAATGCCTAGAGAAGAATTGAGAAAATTTTTGCAATCTAGTACCATCACTATTGATCTTGAGTTTTTGAAAGATACTGGTTGCTTTCCTAAGGTGGATAGAGTTCCTTCAGGGGAGAATAAATCTGAGTTTGGATCGAAAGATGATCCATATGTTCTTGAATGGGATCCTATCACCAATACTTACTACTTACAGGTTGAGCCTAATCTGGGTGATGAGGATATGAATTTGAATACTGCTGATGGTATTAGTGGTGCTTCTCAAACCATTGAAGGACCCTCAGCCTTTATCCCAAAGTAAAATTTTGAGAACCATTAATCAGTCTCTTGCTAGAATGGAAAGCAGAAAAGCAACTAAGAATGGCTTACAAATTCTGCAAAATGCTATTGATGCTGAAGATGAGTTGTGAGATAATTCAGGACCTTGTGGACTTTCCTAGAAAACTTGCTACTGTGGACAACAATGAGCCTATTGTTGGAAGAAACTCTCAAGAATGGATGGACGAAATTTTGCAAAGGCATGTGAATGAAATTTTGCAAGAGGTTCAACAGCAAGGTGCAGCTACTAACAATGTGAAGAAGCCGTCTAGTGAGGATGAAGACCCTTTATGTGGCAGGAGGGGACCTATTGAGTCCGTTGGGACTTATTGATGGTAATATTGGGCTCGACCAAGGGAGCCCTAGTATTAAGTTTTGATGCAGCACCCTCTTGCTCTAACTGAACTTGTTTGTTCCTTTTTAATCTTACTTTGATGGTAGTTTGTTGTAATTGGTGGCTCTAATGTAACTGTTGGCTCCTTTTTGGGGCTATAATTTGCTCATCTTCTCACGAGGGCTATAGTTTTGTTTTGATGTACATCTGATTGGTTGCCTGTGTGGGTGTTAAAAGTTATTAACTAGTTGTTAGTTAAGTATTAACTAATGGATGGTTATCAACCTTCCCAACCACTGTAACTCCTTTTTTCTTAATAAAAAAGACAGTCACACAAGTGCGTGTGTCATGTGCCTTCTATTTCTTTTCGTCCTTTCAGCTTTCATTTGCCAACATTGGTATCAGACGCAATTGTTGAGGAATGGCACGAATGGAGTACATTGTTCAAGGAAGCCCTAGGAGAAAGGTGCGAAGCGTGGAGATGAAGAAGAGGTCCAAAGTCAATCAGAGGAAACAATGTAGACTTCAAAGTTCGAAGAACAGAATGATCTCAACAGAGCACAAACAGGAGGAAACCAGAACATGATCACCATTTTCAGAAAACATACCCAGAAACAGCAAACCACAAATGCAAGGAAGTAGAACCACATTCGCACCAAACACAAGTCCTATACAAAAATCACAAAATGCGAACCAAGAGAAGAAGAGAAATACAACGTGCATAATAGGAGCTGAATAGAGTAAGGCATGGGATAGAATAGACGAAACGCAAATAGAAAATGACCAAACGAACAGAAAAACCAAACATGAATAGAAAAAGGGTTGTAAAGGGAATAACAGAAAAGCCAACATGAACAACAAAAGGATCATGACGGGAAGAACATAAAAACCAAACGCGAACAATAAAAGGATCATGACGGGAAGAACATAAAATCCAAACGCGAACAACAAAAGGATAGAGACGGATCGCAGAACGGTTGTGATGAATCAGTGACGACTTAAGGGTTAAATTTGGCAGGCGTTTAAACGTTTTTGACCTTTTAACCCGTAAATTACAGCCCAAAAAAAATTTTAAACGTATTCCCAGATGGGCAAAAATTTATAAAGACTGTCAATATAACGTTCAAAACTTAAAAACAACCGTTTTATAATATAATGCTGCGGGAACCCTCCACCCTACAGGTAAGCCTAGACCCTATATACCCCCACTCCGTGCCTACTGACAATTTCATATCTCTCTTATTTTGCCAGTTCTGTTTAGTGAATACGGATGTTAATTAAATGCCGGATTTGACCGATACAAGGCTCCATGATTTTTGTATGCATAGTTTATTGTTAAAAGCTGCAGAGTTATGTGACATGTTTGAAATGGATGCGTGATGCAGAGATTTTTGCCATGCTTGGGTGCAGAAAGCACATGCAGCCTCCAAGTTAATGCGCATCGGATGCCTAAGTGGGTATTACCTATATTCTCATCTCATGAATCATGAGAACAACGAACACCGTCAAACAAAGCTATAACTGTCCATCTAGTATAATTAAAGCTCAACCTCATCTTTTACCTATATAATATCCTCTCCGGCTATTCCAACATTACTAGACTCATTGGGTACACAGTGGAATAAGAAGCCCAAAGATATGGCTAAGGCTCAGCTTATGCTAGTACTGGTTTTCATGGTATCTATCACCATCTGGGGTTCTTTGCAAGAGCAGCGGATTCAATGAACTTCTGCGATAAATAGAATGTGACCGGAGTGATTTCTGATAAGAATAGAGAGAACATTTACACCCATATTTGCAATCACAATGTGTTTTTGTTGCTTCTCAGTTAATGGCAGCAAGAAAAGTTCACTTGCCCAGCTATAAGATTCAGAGGGTATTTTATGAAACTTTTATTTTTATTTTTATCTATTTTATTTGTTCATATGTTAATCCATAACATTTGTGTTGGATTTTATTTGTAGACAAGCTATGGATCCGACAACATGCGCTAAGGCAGTAAGTTTTCATCGCAGTATCTCTTGTACTGCGATACAAGAGATTTTCTTTCAGAGTTTGTTCTGTCTTCCTTCTCACATGTTTCTCCTCCCTCCATCGTTTCCGGGTACTTATTATAAACCCTATTTGAGATTTTGTTGAGTTCTTTTTTTTAAGACAGGGCTAAGGTTTTTAAATGATTTTTATAAGCATTTATCTGCATGGCAAGCAGAAAATTTGTTAGTTATAAAAATGTTATCAAAATTGCTTTTATGGTACATGCAATACTAAATATTAAGTTAAATTGTTTCTACCATTAATAGACTTAGGGAGCATGGGCATGATTAGATCTTTAGAGCTTTTCAATACATTATTTTATTTTCAAGATACATAACGATTTAAGACTTCCTATTTAAGTTTATGTTTGCTATTGTTTACAACAGCATGAGAAATAAAATTGAAACTGCTTGCCCACCACTAATTAATAAAATAGATGATTTATTATTCTTACAATTTAGAGATTTTCATTTTTTTTTTTTTTTTCTTACTTGAACTTTTAAAAGAATGTTACTAAGTTTTACGGTTGAAATAAGATTGTAAGAAAAGAGTAAATTATGTACAACTTCTCATATAGTATTATATTGGCATAATCATGGTACTTTCAAACAAACTTTGTAATATGAACATATATTTCGGAATTGGTATTTTTTGAAAATAAAGCCAACTATGTTAATGCCCACAAATGACTATAATGCCTCAATGGCAATGTAAAAGTGCAACTAGCTTTGATTAGATGAGGGGAGTTCTAAACGCATCATCTCTAATAAGCCTTATAATGATATTGAAAAAAATTATAAATATTCATCCACAACACAGGGCTCTAAGAGAGAGAACTAGAGTGGGGATGATAAGATCCCAATCATTTTATGTCATGTTTACTTGAGAAGTAGTAAATGGTAGAATTTAATTTTCTTAAATTATGTTTGGTGTGAAAATATGTGAATATTTTTTGTTGGGAAAATTTATTCAAATTTTCTTCCATAGAAGGGATAGATTATTATGAAAAGAGGAGGAAGTAAAAAAAACAACATATAATGAATATCTTGTTAATTATAATTTTTCAAATCGATAAGATTAAAATTATGAATTTAGTAAATAATCAAATTGATAAGGTCAAAATTATGAATTTAGTAAATAAAATCTTCCTAGATATAATATAGGAATTGTATGTGATCGTTGGATGATTATGGGTTATATTTTAAATGCATCAAAAATATTGACATCAAATTATATTATTTCTTAGATGCATTTACACATGTTTAATATAGAATATGATTTTATTTCTATTAATAATATCTCTATTATTATATTATTTTATTATATGAAAATATATATTTTTGCATTTATATAAAAATTATGAAAGTCAAAAATGAAAAATAAACGTCATATGCAAGGTGACATTGATTTAAAAACCGTCACAAAAAATTTTCTTGGCAAGTAAGAGTGACCGTCAAATTTAACCCCTGGTCAAATGTCTAGCCTGAATTGATGAGCACCTTGTATATTAATGGGTTTCATCATGCTTATAAATTATAACACATTAACAAATATATTTTATCACATTCTATGTAAAACTCACTGGTTGGTCAATTTGTAGCTGCCATGGCAGCAAGGTCAGGTTAATTTGTGAAGGTGGTAAGGTAAGCTTGCAATTTCTGAGACCAACACATCCTCTTTGGTCCACAAAGTTACAAGACGCAATTGATCTTGCGCAATTGGGTGAGGGTCCTTTTATGCAATTGGTACTAATTTGATTGAGCGCAACATGCACAATGCGAGTTAGAAGGTACAACAAAGTGAATCAATCAAGACATGCATCTATCATATTAGTGTTATGCTTCAATCCTAGGTGTCAATGTATGATGAAGGGATAATGACCCTGTGACTTTATGAAGTGTAACAGATGGAAACAAAACAGTCACAAAGAAGATGGTGGTTATTTGATAGTTGGAAGGTGAACCATTTCAACTTCCATAAAAAATTCCTATCAATGTAATGATCGAGCGTCAATGTGCAAGGGGTTGTTGGTCAGAACCTAAAGCATAAGAGTTAGCAAAGACTGTGAGATCACTGAGGTTTGTGAAAGGAGTCAAGGGGCTAGTCTAGTTCGAAAGGACATTGGCTGCAAGCCAAAATATATGAGTAGTGTTGTAAGCCATATTTCAAGTCCACTGGGGATGATTGTAATACTGCAAGTACAAAAGTTTGTAATTAGATGGATATATGCTATTGTGTTGTGCAAGTTGTAAGATCCCTCATTTAAATCAATAAAGATCATAGGTGTTGTGTTCTATTGTGTGCAGATTGTGAGTCAATCCATTGTTGTGTGTTAAAATTATAGGTTGCATGGTTTAAGGTCATCTTTCATTAGACCCCCTAACCATGATTGCATCAATTGGTATCATAGTGGGTTGTAACTAACAAAGTGATTTTGTTTTCTGCATTTGCAAGTGTGGGTAGAAAGCAATGAATATATCTTCCAACAAGGAGAGTGTTGGGTAGAAGGTGTTGGTTGTGTGGTTGAACACAAGGAAAATAAATGACACACAAAGGATGTTTCATTGGAAGAGTAGGAAAAGCATCAAGAATTGTAGACTTGGTTGAGATGATGAGAGGAATCCAAACCTAGTTGGAGGGTATGAAAATTACACAACATGAAGGAGTTATTGTAGATGTTAGTGATGATGATGAAGGAGAAACACTTGAAGTGAATGTGGAAGAATTGGTCGATGAGCCAAAAGATTGATTCTTGTGAGCCATTACAAAAATGGGTAACAAGCCACGATTGGACACCCCTAGGTATGCTGGTAGCTTATGTCTTGAAGAATTCATTGACTCGATCAATGAGTTAGAAAAATATTTTGATAATCTAAAAATAGAGGATCCCAAGAGGATGAAGTTTGCATGCACAAATTTGAAGGGACATGCATCCTTATGGTGGGATCATAAACATAAAGAGTTAAAAGAGGCAAATACAAAAGTAAGTCACGGGATAGAATTGTTGCGAAACTAAAATGTAAGTTTCTACCTTCTCATTATCAGATGGGTTTTTTCAAGAAATTGAGACAAAAATAAATGAGTGTTAAGGATTACATAACAAAGTTTTATAAACTCACCATTATAAGGGGTAATGCTGAAGACAATGCAGAAAAAATCTCATGGTACATGAACGGTCTATGCATTTCCATTCAATATGAATTTAGGATGATACAATTGCATTCAATGGAAGAAGCCTATCAATGCACATTGAAGGTTGAAGAGAAGTCTTGGAGACAAAAAGGTGCAAGAAGAGGAAAATGAATGTTCTCACGCAAAAGAGGAAAAATAAATAGTGGTAAAGAACACTATGCACAAGAAGGAGAAGCGAGTACTTCTCAGAGCAAAAATATTGTGAAAGAGACAAAATATCCTACTAGAGGTAGAGGATATTATGGATGAGGAAGCAATAAAGGATTCATGGGTACATAATTCAAATGTGATGAAACGAGGCATAGAGTGTTTGAATTCCCACATGCACATAATGACAACAATAGAAGAATCAAGGAAAATAATAATGTTGCATAAGCAAATGAGGTCAGTGTTACATCAATCAATCACATGGAGGAACCAAAATGTGGGGAAGCTCTCATGATGAAGAGAGTGTTGTTGAAACCAACTAAAAAAGAGAATGCACTGATGCAGAGGAAAAATATTTTTAGGACCATTTGCAAATCTAGAGGTAGGTGTTTTAAAGTGATTTTTGATAGTAGTAGCATTGATAATCTTGTTTATAATGAGATGGTAGAAAAGTTGGGTCTGAAGAGGATTGTACATCTAAATCCCTTCAAGGTGTCTTGGTTACTAAAGAGACATAAAATTATGGTGAATGAACAATGTTTGGTAAGTTTTCAGATACAAGGACTAAGTTATGTGCGACATAATTCTCATGGACCTATGCCATGTGTTACTGGCAAGACCATAGTAGTTTAATAGGAAAGCTTTGCATGATGGTCGAGTAAATACATACATTTTGATGAAGGATGGAAAGAAGAATACTTTGAATCTGTTGAAGGGAAAAAGTGAAGAGGTGGACAACAATCCAAGGATTTTGTTGGTTTCAAGAAAGAAATTCCTAAAGAGGTGAAGAAGGAGAAGGCTTGCCATGCTTTCATTCCCAAGCCCGCACATGTTAGGAAGACAGTAGGTGACGAAACACTTTTGTGCAAAGTGAGAGTTGTAGGATGAGTTTGATGAAATAACATCGAGACATCAAACCAAATAACATCCTTCTAGATGAATATCTAAATCCAAAAATAGCTGATTTTGGATTGGCAAGGCTATATGACACGGAGAAAACACACATCAGTACCCGAGTGGCAGGAACAATGTAAGATTTCTATCTCATTAATCCTTTTTCCACTGGCTATTTCACTAAATTGAAAAAAATTCATCTTCTATTTCACACAGCAGAAAGGTTGATCAGGATTTGTGTTTGAAATTATTCTTTGCCAGTTATAGTAAATGTAGGACTCGGAATGGCATAATAAATTTAATATATGGCTATCCCGGTTCATTATTCTTCCAAGTACATACTGACCGGATTCAGTAAAATCAGGTTATTTTGATTTTTATTTCAATGTTCTATTGAAAATACCCAAATGCAGAAAGCTAACAAAAGTTTAAACTTGTACTGGTTTCAGTGGATACCTCGCTCCGGAGTATGCTTTGCGTGGACATCTCACCGAGAAAGCTGATGTTTTCAGTTTTGGGGTAGTTTCTCTCGAAGTTGTCAGCAACAGAAGTCATGAAGACAGGAGATTGCCAGATGAGATGGTCTGTCTTCTTGATTTGGTAGAAATGATTTCTTCTAAATTCCCAACATAAGTGATTTGTTTTTTTTAATTTATCAAATTAAACCTATTTGACACTGAACCAAAGATTCGTCAGATATCTGAGATGAAAATGCTGCTTAATATTTTATTTTTTAAAAGCAATGTCTTATATCGTGTGTGAATGAAGTGCAGGCGTGGCAATTGTTTGAGGAGGACAGACTTCTAGATTTGGTTGATACCAGTGTTCTTTCCAGCTACTCCGAAGAAGAAGTTGTGAAAGTGATTCACGTGGCTCTTTTATGTACACAGGCAACTCCCACACAACGACCTTCCATGTCACAGGTTGTTGCCATGCTCGGAGGTGCGATGGCAATTAGTCCACCAAATTGCCGCCCTGGATATATCAAAGACTGGCAGATTTCAGTACAGAATGCCAATAATCCATCAACAAGGAGAGAGGACAAATCATGGACATGGAGCATGAGCCTGACACTGGAGGGGAGATCAGAACATATGTAACATAAATAAAAGTCAACAAGTTTGAGGACTTTGGAGTAGCCTTATAAAGTTATGAAGAATTTTGCAGTTAGTCTAGGCAATTCATGAACCTGTTCCATGCCATGCTGTGATAGCATTATATTAGAGTTGATTACCATGTATGTGAAAATTAAACAATGCGTCAGATCAGGGGTTAAATTTGGCAGGCGTTTAAACGTTTTTGACCTTTTTACCGGTAAATTACAGCCCAAAAAAAAATTTAAACGTATTTTCAAATGGGCAAAAATTTATAAAGACTGTCAATATAACGTTCAAAACTTAAAAACAACTGTTTTATAATATAATGCTGCGGGAACCCTCCACCCTACAGGTAAGCCTAGACCCTATATACCCCCACTCCGTGCCTACTGACAATTTCACATCTCTCTTATTTTGCCAGTTCTGTTTAGTGAATACGGATGTTAATTAAATGCTGGATTTGACCGATACAAGGCTCCATGATGTTTGTATGCATAGTTTATTGTTAAAAGCTGCAGAGTTATGTGACATGTTTGAAATGGATGCGTGATGCAGAGATTTTTGCCATGCTTGGGCGCAGAAAGCACATGCAGCCTCCAAGTTAATGCGCATCGGATGCCTAAGTGGGTATTACCTATATTCTCATCTCATAAATCATGAGAACAACGAACACTGTCAAACAAAGTTATAACTGCCCATCTAGTATAATTAAAGCTCAACCCCATCTTTTACCTATATAATATCCTCTATGGCTATTCCAACATTACTACACTCATTGGGTACACAGTGGAATAAGAAGCCCAAAGATATGGCTAAGGCTCAGCTTATGCTAGTACTGGTTTTCATGGTATCTATACCCATCTGGGGTTCTTTGCAAGAGCAGCTGATTCAATGAACTTTTGCGATACATAGAATGCGAACGGAGTGATTTCTGATAAGAATAGAGAGAACATTTACACCCATATTTGCAATCATAATGTGTTTTTGTTTCTTCAATTAATGGCAGCAAGAAAAGTTCACTTGCCCAGCTATAAGATTCAGAGGGTATTTTATGAAACTTTTATTTTTATTTTTATCTATTTTATTTGTTCATATGTTAATCCATAACATTTGTGTTGGATTTTATTTGTAGACAAGCTATGGATCCGACAACGTGCGCTAAGGCAGTAAGTTTTCATCGCAGTATCTCTTGTACTGCGATACAAGAGATTTTCTTTCAGAGTTTGGTCTGTCTTCCTTCTCACATGTTTCTCCTCCCTCCATCGTTTCCCGGTACTTATTATAAACCCTATTTGAGATTTTGTTGAGTTCTTTTTTTTAAGACAGGGCTAAGGTTTTTAAATGATTTTTATAAGCATTTATCTGCATGGCAAGCAAAAAATTTGTTAGTTATAAAAATGTTATCAAAATTGCTTTTATGATACATGCAATACTAAATATTAAGTTAAATTGTTTCTACCATTAATAGACTTAGGGAGCATGGGCATGATTAGATCTTTAGAGCTTTTCAATACATTATTTTATTTTCAAGATACATAACGATTTAAGACTTCCTATTTAAGTTTATGTTTGCTATTGTTTACAACAGCATGAGAAATAAAATTGAAACTGCTCATCATTTTTGCATGTTGTCTTGTCATGATTCATGAACAGCATAAATTTTATGTGTGCCCACCACTAATTAATAAAATAGATGATTTATTATTCTTACAATTTAGAGATTTTCATGTTTATTTTCTTTTTCTTACTTGAACTTTTAAAAGAATGTTACTAAGTTTTACGGTTGAAATAAGATTGTAAGAAAATAGTAAATTATGTACAACTTCTCATATAGAGTATTATATTGGCATAATCATGGCACTTTCAATCAAACCTTGTAATATGAACATATATTTCGGAATTGGTATTTTTTGAAAATAAAGCCAACTATGTTAATGCCCACAAATGACTATAATGCCTCAATGGCAATGTAAAAGTGCAACTAGCTTTGATTAGATGAGGGGAGTTCTAAACGCATCATCTCTAATAAGCCTTATAATGATATTGAAAAAATTTATAAATATTCATCCACAACACAGGGCTCTAAGAGAGAGAACTAGAGTGGGGATGATAAGATCCCAATCATTTTACGTCATGTTTACTTGAGAAGTAGTAAATGGGAGAAATTAATTTTCTTAAATTATGTTTGGTGTGAAAATATGTGAATATTTTTTGTTGGGAAAATTTATTCAAATTTTCTTTCATAGAAGGGATAGATTATTATGAAAAGAGGAGGAAGTAAAAAAAACAACATATAATGAATATCTTGTTAATTATAATTTTTCAAATCGATAAGATTAAAATTATGAATTTAGTAAATAATCAAATTGATAAGGTCAAAATTATGAATTTAGTAAATAAAATCTTCCTAGATATAATATAGGAATTGTATGTGATCGTTGGATGATTATGGGTTATATTTTAAATGCATCAAAAATATTGACATCAAATTATATTATTTCTTAGATACATTTACACATGTTTAATATTGAATATGATTTTATTTCTATTAATAATATCTCTATTATTATATTATTTTATTATATGAAAATATATATTTTTGCATTTATATAAAAATTATGAAAGTCAAAAATGAAAAATAAACGTCATATGCAAGGTGACATTGATTTAAAAACCGTCACAAAAAATTTTCTTGGCAGGTAATTGTGACCGTCAAATTTAACCCCTGTTGACGAGTCGTGAAAGAAGAAACACTAGTTTTTCATTTCTGAAAGTTGTACTAGGGCATGACAGAGCAGGGCAGAACATGGGAAATGTGAGTCGTAAAGGAAAACCCAGAGCTAGGGCACGTGAGAAGGTAGATTTGAGAATTTGTAGTTGCAAAACAACCCAACTTGAGACCAATTCAGTGCAACAACTAGCAAGGGAAACGACCCAGATTGCAAGTATGATTTTGTACTTTCATATTGTAATTAGTTTATAAGAAAATTTAGAATATAAACTATATATTTCCTTGTTTCTTTGATTTCCAAGTCAAAGGTTAGCCCTGTACATAGAATTTGTGTTGCATTGATTTCTAGGTCAAAACTGTACTTTTCCAGTTGCATGGTTCATGGGTCAAAATTTCTTGTTGAATTTAATCCATGGGAGAAAATTGTATTTTTGTTGATATATTGTTTTCCGAGTGTAAAATGGTCACTTTTCAAAATTTGGCCCTGCTAGAAGTGCAGAAGTTAACTAGCTATATATATAATGTTTAGAATCATAAGATTTTTACAATTATAAAATATTGTGATTGTAACAAAATTATTTTTGGCATTGAAGTAAGCCTTGTTATAAATTCTATTGATTATTAAAAAGTCATAAGGAGGCCTTGTTGTTGATGACGCTATGTCAAATGACATGATTCATGAGGTCTAGAATGCCACTGAGGCAAGTGTGTTATGGACCAATTTAAAAAATAAATACCAAACTTCAAAGAAAAACTAAGTTTTGTACCTAAAGAATTTTCCTTTTTCCACAAGAATGTAGGAGAATGGGTATCATAACATCTTTAGATGAAAGATATCCCAGACTAGTTAAAATCCATTAACAAAAAAGTCGATGATGACGACATGCTGACTCTTGTTCTAAACAGTGTAACACCCCCATATGAATCTTTCGTGGAGGCTTTACATTTGATAGTTAAAAGTAACACCCTGAAATTTGATCAGGGTAGTTCTTATTTATTGCAAAAAAACATAGACAGACACAAAATGAGTGTAATGTCTCATTTTTTAAATTAAAATAATTAATAATATTATTTAAGTTGGGCCTTGTCATTTATAATCTTTTGGACAACTTAATAGTAATATTATTATTAAAATAAAAAGTATTCTTAAATACTTTAAAGTAAACTTAATAATATGACTAAGTGATTAAAAAGTAAAGTCAACAACTTATGTTTTATTATTAAAATAAAATAAGTTTGGAGTTTGAGTGGGAAAAGGTGTAAAATAAAGTGGAGAGATCTATTTTTGGCATCTATCTATCCTCTAACAATTAATTCTTCTGAAGCTAAGCATGCTTGTTTGCACATTCAACCATTAAGGACGAAAACCCTCATTAACTTCTGGATTTGGAGATGAAAACCCTCAAATTCATCTTGGTGAATTCATTCAGAGGTCACAGTTGGATAGAGTATCACCTTGTTGGCAGCTAGGGCACAGTTGAAGGGTGGCAAAACAATTTGGGCAAGGCAATTAAGGCGGGAACAGACCTAAGGTAGCGTTTGGAGGTGTCGCATAGTTCAAGGGAGTTACTTAGAGTTTGGTGACTTCACTAGAGAGGTCATACTTTGATTTTGGCCCTATTTGATGGGTAGAATATTATTGTTTTTCACTTATATATTTAGTTGTATTTAATTCTAATTTTTTGACTTGCAATTGGGTTAAAAATTAGAATTGATGTTTAAGGGTTTCACTCAAAATTGATAACTGAATTTCAATAATGTTTAGAGGGTTTCTATGAGGTCTAAAAGTTTATATATATATATATATATATATATATATATATATATATATATATATATATATATATATATATATATATTTTGCATTTGTTGTTAGGGTTTCACAATAAAAATCAGAGTTTGTACTTTCAATTTGAAGGGTTTTTGTATACTTCCAAAATTGAATAAATATGTCCTAAAAGGGACATTTCAATGAGTTTAGTGTTGGACAAGGAGAGAGTGCATTAGTTGCTTAGTTAAAAGGGTGGAAATGTATCCCTATTGATTCATTTTTAGATATCAAGAAGAATGTTTCTACTATCATAAGGTTGGGCATCTCAAAAAGGATTGCCAAAAGTGACAGTATTCACTTTCCCAACAAAATAGTCAAGCAAAACATGTGGAAGAAGTTGACAGAGGATGGGATTGTGAGAAATATTATAACCTTGTGGCATTATACTTAAACATTAGTAATAACAAATGTTGGCTAATCGATTATGACACATCTCGACATTTCACATGTTGTAAGGACTCGTATGTCAAATTTATTGCAAGTACATTTTTTTCTTATTTAATTTTATTGATTGATGGCTAGTCATATGCAATAGAGGGGATGCGAAATATTAGCATACTATTGAATAATGCTAAAAAAATTGAAGTAATGAATGTTAGGTATGTTCCTAGGATAAATAAAAATCTCTTATTTGTTAGTCAGTTAATGAAAAATCCTAACATTATTGTACATTTCTATGGGGAATAATGTATTGTGTTTGATGTGAAATAGGATAGAGTGGTTTCCCTAAGCATTAGCAAAAGTGGCTTGCATAAGCTCGTTGACACTACCACAATGAAGGTAAATGCATGTGTGGATGGAGACTCCACCATACAGGATGTGTAGAAGGATGAAATTCCTTATAAGCTTGTTGACCCTAATCCAATCACCTTACATGCACTAGTTGTGGAGGCAATACCCACTATAAAGGGCATGCAAGAAGATGCAATTCCTCAATCTCAATCACATGCATAGGCATTTATGCAGGGGGATGTCATTCCTCAATCTCAATCACATGCATAGGGACTTGTGTAAGAGAATGATATGCCTAAGTAATAGGGATTGGCTCAGAAGATTAAGAACAAGGTTGTTACTTTAGTAGAGCATAATCATTTTTATCTCACTTTTGACCTTTGTATGGTACCCAAATAGTCAGTTACACAACCCATTGGCTGAAAATGGGTGGACATTAACTTTACTTTGGAAAAGTACAAGGCTCAACGTGTTACCAAAAAAATTTCCCAACAGGAGGTAACAGATGAGGAGATGGTTTATTTTCCTACTGTAGAATTAATTTTTTCTCCCACTATTGCTAAGGAGTCAGTTTTTAATCCTACTGTGAAGATAGTCAAATTTTGGTTGCTTCTCTCCACAATAGCTCAAATTGATTTCTTGAGTGGAAATTTGGATGAAGAGGTCCATAAGGTGTTGCATGAAATTTTTATGGTACTTGGTCATGATCATTTGGATTTTAGGATGATTAAGTCCCTATATGGACTTAAGCAGGGTCTATGAGCTGAGTATACTTTTTTTGAGTAGCACCTCCAAGATTATAGATTTAAAACAATGGACGTTGAGCTAAATTTATCAACCAATGATGATTCACAATCGTCAATGAATCACCCTACAATGAAATGGTTGATAGTTTGATACATCTTATGTCCACACTATTGGATCTTTGTTTTGTTGATGGCTTTTATTTTTCAATTGTGTCTACATCAGAGTTCCTACATTGGATAGCAACAAAATCTCAAAAGATTGAAAAAATCATGTTGATATCTTTAGAACAGTTTGTAAATGTAATGACTAAATTCTTTGGTCCCCATTATGTTTGTAAAAAATCAAGACAAACTTGGATTAGTGTAATATCCTTTTCCAAGCATAAGACAAGAGCATAGCTATTAAGGAGGGCACATAAATTAGAATTACCCCTCTTGAGGGGAGCACCACATTTAATAAAAAATAAAACTTATATAGGCAGGTCGACCCACCTAAACACCAAGGGACACCACCCTTTGGGACATCGCCTCCCTTTGAAAAGATATTTAGAAGAGACACGTCTTTCGATGGAAGGTGATGAAGTATTTATAGTAATTCATTGGTATGGAAGGAATTCATTTCAATCATGTATTAAAAATATATAACCATGTGCAAGCATTATGCTTTACAACCACTTTTAAGGATGAAATCTCTTAATTCTGTAATTTGATTGCAAGAATGATAACCCTTGTAATCATTATATCTCAAGGATAAAAACCCTTATGGATTTATATTTAATTATTAATAAAATTATATTTTTTATTTTAAATATTATTCTTAGTACAAGTTACATTTATAAAATATTATTTTAAAAGGAATTTTGAGGAATCCAAATTATCAAATGATATTCCAATTAGGGATATTACAATGGTATCAGAGCAATTGTTCCTGCCAACATGTGAAAATGGATTTGGATTTGATGCATAGTTTATGAATCATGGATTTAATAAGAAAATATGATTTGAAAACAAAGCTTTGCAAATTGGGAAAGGAATTTGAGCATCCACATTATTCAAAAAATGTTTTGCTCAACATTTTGGAGGAAGTGGCTACTTGTTTGTCCTCGGTAAGGCAATCAGATTCTAAGTCTATGTTTTGTGCAATGAATCCTTTGTTAACTCATCTAGCCAAGTCCAAGTTGTTGAAATATCTAGATCTAGATGTGAGACTTGTGGTTATCACTTGTATTAGTAAAATTACAAGGATAACAACACTAAAATCACCATACATTGACAACACCATGAAGGAAATATTTCAGCTAATGGTGGAATGTTTTGTGGGTCTAGATGACATCACAAGTTTTTTTGATACGAAGGTTACAATCCTTGACATTATGGAAAAAATCAGATCTTGTGTGCTAATGTTAGATTTAGGATGTGATGATTTGATTCTTCACATGTTTGAATATTTCTTTGCTATTATCCATAAAAATTAAATGAAAAATGTAATAGAGTCAATGCAGTCCATTATGACTTTGGTCCTAAATGAGAGTGATGATATTTCAAAAGATTTTTTATCCATAATAATGGGTGGTATTGAACAGGAATCATCACCAGTGGCACATACACGAGCTAAAAGTATTGTTGCTCAATGTTTAGAGAAACTGAAACTATTTGTGACAATTGAAGAGCACAAAGATATGTTGCTAGATGAAGAACCACAAAAATTATTAGATGCATTAGAATCTCCAAAGAAATTTTAAAAAAAAATCATGGAGAATGAACCAAAGAATGAATAAAAATCTAAGGTACAAGATTGTGAAGAGAAATTGGTGGTGCAAGCGAATTTCTAGATGATTTTACTAATGTTCAGCTTGATGGAATTTTAGAATAGCCAACTACATGAAGCAAGTAGATGATGAAAGGGTTCCGTGCATGCATCAAATAGATAAATTCTAAAAGGAAAGACAAATATACAGTAATACAAATGATTGGGACAGCAAGAGTGGACCCTTAAAAGTCCATGACATGAAGATAGATGTAGGAATTTTGGATTAGCCAAAGTACATCAAAAGCTTGAGCTTGTGTTGGCAAGAGATCTCTCATTTGACAGGGACTGTATCAAGGCTTTGAGAGAACTACATCATGTTTTAGCTCTTAGACACGGTATTTGGGCATTAGGGCTTACAATTGCTTGAGGACAAGCAATTTTAGGAAGGGAGAACTGTAATATCCCTTTCCAAGCATAAGACAAGGGCATAGCCATTAAGGATGGTGAAAAAATTAGAATCGCCCCTCTTGAGGTGAGTGCCACATTTAATAAAAAATAGAACTTATATAGACAGGCTAACCCACCTAAACACCAAGGGACACCACCCTTTGGGACATCACCTCCCTTGAGAAAAGACATTTGGAAGAGACACGTCTTTCGATGGAAGGTGATAAAATATTTATAGTCATTCATTGGTAGGGAAGGAATTCATTTCAATCATTTATTAAAAATATATAACCATGTACAAGCATTATGCTTTACAACCACTTTTAAGGACGGAATCCCTTAATCATGTAATTTGATTGCAAGGACGAAAACCCTTGTAATCATTATATCCCAAGGACGAAATCCCTTGTGGACTTAGATTTTATTTAATTTATTATTTTAAATGAATATTTATATTTATAAAAAAATAGAATTTTCGAGAAAACCAAATTAATATAAAATATTCTGATTTGGAATATTACAATGGTAACTTTTGGTGTTGACTCTGGTTTAGTCATTACAATCCCAGACTCTGGTTAAAAACATAAGGTGCTAACTTTTGGTGTTGACTCCGGTTTAGTCATTACAGTTTCCGGTTTAGTCATCAAGGGAGGGTGTAAAAGTTATTAACTAGTTGTTCATTAAGCATTAACTAATGGGTGGTTATCAACCTTCCCAACTATTGTAAATCATTTTTTCTTAATAAAATAAGTTACACAAGTGTGTAAGTGTGTTAGATGCCTTCCATTTCTCTTCATCTTTCAGCGTTCATTTTCTAACAGTGGACTGAACTTTGGTTTTTTGCTGTTGACTGTTGGGTTGATTATTTATCTAAACTCTAAAATAGAAAAAAATAACTTAAACCTTCTGTGTAAATCTATAACTCTCATAATTAGTAGCATTTGACAATAATTTACACTTTACATGAAAGTTATTTATAGCTTGTTAAGTGTTTATGTATCCCCACCATCATGCAGTCAATACACTAACTAACTTTGCGCTTATAAATCTCAACACTTTATGGATCAGTTCCTCGTGAGTCATGACATCAATGGAAAAATAAAGACTTTATCCCTCTCAACCTTCTATTCAAACAATATGATATTATTGTTGGTTTTTGTGGGATTTTTACTCTTATGTACTTTAGTCATCTCAATATGACTTTCATGAATAGTCATTAACATAATGAAATTTCTTTCTTGTGTTTTTGGTAATAATCACAAGGTAAGGGGACCCACTTAGCACACAAGCATTGTAAGCATTTGTTACTAGGGAGGAGAGACGATGAATTTAATCAACTACTTTGGGTTTCTTACCCTCTAACTTCTAACATTACTAATCAGTTGCTCATGAAAGCCTTCAACTACCTAATATGATATTCATTAGGCCAAGAAGGCACTTAAGTTTTTGGAAGCCATTTAGTATAATATTTAATTTTTTTGCTAATAGTGCCCTGACCTTTGGTTTTTTGTTGTTGACCATTGGGTCGTATATTTATACAAACTTCCAATAAATAAATAAATTAAACCTTATGTGTAAATCTATAACTC